>SRSE01000633.1:1442500-1848072 GCA_005024645.1 Planiliza haematocheilus | reverse complement strand
AGATCAGAAGAGAGCAGCTCTAATAAACTCCTTTTCCACATCATGTTTCTGTTCAGCTAAAAAAAAAAAAAAACATTTCTGATTGTTGCTGAAGATTGGTGCACACATGAAAAAGACACAAGGATCCAAACCACGTTCTTCTGTTTTATGTTTATCAGATCTTTCTCACACTTTTAATTATTAAAAGTTGGTACGTTGGTCCCAATCTGATCTTAGAAAAAGAAGATCCCTGTAGATTCAAGTCTTTTCTTATCTCGTATTCTCCTAAATGCCAAGTCCAATAAAGTTCATGTCGTGTGGAGAGGGTAGCTCGTACCTTAGCTTCATAAAACTTTAACCTCTCTGGAATATGTTTCTATCCAGAAAAACTTTTCTCTTCCTTCAGAGTTAGTTGTTGTAGTTCTGGTGCAGCCTGTTGGGACAGTGTGGTGGTGGTTAGCACTGATGCCTCACAGCAAGAAGGTTCAAATCTGGTTCCTGCCTGTGTGGAGTTTGCATGTTCTCCCTGTGTCTGCGTGGGTTCTCTCCAGGTTCTCCAACTTCCTCCCACTGTCCAAAGACATGCTGGTTAGGTTCATTGGTGATTCTAAATTGGCCGTAGGTGTGAGTGTCTCTGTGTTAGCCCTGTGATAGACTGGAGACATGTCCAGGATGGACCCCACCTCTCGCCCCAATGACAGCTGGGGTCAATTTACAAGTTGCTCTCTGACGGCAGACATGTCGAGTCACGTGATTTTGTTTCTTCTTTGATTTGTGTTAGCATTGACGGCCATTAAAACAGAAGAGGCTCAGGTTTTGGTTTAAATAACTAGAAGAAGTCACGCTTGGCTGAAGCCCGATCTCAATCCAAGCATTTTAACACGCCCCGATCCCGACTGGGACGTCTCTAAATAAAAAGCTTTGCTGCTGTTGCTAAGTGTAGTTTACGTAGTGTGTCCTGCACCGTTAGAAGAGTTTCAGCTGATTCAAGATGTCGTCAGAGAGAGCAATCTGATTGGCCGATCGGTGACCTGATCATTCAAATACACAAATAATGTATCATCTACATCAGAGGTGTCAAACTCGTTTTAGTTGAGGCGGCCACACACAGCCCGAAACCAGTGAGATAATAACCGTTAAGTAACGACAACTTCTTTCCATTTGTTTTAGTGATTTAGGAGAATGTTTGCATTTAATAAACTTAACAAACCCATTTCTATGTGCTGTCTTCTGTCCAATTATCTTTCTAAAACACTGGACAAATTAGGGATAGCAGGTATTTTCATTGACAAATTGCAGACAAATCCATTGCGGGCGAGATTAGACCTTTTGGCGGGCCGCATGTTTGACACCTGTGATCTGGAACGAATAACAAACCATAGAACAACATGATTCAGGAGAGAAAGTACGATTTTCTGTACGATGGGTTGTAGTTCTTCTTTGCTTCGCGGCCTCCCAGTTATTAGCAGCTGCCTCCTGCAGGCATGAAGACTCGTTTCCTTTCCTGCTGTTGGTCGTTGGCTGAAGCCTTTGCGGTGCGTTCAGGTGCATCTCTTTTGGTCCAAGAACTCGTAGTTGTTTGATGACGGTAAAGCCAGTCAGCAGTTAGCACAGCTCTGTTTTAAATCCTTTAATATGTTCGGCTTGGAAGCTTAATTTGGGTTTAATTTCATCCAATTTTTACAAACTGATCGCATGTCTTGGATGTAAAATATTAACATGCAAAATCAGGGCAGGCAAAACTGATGTAACCTTAGTTTAAATCTAGTTTCCTACAAATTCTCATGTTTAAACCTGCTTTTTCTGCGTTAAATTGTTAAAAGTTCTTTCTTTTAACGTGATTTAAAATGTTTTCAGCTCAATAATCCCCAAAAGAGTCGCCTCAGTTTGAACAGCTTCACGTCTCTTTCCCTCTTCCATCTCCAACTCTTCAAAGATTTTCTTCTTTGCTTGCTCAATTTAGTTTATTTTACATTTTCCTGCAATTCACGCTGCAAAAATATGATCCTAAAGCGTGACGCTGCTTGGTCAACCTTTGCATTTCTGTGCTTTTGCATATGAGCTCTCACTAGGTGGCAGTGCGCCTCTATGCAAATCATTCCCCCTCCTCTAGCGCTCTCCTGCTTTTGTTAGAGCAGATAAATCGGCGAGCGTTCAGTCAACCTCCGGGCATCCGTCGCCGTTTGTCGCTCCCTCTTTGTGTCCTCGTCACCTCCTGGTCCCTCAGCAGCTCCTCGCTCCTCCCTTCGATTACACCGAGGGCTCTTTGAGTTAAAGTAAAACTAATGAAGCTCATTTTCAGCAGCATGCCGCAGCACTTTCTCTACCTTTGCTGTCATTTATCAGGGTTTTATTCTCCTCAAAAGTTTCAGATTACGGCGAGAAAATACAAAAATAAAGGCTGCAATGATCCTGCATGAGAACATTTAAATCCCCTGAATGTACTATGGTTTATAGGGAAGGAGGATGAGGAGGAGGATGAGGGGGACTAATCACACTGATCACTTTTTCCATTATGTTTAATTGATTTAATGCAAAGTGCCAGATTTTTTTCAGCCTCTGCCTCATTTTGACAAATGAGTGTCAGAGGCCAGCGGCTCTGAGCAGCTGAGTGTGTTCCTATCAAAACCAAGCGTGCGACGCAAGGACAGCGCCTGCAGCACTTAGTGTCCTTTAATTGCCATTTACATAGTAGGCTAATCATTATTATTTATTTATTTTTTTTATGTCCCCCTATTACCCACTGTCACCGCTCTCTGCCCCGACGCTGAGCCGGAGCTGTAAGCTGTTTGTCAGAAGTGATGCTCTGATGGTCGGGGCACTGATGGAGGAAATGATACTCGGGGAAAAGACAACAGTGAATATTTAGATCAGTGAGTGATAGAGGTGACAATGAACTGATTTATTAAAATTATATGGAGCCGTGCGACGGCTCTCGTTTACCACTTTACTCCTTTTACGCTTATTTAAGGTGTTATCCTACTGTTTAATGTTTAGTGTTTAACTCCCTTTAGCTAAATAATAATAATAAAAAAGCTTTTAGGTTATATTTGTGGTTTAAATGTTGGAAATCTGTGAAAAATCATCACCACAAGTTCATTTTGATGTCGAAAAGTCATAAAAGCATCAAATTTCTGCATTTTACAGTCTGATATATGTTAAGTTTGGACTATTTTCCAGACAAATTTGTTCAGTTATTGATCACTTATCAGTCAGTTAGCTCTATTCTTTCAGCATTTGCAGTTAGTGTCGGTCTGACCATGATAAACGGACGGATCTCATCTGATGTTCAGTTTTTTTTAAGGTAGAGTCACTGATAAGAAATAAGAAGAAGGCTGAAAAATAGAGGAGAACAACAGGGATGGGAGTAAATATGAAAAGTAGTAAAACAGAACTTTTAAAACCCCTTAAATCTGCAATTTTGATTCCAAAACTCAGATTTATCCACTAAACTCAACTGAATATTAGACATTTCGATCTATTCTTGACGTTTAAGCCAAAACGTCAACTTATTTTTATTATTTATGGGATTTTTATGTAGCTTTCACACAGCATCATACAGTCTAGTCATTGTAGTTTTGTATATAATGTGTTTTATTTGTCAAAAATGTCCAAAATGGGTGAAGAATTGCAGCGGTAGAAGACGTATCCAGATCTTTTACCTCATTAAATAATCATAATGCAGATTGAATCCTTTCAGACGGTTATAATGTGTACGATCACTTGCCAGTTTTTACAGGTACACTTGTGAATGTATTCTAATATAACAACACTACACTAAATCCCGTCTTCATAAAGGTCATGGTATCCAGCATTAGTTTAAAATATCTTGGAAAGCTTTTGATTCAACTGTAGTTTCATTGTGGAGGCTGTGGTTTGTTGTACCATTGAACTACATTGTGTTTACCGACACATTTTTACAACCCTGTTTCAGTCAGCGGCTAAATAACAGAATAAATTCCTGAATCTTCATCTGAAGCACAAGTAGTGAAGAAAAGTAGTGAAATTTATTCAATTTTGATCATTTTAGTGACGTTACGCTGACGTTTAAAAACATACTGAAGGTTTCCACCATTTACTTCCATTGATTTTTACACCTTTATAACTAGACTGCTGTTAACACATGAAATGCATCAGAGGGAAACTGCAGAACTAGACGTTGTAAGACGTGAAAACAGCATTTTCAGTTAAAGGCCTCGTCTTGTATTCACTTCCCGATGGTTTAAAGGCGTTTACAGAGTCTGAACTGCACCATTCATTACTTACTTACTGTATGAGCTCATGTTAAATATATACGGGTGCGTTGGACGTCGTTTTGTATTTTTACCTTTTAATTAAACCGATGAAAATGCTGCATTGTGGGCAATGTAGGCGCCAAACAAGGAGGGGACAAAGTGTAAAATGAAAATGACAACACATTTTGCTCGAATTGCACAAATTTCTTTAATTTTTTTAAATTTTAAAAACATTATTTCCATTTTAGTGGACGATATCCACTCCCAGCCTCTTTCATGTTAAAAAATAAAAAATAAAAAAAAATATCTGTACTTGATTTGTTTGCTTTTCTTTGCTTTTGGACCGCCACTGGCCTTGCAGTGGCGGTGTAGATGTTCCTGGATGGACCTTGTCTGCAGATGTTTGAGACATTCGCCACCACCACTGTCTTTCTAGGTCGACACATCTCGCCCGTTGGGCCGTTTGCATTTTTAGCGTAGTTTATGGAAAGTTTATTTTGGAACTTGGGTCATAGCACATCCACACATTCAAGAAAATGTCGTTATACTCCATTTAATCTTGGATAACAGTGTCTTGAGATTGTATGTTGGTCAGTAAAGGTTCATTTACAGCAGAAATATAATTAGCATGAAAAGCACACTATTGTATTTTCCAGTTCTATACTTGGTGTATTTTTGATATTTTAAACCTTAACCACATCAGATTTTCTCAATGTGATATATTTAATGTTTAAATTTAACCATTCACATTGGTAGAGGTGGATGATGTTAAAACACAACGGTGCCTGAATGTCCTCTGTGTGAAGCTAAAGTCAACGTCCTCTCTGTCTGATCCGAGTTTGCGTTTGGACTTTTCGGAGCCGCCGTTTTAAAACTTTTTGACGAGCCCGTGCTCCGTGCCAGACCTGACCCCCCACCACCACCACCCCTCCACCCCCAACCCCCGGTTTATCTGCCTCTGCACGCTTGGCGGAGTAATAATGACACATCGGGACGGTGTTTACTAATGATTAGTAGAGATTGTTTCAGCTCACTTGTAAAAGCCACGTTTAAGAGCCGTATTTATTGTTCCATTTGCACATTTCGCGAGTGCGTTTGAGAGAGGACTAATCGTTATTAATTAGGGTCATTGTTCTAGTGGCTGTGCGTGATGATGGGAGGGGGCGGGGGGGGGTGGAGGTTGGGAGCGTGTGCATGTCCGTTTCTTTTGTATGCAGATGTGTGTGCGTGCGTCCGAGTGTGTGTTGCCCGAAGCCATACTCAGCAAGCTGTGACAAAGGTCCATTACCTTGTCTGATCACAACGGCCTGTGATCTATTAGCATCATCTAAAAGCTACATTAGGATGAAGTGGAGACACTCATAAACAGAGCGCTCTGATCAGGCCTTTTAATGGGTTCACTGGTTTTACATGGAGCCTCTCTGGCTTATTCCCCCTGGTTTGTAGGTTAATGCATTTTCAAGTACCCACCAGACAACACTCAATTGACAATGAGGCTTATACATCAGCCATTCAATCCGAAACGAGCGGGGATCCACCAGTGAATTCAGATGGAAAGTGAATAGCCGGCTGTTGTTGTGGTATTGAGTTATTAATTCTCTATCTGCCGATGTGCAAACCCAATTAGAGAGCAGCAGAGAAACGTATACATGAACAACACTTTGTAAATATGGAATAATTATTTGATTTAGGAAAAACATGGGACGACCTTAGAGCGGTCTAGATAACATATTGCATTGTTTTAAGTCTCACTGGGTGTCTGCAGGCGGCTGGGAGGTGGGTAGTGACCTGCACAGCTGTTTGACACGACATCACCGCCACTAGGAGTCAGTAGAGCCAGAGGCCGTTGACAAAGGTTGTGCATATTTTAACTAATCCCTGATTTCATCCATCAGCACCTGAACTGACTTTTACTTCTAACATGATCAGTTTTCTTGTAGAAGTTGCTCAAATTCAGACAATATGATAAAAAAACAAACAGAGGAATTAATATTGAAAAAATTTTGTCTGTCTATTTGTTTTACTTTGTTGGCTGTAAAAGAGAGAGAAAAGCTTGGTTTATATGTCTGGAGTTTGGTCTGTGCACAGTCTGTGTTGTATTTACACTCGTGCACGGCATCATGTCACTAAAACACAGCTATGTTGAGTTCCTCTGTGACAACATTTACTTTTACTGAAGACACAGAAGACACAGGGTACTAAGTAAGGATGTCCAGATCAAGTTTTTTTGCTTCCCGACCCTATACCTATCTCTTAATATTCAGTATTGGCCGATCCGATCTTGAATAAGCAAAATCTCCTCCCCTGGAGAGTCAAAAAGGCTTTACTTATCTTCCTTGTATTCTTCACGGTGGATTCAGTCCAATAAATAATTCTGTATATCATATAGTGAGGGGAGGGTGGCTCGTACCTCTTCTCCTGGTCATTCAACGACATAAACTCTCCTTTTAGATGCAGCGTTTGGTGTTTGTTGTCGAGTTTACTCCACATGGTCAGTTTTTCATGGTGTTGAATGAAGTAATCGAATGCTAATCTCCTACTGCCACCTCACCAAAGGTCCATGCTTCTAGCCAGCTGACACTAAAACAGAAGAAGTAGTTGATGTTTTCATGCTACATGGACGTAGTGTTGGTTTACTGCAGACCTAAAATAAATAACCACAAAAGATCAGGCATGGCCGATGCCCGATATGGATGAGATCATTTAAAAAATGCCTTAAACTGCCCAGATACCAATCACCTTGTACAAAGTGACATCACACCTGTTGTGGACCTGTCGTGGCATTCATTGCCTTTGTTTTGGTGCTACGTCCTGCACTGTTGGCACTAGTTGGACCCCAGTAAGGATCTTTTTAACCAATACATCGAATCAGAGGCAGAATGAGTAATTTGGAGAGATCTCTTCAACTGGCTGTTCAGATGAGTCTAATGCACAAGAAGAAGATTCAGTTCCCCCTCAATGACCCAAGAGAAGTGGGTCCAGAACCTGTTACACAGAGAGCTCACTCAGCCAGAGAAAGATGTCAGAGCCACAGGACTCAGATTCCAGTGGTGGACCTCCCTGAATCTCCCATAAAGAACAATAAACTAAAAGCCAATACAGAAGCTGAGCAACTTAGACTGAAGGTAACCGCAGCCCTCGCCAGTGCAAAAACGCCACCTTCCAACCTCACCACCCAGGAAAGGAAGACTCTGGGGTCACTGCAAAGAGACCAGGACATCACCGTCTTGGTAGCCGACCACGGAAGGTGCACAGTGGTGTTGAACACCAACATGAACAACCTTCTCAGTGACAAGGACAGATATGAGACACTGAGACGAGACCCAACAAACGCCTACAAAACCAAAATAATAAACTATTTACCTACAACAGTTGTAACCTCAACAACAGGTAAGTATCTAAGCGTTAATGGAAATTAGCTGCACCAGTTTCTAGTGGTTTTCACAAACAAACAAGAGCTGAAGAATCTACTTAGATGAGTGGTGAAACATCTTCTAGAAGTCCATCTACCTTTTTTAAAAGCTTTTTTCGGCTATAAGATGACCTGAAGGACTGAGAACCTTCACAGACTTGGGCCAGCTGTCCGTTAGCTGCAGTCGTAGGCGCTGCAGTCTCCATCGGTCGACCATTTTGAGTCAGATTTGAAAGCAAAACAAAATTTACAATTCAAACAGTGTGAACCTTTCTCTCATTCTGCACACCATTTTAACCCCAAGAGAAGAAAATGCTTCTAAAATTTTTGCCTTTTTTGTATAAAGACGGGAACATTAGGGTTTAAAATCTTGAGGTTGGGCGTCAAACCAAATCTGTGCACATCTTTAAAGATTCCTAAAAGTTTTCTGTTGCAAATTTTCATTTTATACATTTGATCTTTACACATATTTCTATCTCCTCAATCACTCCCTTTGTTTGCTTAGGCCTCCTTTAAAAAGCCTCCTATCATCGCTCTGCTTCTTTAATTTCCATCAATCTGCAAAAATGTTTTATCGTTTCTCTTTCCGTACTCTTTCTTTATTCCTCTCACGTCGTCCCGAGTGTCCTCCTGGAACTTGTAGTTTGGCGTCGAGCCTCCCGTCTTGCTCACGTTTTCTTGAAAAGGGCTGCGCCTGAAGCGAGCCAACTGAAATGAATAAATCATATTCACCTACTTCAAAGGTGCTGTCGTGTCATTTGTGGGGAGCTTTAGACCTGGATGTAAATGAGACCCACGGACTAATGCATGAGACATGACAGACATAAAAGAAATGTTATTAAGAGAGAACAACGCTGAAATCAATGGCGTGAACTTGAAACACGACGGAATACATTTACAACAGTGCCATAATTAGAGCTCATATCTGCGGCCCTGAAATCGCCTAATTATTTTTCGCATGATTTCTGAGATCTTTTTTTTTTTTTTCAAAAACTATAATGGTCGGACGAGTCTTCAGATGAGAGATGAGATGAGTTCAGTAAACGGTTGGTGTTTTTGATATGCAGAGAGGGAGCATTGAGGCCCGCTCATGTTATAAGGCTCGCGGCAGCAGCCTTATTGTGCGTGCGAAAATTATCATAACCTCCTGCTACCTTTAGAGCCCTGAAAGATCGGGCTTTGAGCAGTCGCTAAGAGCTTCACTTTATAGGAAATGCAAATGGCTGCGTTTGCAAATTGGATTCTTGTAAAAAAATAAAATGGAGCAAGCGCCAAACGGGAAAAAAAACAAAAGAAAACAAATAAAAGATGACGGCGTGCAGTGATGAAACTAACAGCTCTCTATCAGCAGACGTTTTAAAAGGCTAAAACCTGGAGGAGTTTATGTCGTGTACTACGTGTTCTCCATTACGGCTCGTTCCCCCTGATTGATATACGACGGTGAACCATATGGACACGGTGTTAATCGAATGAAGGAGACATCTGAGAGATGATTCATGATTTGGTTGTGATTTGCACGTCGGCGTTAGTCAAAACCTTGGCCTGCGACGCCAACACATTTACTAATTGATGAGCTAAGGAGACCTGGAGATTGGAAAGATTAAGATAAAACAAGACGACGTTGTACTTTATGCTCCTGTTTGTTTTCTGTATTAGAAGTAAATTTACTAAAAAACTATTTAAAGTAAAAGAGTAAGTAAAAGAAAACAAAGAAATTGGATTTGAAATGATGGCAGACCAGAAATGAAATGAAAGGAAACAACTGGTAAAAAAATAGGAATAGAAAAGGTGAAAACATGAGAAGAAAGGAGAGAAACAAAAGGTAAAGGGATGATAGGAAGGAAAGAAATGGAAACGTAAGAAAAGGAAAGACAAAAGAAGGCAGAGTAAATGGAATAAATGAGCAGAAAGAAAGGAAATGAGAAGGAGAGATGGGAAGGAAATAACAGAAATTAAAGTTAATGAGGGAAAGGAAAAGAAATAAATGGGGGACAAGGGAAATAAGAAGGGGAAGGGAACAATGGAAAATAAAGAACAAAGTAAAAGGAAGACAACAAATAGAGGAGAGGAGGTGAAAATAAGGGAGAGAAAGGAAAGAAGAGAAAGCAGATTGATTGATTTAACAGAAGGTAAAGAGAATGATAGAAAAGAAAATATGGGAGAAGGAAAGCAAAGGGAATAAAAAAACGACAGAATACAGTTTAAGAAAAAGTAAGTACGAAAAAACAAACAGTCAAGCGGTAAAGACGATTAAAAACAGAAGACTAGCGGTGAAAAGGAAGATAAAGAGGGCGCGAAAGAAAGGAAACGTCACATACGTATCTGCTGACCCTGATAAATGACAAGCTGTGACCCAGCTGTCCACAGCCTGGACACGTCCTCACCACTCGTCTCCAGCTGGGACGCCGTCACCTCGGCTTCACCCGGCAGTGATCCTGACGGCTCCTCCTCAGCTTTTTGACCTCGTATTTATTTGTGTGGTCAACTGAAACGATGGATGAGCTCGATCCCTGTGTCCAGTCGTCTAATTGAGGGACGCTGCGGTTAAACGTGGTCGTTAGACGGGGACCTATTGGACAGGAAGTGGTGCAGAAGAATTTAACAAGAAATAATAAATATATACCTTAATTACAGCAGAATGAAAGGATCATTTAGATATTTAATAAGATATGTTATATAATCCATATATTGCAACTGCATAACTGTTTTGTGCAGTATACTTTTTGAATTGCCTAAAAAAGTCATTTATGTTCTCATTTCAAATAAATGTGTCCTTCTTTTCTTGCCATAGTTGTGGAAACATATAATGCATTGCGGTTTGAACTTGTTTTTTTTTTACTTTTTTAAAACAAAATAGGCTAACAAAAGGAAAATAAAGCCAGATAAAGATATTTCTATTAAAGCTGAGTCACATTAAACTGAATTTGCAAGCGCTTACAATCCAATCAAGCATCCATAACATATTTTAGTTTGTACATGTCAAACAGGTACTTTTATTTAAATCAGGATATCTTGCTCAATTTATTGCTTACACTTTGTGACGCTTCAACTCCTTTCGAGGCTTGAACTTCAGCTTAATCGTCCCTCTTTCATTTCTTGACCATTCTTGACCACATTCTCAACCTTTTTCTACTCTGAAGCACATACACTTAAATTGACACTTCATTTCCTTTCAGTGCTTGAACTTCTAACAATTAAAACTGCAGTGTTTAGCTGATACACTTCAACAGGTACTTGTTAATAACTACACTTCAACTCCTTTCAGTGTTTGAATTTCAACTAAATCTTTCATCTTTTGTTTCATAAAAATTAACCAAATTTTCAACGATTCCTCTACACAAGCACTGAAACGGACGCATCAGTTCCTTTCAGTGCTTGAGCTACTCTTCTTTCACTTTTTCCACTTCAACTGATATGACTACAGCTGTTTTTAATGTTTCGGCTGCAGCTTTGACAGTTTAACTGGTGTATTAATTTATGTATTTTTGATCGACACAATTCTTGAACATAAACTGACGCTTCAAACCTTTCACTTATTGGATTTTTACATTTGAACAACAACCAAAAAAAGTCTCTTTCATCTTCCACTTCAACTGCTGCTTTTCTTTATTTTCCAAATATCTTTATTCAGTAATTTTCTACGTTGTTAAGAATAACACATTAACTTTCACCTTGAAAAACACAGGATCCACTCGGACATTACATAATAATTAACGTATTTGTGAGATGATCTGAGACACTGAGAAGACGAGGGGGGAGTTAACTCAAACCTGCCAGCTTTGGGACAGGCCCGTCGCCAGCAGAGGAAGCAGTTCAGAAGAAAGAGAGGAACTCCTGGTCAGCGTGCTCCACGTGTGAAAAAATAAACAGCAGATGATTAATTTGGGCCGATCCTAACAGCAGGTTTTAAGACCAGAAGAAGACAAACATGAAAGGATGTGTGTCACTAAAGAAGCAACAATAAGAGTCTCTCCATGAGGCGGAGAGATCTGCAGTCAAACATACCAGAGAAAACAACAACAAATGTCTCCGTTGATCCTTTTCAGGCCGGGCTCTTTTTAAGGAACAGATCAGACACATGACAACAGCATCAGCAGCGGCAGCAGCATCTCCCACTGACGGCTCAGAGTTTCCCTGGAGGGAAATCCTCTTTGTCTGGGCGGTCCAAGCCGGCCGTGTCTTTCAACAGGATATCCCAACAGAAGGTGAGGTCAACTATGAGCAAACTCTGCACAAAAGGATCTGGAGCTGGATTTAAAGTTTCACAAAGCACTGGTCATATTCTTTGAAGATTTCGCCTCCTCCCCTCGTCAAGTCTGTGAGAGTTAATTAAACATTGGACAGCTTGGGGTCAAGCACAGGCTCAAAGTGGAAAAAAAATGACTGGCATCACATAATCTCGACTCTGTTTCATGAATCACTTGTTACTGTGTCTGCAAAAAGACACAAGCTGCAGCTCGGCATGAGAAAATAACGGGTTTCACCTAAAATCATGTTAGTTTTCAAATATATCACCTTTTGTAAAGTTTGAGAAATGCACTTATTTGTGTTTTTCTGTGCTCGCAACTTTCAATATACATTACACTTTAACTGCTTTTAGTGATTAGCTGACGACATCTTTTAGTTTAAACTCTTCAACAGGTTCTTGTTTATGTCAGGACTTTCATTTCATTCAACACTTGTGCCTCAATTTATCTCTCACACTGTGACACTTCAATTCCTTTCAGTGCTTGACTTCAAGTGAATCTTCTGACTTTCATTTTGACTGATACTTGACTTATTTGTTTATATCTGAAATGCCACTTCAGCTATAATTTCAGCTTGAATACTTGCCAGGGAACTTTCAGACCAACCTGCTCTGTCCCTGTCTGCATTTATTATTTTTTTGGTCTGGTAATCATAAATGGATATTCCAGGAATCGCTTTAATTGTTTGCTTCACAGTTAAATTCATGAGTAAATTATGGATTTCAGCTAAAAATATTTTATTTTTATTATTACTTTTATTATTTTTATTTTACTACTATTTTTACAGTTCATTTGCTTTCACTGTTATTTTATTTCAAGAGTTTATATATATTACTGTAGAAATGCCAGGTCACCTGAAATCGTCTCTCCATCCGCCTTGGTTGACATTTCAACTGCTTTTAGGCCGTACACATCAAGTAAAACTTCAGATCCTTTCAATTATCAAATGAATGCTACTTACAATTACCAAAACAATAATAAAAAATAAAAAAACGCATATACTTTTTGTGCTTATGCACATAAACTTCAATTGACACTCCAACTCCTTTCAGTACTAAAGCAGGAACCAAATCTTCCACTACTTTCTACACAAACATAAACTTTAATTGACACATCAGCTCTTTTTAGTCCACATGCAATTCCCACATATTCTACTTTTTGGCTTAAGCACACAAACTTCAATTGACACTCCAACTTCTTTCAGTGCTAAAACAGGAACTAAAACTTCTACTACTTTCAACACATAAACAGATAAACTTTAATTGACACTTCAACTCCTTTCAGTGCCTAAGCATTAATCAAATTGTCCATTATTTTCTACACATAATCAGATAAACTTTAATCAGCACTTCAACTCATTTCAGCACTAAAACAGGAACCAAACCTTCCACTACTTTCTACACATAAGCAGATAAACTTTACTTGACACTTCAGCTCCTTTCTGTCTGTGCGCAATAACCCCATACTCTAACACTCCTTTCAGTGCTTAAACAGGAACCAAATCTTCCACAACTTTCTACATTTGAGCACAAACATTTAAACAGACACTTCAGCTCCTTTCAGTTTTTACTGTACAGTATTTATAACTTTGGGACAGAACCATCACACGAGTCACATCCTGTTTTAGTGTTTCAACAAATGCTAATCTTATTTCAAACAGAAGACTTTTGCCACCTTTTAAAAATATGTTTTATCATTTTATTGCTCGGATATGAAAGCCTAAATTAATATTGGTGAAAATGTTATTTTTCATTTCCCTCTTGACTGAACTTGGCAGGGCCCGTGCAGAAGCGGAGCTGTTGGCTGCCCTTCCATGTCTTCTGTTGTTGTTTTCTGGGGGCCTCAATGGGATGGGTAGTTTGTGAAATGACAGGACATGCCAACAAATTGCATCACTTCTGGCTCAGCGGCCAAGGACAATGCTATGCCATATGCCAATCGGGGGGGTTCTGGGTGGAGGGATGAATGGGTCTCATTTCCATGTGGTCCCTTCGAAGACTGACCGCCCTCCCCTCCCTAAACTGCCCCACTCCAAAGTCTCTGTTACCACCTCTCACACACACACACACACACACACAGATACCAAAGAAAACCCAGTCGGGAGGCTGCCTTGGCCGGTGGTGTGACACAGACATACGAGCTGACACATCAGCCATTAGCCAAAACAAAACATCCAGAGATTCATTTCAATCCACGGGCAGGCCGGAGGAGCGTCATTGCCCCCGACTATCGCTGCAGTCAACGGAGTTAGAGAAAGAGAAACCAGCGTCGTAGACACGTTTCACTCTCAGAAATTACAGCTCACGTTTGGTTTGTTGTTTCTTCAACAGTTCACCTCAGAGTTGAATGAACAAATATACATTTTTTAAACGGTTCTTCCTCTTCACTACTACTTCCTTCTTTATTTGTATTATTACACGTTGTACTTCATATTTTTTGGTCCAACTTTCTACTTTTAAGCTACTTTTTATACAAAGTTCTGCTCTGTAACAGTTTTGTACTTTCTACTTTTTGGTCTATTTTTTTGTGTATGTACTAACTTTGTATTTACTTTTTAATTCCAATCTATTTTGCATCCACGCTTTATATTTTAACTTTCTAATATCACTTAATGTCCTACCCACTATCAGTTTCATATTTACTTTACACTTTTTGCGTTATTTTGTATCTATTTTCTACTTTACAGCTGTTTTGTATCTATCTTCTACATTGTATAATTTTGTATTGACTTTTCAATACGTTGTAAATTGTATCAATGTTTTACTTTGACTCTTGTTTCTTTAAACTTTAAAACTACTTTGTATCAACTTCTGATTGTATCAAGAAAGTAGAAACTAAATATCGATTTTAAATCGTAATCCAACTAAACACAAAGTAGATACAAAGTTTACTGTCTGACTTTTTAACTTTGTATTCACTTCATGTAAATTGTTCTACTTTGTATTTTCTTTGTATTTCTTTACATATCTTATAATTTGACTTGCAACTCATTAAATTAAAAAAATAAATAAATAAATAACACCATGGGTTGTATTCTATATAACGTGGTACATAGTGTAGAAATATATCAGTGTGGAATAGAATGAGATAATTACTTAATTTATCAATAATCATTTAACTGATATTTGATATATATGCTTTATATTTTCCCTAAATAACTTCAGTGACCAACAGTATAAATAATAATAAATATTAGATCTTATTTCTAAAGAAGAATTTGCTGTCTTGTCACAGGAACTCATTCAAATATATACTGATGACCTAATTTGGTTTTAAATGCAGATTATTTTCATTTGCTCTGCGAAGGGACAGAAATCACCTTTCTTGAAAGTTGACTCCTAACTGTGACTCTTTTCTGTGTCTTTGGGATCACAGATCTAAAGAGTGAGGTGATTTGACCAGGGAGTGAGGAGCAGTGATTTAGGAGCTGTTTTTTTGCGTTGACACGATACAAATGAGGTCGGTGCTAGAAGGTCAAGCAGCCTGCGCCGTCGCCATAATCGCGCTAATTGAGACAATATGTGCATGATAAATCACTACAGCCTGGCACGGGATCCTCAAGCATCTTTACGTTCACGACTTTTGCTTCAAAGCAAACATTTTCAGTGTTTTCACCGCAAAGAAGGAGGTGAGGTTTTGTTGCTGACCATATGTTTTTAAAGAGCATATGTTCTGTGCTGCTGCTGCCGAGGGAGGGAGGGATGCAACTGTGAAAGGGTTTTAACCTTCTTCTTGGGGGAAGTTGTGCGGTTAATACTCCAGCCACCTCTTCACTGGGCCAGTGCCAAGTGTTCCTCCAGCATCGACTCGATGAGGGGGGAGGACGAGACCCCACAGATGCTTTCGGTCGGGCCCCTCATCCTCGCAGCCAGATGCCGAGAGGATAAACTCTGGTAGCTTCAGGATCACAACATCAAGGTTGTGTCCAAAACTGGAGCCTGCGACATTAGTCACAGGGAGGCCATGATGTATGACGCCAGTTTGTGTTCTGGCTTTGGAACATCTGAGTCACAACACAAAACAATAAAAAAAGGAACATAATATGAGTCAATTAAGACAACGAGAAAATAAAAAATTGAAAATTAACATTGGAATAACATATTTATACCAACACTTTAAATTTTAAATATTCTTGAAAATAAGTGTTTCATTCAGTTTATTAGACAGTAGCACATCATGCTAGGTGAGCGACAAGAAAGGCCAGTGAAATACAAAAAACTGAATTTACAAATTATTGTTTCCTAATTCCTGGTTAAATTCATTTGGTGGCAGATTATACATATAAGTAGTAGCCAACATGTAAAGCCAAAATGAACTCATGCTAAGCTACTACCAGTCTACATGCATGATCAAATAACATATTAGCCTGGCTAGTGTTATATCATCACGTCTTGAGTCTCTCTGTTCTTCTTATTTAATCGATTTAGTGATTTGGTTCAATATTAACTTTAGAGATTTGGGACAAAAACATTTTGGCTAATCTTTAGTTAGCCAAATTTAACCACACGCTACGCTACTGTTGAGCTACGTGTGCCAACAAGTAGGCTAATTAGCATAACGGACAATTGAGCTGCTTCCACCATGTGCAACTAAAATTGTGTCTCTTTCAAATTTTCAACATGTTACTTGTTGCTAAGCTAATTTCAAGCTACATCAGCTATAAAATGGCAAGGCTAACATGTTAGCTCGGCTAATGCTTTGGTGCCACAGTGGACACTTATTTGGGCATCTGAAATTCTGTATAAATTTCCTTTTCAACCTAAAGTTCTCACACTTCAGCTGACAGATTAATCAAATGTTTCACATAATGTTCAGTTGCTGTGTATCAGTCGATTTACATGCGTCAGCTAGTAACTTGGCTAAAGCTAACAAGTTAGCTTTGCTACCTGGTAGGAAAATAGGGTTAAGTAGTTTGGTAGGGCTTTATGAGAAAGAACCAAAAAATGGAAGAGAGATTTTCTACACTGCCTACAAACATATTAGCCTAGCTAATGTTTTAACATGAGAATTAACAAGTTAGCTGCTTTTTCCACTGTTTTGGATCAGCAAAAAGTTTTCTTGATTCACTTTTGATTCACTTAATTTGGTGCTTTGGTTCAATAATAACTAAGTATAACATTTTGGGACAAAAAAAGCTGTTTCATATAATGTTATATTGATATCAATCCATCTACATGCATCAGCTAGTAAATATGCTAAAGCTAACAAGTCAACTTTGCTATCTGGAAGGAAAATATGGCCGTTAAAGAAATAGATTTTCTACTCTGCATATCATCTTCATCACAGTATCTCCAAATACAGGTGGATCATCTTCGCTAACAGGTGCGGTAACACCACCACGGCCACACCTCGTCTACACCTGTCACCACAGAGTTCACCCATTAGCACGACTGCCCCCCCAGCTAATTTAAATACATTTGTGGTATTTTTCACCATTGTTGTTTTACAATAGTCTTACACCTGCGCGTGATGCGAGCATAATTACTCTCGTTCTCCACATACAAATGCAACAAACAGGGCTAATTGGAAGCATCCAGCTTCGCTAATTAGCCGATGGCAGAAGTCCGCCCAGAGAGCGTCCTGTCTGGAGAAAGAAAATGTCAAATTAAAACAGTAAATGTGAGACGCTGAGTGCGGCAGGTGTGTCGTAAATAAAATATTATCTTGCTTTTTAAAAGTTTTTTAGTTTCTTGTCAGTTTTCCGTGTTTTCGCGTAGACATGAATCTGTAAAAGTGTCAGAGAAGCTGCCTTGTGAATGAAGAAACGGCTCACAAATGTGGGAACCCATCATAATTAGGCATGCAGATTTATTCTATCAATCTTACATAATCTTTTTTCTCTCTTGTTTTTCTTTTTATTATTATTTTACAGATGACTATGGGGAGTGAGGAGGGGGAGACCTGTGGATGATTAGCTTCTTTTTGTCCTCTGTTTTTTCTCTGCTTTATTTTCCCTGAGAAGATTAAATATTTCTGCTTGAGAAAATCTTTTTAAACCGCCACTGACTGCTGTCCTGGCCCCCTCTGTCACTGCCTGAGCTCACAGGGTCCCCCTCCAGAAAACCCACAGTTCTCCCCCATTTTGTCCTTCCAAAATGTGGTGAAAAAATGTAATCTTCTCACAAAGAATAGAAAAGGGAGGCTATAGAGGAATTTTTTTTTTTTTTTCCTGCAAGTGGCCTCTTTATTGGCTGGGGGATGGGCGACGGAGGGCTCCTTCACAGTATCCACACACAACAGGGCTCCAATCTGTCAAATAATTAGCCAGTGTGGGAGGACAAAGGTTTTTATTTGCCCGAATTTCATACATCACTGCTTGAATACATCATCACTGTATTGTGACGGGTCATGGGAACTTCAGCTCTGAGACAGAGCGACGCAGACAGAGGTCTAGGAAAGTGATAATGAAAAGACAAACTGAATGAGGAGTTTATAAGGATAGATATTGTACACGTATGGCGCCCATTTTTACATTAATCTTTAATTTTGCCATATGGTGCACGCACAAAAACGATGGCGACGACGTATTGAACGTGAGCTCAAGTGTCTGATTTAAAGCTTTATTTATACAGGACAAGCTTATGCGAGTAAAATATGACGTAAAGCGTAAGAATATATATATATATTTTTTTTAAATAATAGAAACCTCTATGCACCTGACGTGCTCACGTGGGGGCAGCACCTGCAGCAAACTGCAATGCAAGGGAGTTCACGCGCAAATTATTGTTGAGGAGTCAAAGAAAAAGTTCTTTTAGCTCTTTTCAATGAAATTAATGAACGTGTCGATCTGTGATTTGTTAGAAAATGGTGAGATCTTCGTTAAACAAACTGTCCAAAATCAAAATATGCTTTATTTGCAGTGACATAAAAGAGAGGAGGTCAATGGTTAGAAGATAAACTGTATGTATACGGTTTATCTTTAGTAAATTGATAAGTTCAGCATTTTACAACTTAAGATGCTGTAAAATCACTGTGCTCACTTTTACGGTTCCTCCGAATCTGCTGTTAATGCAGCAAAAAGAGAAGTTAGGCTAAAATATGTTTTATTTAAGTGACATAAAACACATGACGCCAGACACTGACACTCATTTTACAACGATTGACTGATTAAATGTGGTTTGTCTTCTCGTAACAGACTGCAGTTTAAATAATACCAATATTAGGTCTGTAGCTACTCGTGTCATTACTTTCTACTGACGTTAATGATTCAGTTGATGTTGGCAGTGACGGCTTCAAACGGAAACAACTGTCAAGGACTAAAATATGGGCGCACATTTGGTGACGTTTAACTGTGATTTGTCCTCTGTTAACTGACAAACTGATCAGTTCAACACGTTCTAACATAAGAAACCATAAAATCCTCATGTAGACTTTTACTTGTTACGTAATGCTGCCAGTGAAGTTAGACATTAATCATGCCATTATGTTTTAACGACCCACTGATGTATTATAAATTAGAAAATGGCGCAAACTCAAATTATATTGTATTTAAAATGATTTCTAGCAGAGAGCGGCAAACATTTGGGAAACATTTACAATCTGGGTTCAATCAGTTTAGCACATTATAGCATAATGTACTGTAAAAAAAAAATTAGCTGGAAATTAAAAGTCACTTTCAACTTGTGCAGACGATAACTAACAATAACGAGTGCCACTTGTAGTAAAATCAGGGAAAACGGCCTGGAAATGGATGAAACACTATAAAAGTGACTTTGATTTAACATCTTTAGTTTGTTGTCGCTATCCAGATATTTTTTACAGTGTAACTAGAGAATGACTATACACACCTGGTCTATTTTTTGCTTTATATTATAAATTGAGCTATAAATATAAAGCAGAAAAAGGCATTGAAGCTGCTTCATCTGATTAAAAGTGATTGCAGTAAAAAGCGTTGAAGTTTTTATCTCGTAAAAAGAGGACTTACTTCCTTATTATTCTTTATTTGTGCGTAGTACCGTCTGTCAAAGTAAGTTTGTGTTCATTGGATATTTACACAGAGGATCGAACTGTAGAGCCAAGAGGAATCTGAAAAGGAAGGTGATCAGGGGCCCTTGATGTCGTGCGTTTCTTATAAAGGAGCTTTTCACCTTTAGAGCTCCCGGCCGAGGGGAATGGACCTGTGCGTTGCCATTGTTTGGTGTGATTGCGCCGGTCCATCACTACGTTCCTCTGAAGGATTAGATTGATCCACTGACTGAAGATGAACTCCTGGTGTCTGGACTGCGCCGAGGCAGAAACGTGGCCCTGGAGCTGTTTGTGGCTATTTCTGTTACACATGGGAACCGTCTGTAGTCGACTAAAGATCAGTTACTGTATGAATAGTATTTGTGTGTATTTAAGTGGAGTATATCAACCCAGGCAGATGAGCAGGTGATGCACACAGGTGTGAATGTGCAAAGCTGAATACAGTAGTCAGTGTTTGGAGAAGAAAAAAGGCCGTGAGTGTAAAACAAATATCAAATAAAGCAGAAATGATGCAAGAAGAGACAGAAGCAGTTATAAAATGAGTTGATCTATTAATCTTCCGTAACAATGTCATGAAATTAACTGACGTCACACTTTCAGGATTACACTTTGCATCGATTTTCAAGGCTGCATTTTAAATTTAAAACTGTATTAATTCACGGTACGGGCACAGTATGACTTGCAGTAATGATTTCCGGGTTTAAAATGCTTATATGTCCCAAACATTATGAAATAATCAAAGTTTATCCTCCAATTTTTTCATTCTGAAACTGTGAAATTTGATTTTCTTTTAGCATTTTCCAGGATTTGCAGAAATCACAGCAACAGTTTCACACCTGCACAAGAAAGATGTCTTTTGTACACTGTAAAATAAATATAAATAACTAAATGTTCCACAGGTTGAAATTAATCTGCACCTCTTCTTCTCTTTGAGGAGTTTCCTGCTTGACGTACTGCTGTACGTTAGAGGAAATTATGTTTTATTTTGTAGGTTTTATTCCGGAAATGTCAATAGTTGAGGTTTTCGTACTGCGGCTAAATGTAAAAAGCACGGCAGTATTTCTTTTTAGCTTGTTAAAACCACATTCAAGACGAGAAAAGACACACACATACAAATGATATATCTATTAGTATTATATTTGATGATAAATGGAGGCACATATTCATTATTTTGCTGCTCTGTGAAATGGTTTCAACAGCTTTTAATGCAAAACAAACTTGTATGAGGGCGTATTTAAAGCATCTTTATGCCATTTAAAGATAAATAAAATAATAAATGATGTTTTTTTTTAATATAAAGATGGAGGGTTGACATCTGGTGGTCTGTGGTTTTCATCCTGAGGCCTTTAACGCGTGCATTAACACTAAAATCTAACGTATGAGCGCTGATTAAAACACAACAAAAGCTGCAAAAATCACATTTAACACAAATCTAAACCTTTTTTTTTAAAGAAATATTCCTCTTTCACTTTGACATTTTAAATATAGACAAAGAGTGTGTGTGTGTGTGTGTGTGTGTGGGGAGGGGGTCACCCGTTACTTCCTGTTTCTGCAAATGAAAACGGCGGACTGAAAGGAGGACGCCGTAAAAATCAGAAAGTTAAACACACTCCTAATTGTCGTGTGTGACGAGGTGACATTCTCAAATCTCGTCTTGGACTGAATGTTTTAAACCCCCCCTCCCCATCCACCACCACCTCCTCTGCTTTTTTTTTCCTCCCCCCTCCTCCCTCCTCCTCCCTCCCTCCCCGTGTCTCAGACTGTGATTTATACACACAACATGTTGCACAATGGGAGCCTTGTTTGCTAAATGGGATAGCCTTAATGGAGACTTATATTTCCAGGATTATATCTGTATTCAGTTGCAAATGATTTGGAGGGGTGGGGGAAGGGGGGGCAGGAGGGCAGGAGGGGCTGGGGGTGGATGGAGGGGTGGGAGGGGGTGGGGGGGGTCGTTTCAATACTCTTCCTCTGTCTATGAATAATAGTATCATTTGAATTAAGTGGACACCTGGTGCAGTGGGTAAGGCTCTGAGGCGCGCTGTTGACCCGCTACCACTGCCAACTTCCCTTTTTCCCAGCCTGTCCTTATCCGTCCCTGCGAGCCTCCGATTTCATTCTCCCTCCGCAAAATGCCACACACTTGTAACTTTAGTCTCCCCTTCGGCAAAAACTTGCTCTCTCCTGAAAGAGAGGGGGGTAAAAAAAAAAAAACTTTAAGAGAGGACGGAGGAAGGGAGGGAAGGAGGGAGAGAAATTCTTATCAATCTCCTCTTAGATTTGGGCAAAGTCATTTGAAAGCGCGGTGTAACGTTTCAGGGAAAACTTCCAATTAAATACTGTAAAAAGATAAAATAACAGTATCGCCGGACGGGCCCGCCGCTGGTATTAAAGCCCCCTTTTGTTGATTTATTGTACATTAGCCACTGAGCCATGCAAGGAAGAGGACGTTTCAGAGGGGATTCTATTTGTATGCGTCCTGCGTCTACTCCGCACACAATCAGGCCTGTATTGCGTTTTGCAAATTTATACCAGGATGTAGGTTTAGAGTGTTACCCCCACATCCACCACCGCCCCACCCCTCCTGCCGCCTCCCCCTCGCCGCCGCCGCCGCCGCCACCACCCCCCGAAAGCAAAAGAAAGTTTTTCAAGTAAGTGTCTGCTTTCATGAGCACAAGTGATTGAGGCTCACAAACAAAGCTTTGTTTCTAAACTCACAGATGTACAGCCCCGCCGTAGCTTTGTCCGCCGCCCCTGAGAAGCATTCACAGGTTTCTATTAGAGCACAACATCGGATTGTTTGGAAATACTTTTAGTTCGGACGTCCAATAATAACCCGAAAGCTTTCCCAGGGCTGTATTTTCACCCGAGAGGAGGAACGAAAGAAGTCTTTTCTGCCCAGATATCAGATAAAAAGGAAGCAGCCTGCTTTCTCTTTCTCCGTCCTCAATCTTCGTTCCTTTCTTTTGCTTCCGATTTTGCTTCGTAAGAGTTTCCTGAGAAACTAATGAGGGGTCGAGGGTTTGAAATTTAGAGGGAGAGGGGATAATATTTGGCTCTTTATACGATGAATGAGATTCTGGGACGCAGCGCGGGGTGGAAAGTGCATTTAAATGACCACATTTCAGGCAAATAATTTGCATTTTACAGCGGTTCACAACCTTTTTGCCTCGTAACGTCGTTGGGAGATTCACCAAAAGAGACGTGCGTCCCTTTAAACGTCTCAGATTTTAAACGAACCAAGGCTTCACCCAGAAACCACAACGATTAAGATCAAATTTGTACTCTAATAATTATTTAATGACCAAAAAAAACGAACAATCTGACCTTTAAGACCCTGGATTAGGAGCCACAGACAAAAATAATGCAATACATGCGTCACGGTGGTTCTTTTTCTGCTGTTATGGACTTTAACTTCTCATACTTTAAGGATATTTCTGCTGTTTTTCTGTTTCCCACAGGATCTGTAAATGGCGCCTCGACTTTAAGTACAGTATTTCTTCCCAATCGGGACGTTTAACTCCATAAACAACCACACGGACAAACTGTAATTACTCTCGTGTGTTTGAATTTGTTTGTCTGGAACGGTTAAAGACCTTTTAGCTTCAAGACGAGCCCTAATATCAGTCTTTAAAGAGCCAACGGCAGCAGACGGAGAAAGAGAAAGAGGAGGCCCGTCATGTCAGAGCTGGATGACAGAGGAACAATTATGGCTCTAATTCTCTTGTCGATACAGTTATGTCTTATGCGGTCGATGGACGTGTAGTTGTTATCCCTGATCAATAGCGAGACACTTCATAACACATCTGAGTGTGATAGAAGCTGATATCCCGCGCGACACCTCCTGATCCCCATTTAGCTATGATTGCAGGCGTTGGCGTGAATCTGTTTGGCTGGTTATGGATTAGCTACTTTGGCTCTGAAGTGGCCGCAGTCGATGATGTGATTAAATCAATGATCGTCTCTCCGAAGGCTCTTTGATTCCTTCTCGTTTGGCTGCACAGCAGAGCAGAGCAGAGCAGAGCGGTGCAGAGCGGAGCAGGGGGACCATTTACAACGAGGCTGCACTTCAAAGACGCGACGCGTTCACTGTCCAAACACAGGGCCGGAAAAATGCATTACTGTTTCACAGGAGTATGTAAATAAATAAGATGATGATAAACTCATCAGAACACAAGGTCTCCTTTTTGGCGTCATGTTCAGTTTCAAGTTTTTAATTGTTAAATTAATATTTGTTTTTGTATGAATTAATCTATAGGATGTTCAGAAATTTATTTATTTTATTTTTTATTATTTGGGATAATTTTAAAAAATATTTTGTTCCACATTTTGAATTCTCATTAGGTTTAATAATTTTTTTAATTTTTTTTTAAATTTATTTTTAGGGATTTTAATTTTTTAAAAGACCTCTTATTAAATATTATAAATATCCTGATTTTTAAAAATATATTTTTCATATTCAGATGTTGTAGCAGATAAACAGATTTACAAATAATTTAATTTATTTTAATTAATTATAAAAAAGATTTATTTGGGTTTTTTTTTATTCTGGAAATGCAGTTTGGGATTTACAATAAATATATTTGTTTTTTTTCTCTTCTCTGACAAATATTTGTAGAGTAATTAAAAAGAACGGGCTTTAATACATTTTACCAGCATTTCTCTTTTAAGCGAAATCAAGTTTTATCTTTTTGTTTTAACCCGTTGCTAGTCTTTACTTCCGCAGGCGACGCAGCGAGCGCACTTCGGTCGTGTCTAGACAACAGGAAATGCAAAAACTGCATTTGTTTACAGCCACGTGGAACTCAGAGCTGGTGGTGGTGGTGTTAAAGAGAGCAGCCGCCCGTCAGAGAGGATGGCAGAGAGCTGGGCCGGATATGAGGGAAGGTTAGTCTGCAGGCAGCCGGCGAAGCTCAGCCCAGGATGTGCTGTAAAACTGTTGTAAAACAGATTGGACTCCTTTTACTGTTTGCATTGCATGACATTTGTTTTCCTCTTTCCCTAATCCCCATCCTGTCCCCTCCCCTCGTCTCACCCTCTCTCCCTCTCTCCGTCTCTCTTTCTCTGAATGGGCTGGTTGACGCACACGCTGCCATTTTGTGGCATTCTGTGTCGTGGCTGCAGGAGAACAATCGCGTGAGGCAGGTAAAAGCAAAAAACTGGATGTAAATGAGCATCATCCCTATTTATTTTTTCCCTCCTCCTCTCTTTCTTTTTCATTCCCCTCTAAACACCAACCCCCGTCAGGAAAGTGTCAGCGGGCCTCGGCAGCGTCATGATACTGCCGGTCGCTTCGCCTCAAGACCAGACATAATACAAACATAACCCTGACGACAGGTTTTGTCAGCTGCCCGGCCGTCCGTCCGTCCAGCTATTGATTATCCTTCAGCGGGAGGTCATAAACGACTCATCTGGCTGAGAAACATATTCCCAACGTGTGACCTGTCGCTGGAGGTTAATCAAATAAACCGCGCGGGCCTCACGGAGCATGACTTTGCAATTATCCGTAACTTGCTCCCCTCCTGTCCTGGCTTTTATTGCATCATTAGGAGACGTGGGAAGCTGCGCTGACGACCGAGGGTGACGGCAGCTCTGGTGTGTTTACCTTCAGCAAGGAGGAGAACAGGCTGAGATGCAGCAAGAGAACAACAGGAACACAAAACAACTTAACGTTTTTTGTTGTTTTTTTTTAAAAGAGAAACAAATCGTCACGGCATCTGCTGAGATGGACACGGACGTTTAAGCACTGGGGATAAACTGTTAGCGTCAGATAAAAGGAGGATGGAGGCCAGATGTTTGTTGGTTTGAGCTGCTAGCTTCAGTGTCGCCTCCTCAGTTTTTTTTTTTCCGAAAAGATAAGGACGAGAAGAACACGTCACGGGGTTGAGCTTTTTCTGCTCCCATCAAGTCTTGAAGCTACACTTTTAAGGAAACTGGCATTTGCTAACGAAGGATAGCATGTTGCTAACGGATTTAGCCCAATTTGCAGCTCTCAAGCCTTTTTAAAATTTGTTTTAAATGTTTTAAATGTCTAAACTACATGTCTGTCCTTAAATTAAAACGTCCTCTGTTCATATTTAAACATTTCTCTCCTTCGTTAGCATGTTGCTAACAGCTTCAGCCCAGTCTGCAGCTCTCCTTTAAAATCTGTTTTAAATGTTAGCTTTAGCAGCTAAAACGATCTAAACCACGTGCCTGGCCTTACATTATAATGTCCTTTGTTCATATTTAAATGTTTCTCTCATTTGTTAGCATGTTGCTACTAGCTTTAGCACAATTTGCAGCTCTCAAACCTTTTAAAATTTGTTTTTAATGTTAGCTTTAGCAGCTAAAATGATCTAAACTATGTCTCTGTTCTTAAATTAAAACATCCTCTGTCCACATTTAAACATTTCCCTCCTTCGTTAGCATGTTGCTAACAGCTTTAGCCCAGTCTGCAGCTCTCAAGCCTTTAAAATCTGTTTTAAATGTTAGCTTTAGCGGCTAAAATCATCTAAGCTACGTGTCTGATACAGAGGCCGAGACATTGGTGGATGACCACGAGGCTGGAGTGTCTTACCGAGTTGCATCAGCTTCGTGTTGATCTAAAAACACCTCCAAACTCTTTGTAATGTCCGTCACGTCTGCACCGAAGCCAGAACTGCAAATAAAGTCTTAGAGGAAACTCACCTACAACTCTGGAAACCAGCTCCTCAGACAATAGCCTCTCTCAGCAGGCCCGACTCTGAATGGGAGACCAGCAGCAGTCAGACTGTAACCCTGGGAATGTGTGCCATCTTGCATGATAAATATCAGTGATTTGCTCCAGGCTTCAGACTGTGACTCACAGGAAGTGACTGTTTGAGTCGGTTTACACAGATGGAGACCATTCTCAGTCAACATTCACATAAAAAATCAGTCTGGGCCCTTTTTAGTTTTTTGTTTTTCCTTCTCGCCATCCTTTTCATTGTGCGCAGACAGCGGCGGAGAGATTTAACTGTTTGACTTGGGCGGGGGGCGACACCTTTATTTGTTTGCGGGATCTTTGTGAGGGTCGGCTCCAAAAATTTCACAAGGATCTGCAACTTCGCACGGGCGCGTGCAAAGCTTTGACCTCGCCGTTCACCATCCGTCCCATCTGGGAATCGCGGTTCCGTGCGCTCACGCAGAACTTTGACTTATCGTGGTGCTCTTCCCATCGCTAATGATGCCGTGGCATGACAAAATCTACGCTGCGGCTTCTAGTGTTTACTGGCCTTTTCTGTTATTAGGGCAGTTTCTCCCGGTGCGCTCCAGGATGAGTTTCCTAATCATTACTCCGTCTTTTGTCTGTCTCCCACTGGGAGCGGCGCTAAAAAAGGAGGAGGCCGAAGAAACCTCCACATATGTTGCTTTAACGTGTCAGAGTCGCCTGCAGGGCTCCTCTCACTGCTCCAACATGTGCTTGTGCCGGTAGCCACAGATGTATTTAGGTATTTTAGCCAAAAAAAAATCATGCAATATCTGCAGGAAACTGTATTCAAAGGGTTTAGATTAGAATTATAGCATGTTCATGAATGCATGTTGGAGGTTTTACTCACAAGAATTCAACGTGCTACCAATCGATCACGTAACTAGCAACTGTTCTGGGGGTAAAAACGTTCAACATTTGCTTCTGAAAAATAGCGAAGTTGACGTTGCAGGAAATGGAAACGCTTTTTTAAAGGTTTTTAGAGGTTTTTACAGTTCAGTCCTTTCTTTTCTTCCTCATTGAACACTTCTCTGTTGTGTCTACACTGCACAACCTTTACACTGATGCAAAACTGCCTTTTAGATTAGACGTTAAAAATGTTTAAAATGCAAATTACGGCTTCTGCAAACGAACAGATCCATTCAAGCGTCTCAAAGTGTGTCAATTTTCTTTTTAAGAGTGTAAACCCTTCTCATACGATGTTGCATTTAAACCCCTCGTGTTTTTCTTATCAGCGGAAAGAGATCCCCGACATCCTGCGCGCTTTACACATGTTAACATTTACGCTACACCCCTCGCCCATTTATTGGTCGATTCTTTTACTCTGCGCTAGCGGTTTGCGCCGCAAGATTTCACGTTTTAAAATGAAAACAATTCGACTGTAGCTTGACTCTTTCAGAAGATGCTCTTGGTGTTTCCCGGATTAAGAGGCGAGCATGGTGGATTACTTGTCACCTTACATGATGATCAGTGAAACAAAGGGGCGACCTGCAGGTAGTCTGCTTTGTCAGTCGGCTACAAAAAGACTTCTTACTTCTGCTTTGATCTGAAACAGTCTTTTCTAATTCTAAACAAGTGTGTTAATTGTTTCTGAGATAAGAAAAAGGAGGAGGAGGAGGAGGAGGAGGAGGCATCCTGCTGGTGCATTCGAGATCACCACCTCTTTGTTCTAGCAAATCTGTTGAGAAGTTTGACCTTAAAAATGTAAGATTTTCTGTCCTAACAGGGGTCTGATACTGTACTCTCACCCGCCCTGGCTGCTACGTGCTTAAAGGTTGTAATTACCTACTGTTTTATTGCTGCCCATTGTTGTAATTGACATGCGAGTTTTGTGAGAAGGAATAATTTCCTGAAATCTGCGGCTTTTTGCGCCGTTAGGTTGTTGTCACGTAGGTTTGCATGTCAACCAGGTCCCAAACACGTAATTATGAAGCTTTTATGTGTAAGAAAACAGCAGCTGAGGAGGTGTTTTGTTCTCCTGTTTCTCCCATGCTGCTTTAAATGAGGGAGATTATCTCAACAGCTTCCTCAACACTCATCTCCAACAGGGTTTTTTTTCTTTCTGTTGCCTCTTCTGCAGCAAATATTTACCCCGATTTTATATCACCCTGGATTTTCACATCTATTTTTTTTTTATTTATTTTCTTCCTCAGCCAATTTCCTCCTTTTTGATCCCAGTCCACTTGTACCATCGCCTTCCTCATTTCCAGCTTGAAGGCGATCCTGACACCCGGGACGTCATGTGAAACCATGAAGGACAGGAGGCAATAAGCTGTAGAATAGCAGCAATCTTCGGCAAAGTTCTCCATTCACTCTCGCTCCCGTAGTTCTCTGTCCTCTTATCCAGCGCTGAAGATAAAGAAAAAAAAAATCAATACAGAAACACAGTGTTAGATAAAAGCGGAGGGAGAGAGAGAGAGAAGAGCCGAGCCGGGGCTGAGTGTAGAGAATTAAAGCGATCAGAAATTTCCCGGGCCGCTCAAGCCCTCAGTCTACATAACCTAACAGCCCTGTCTCGGTGCTGTCTGTCACTCTGTGCTCTCCGTTCAATCCCTCTTTGTTCACTTTTGATTTCTTTTTGGTCTACTCTCCGTTTGCTTTGTGTTTTGGGATGAAGAACCCGCTCCCCATTCAGCGGCAATAACTGCTGAGTGAAGGTTTTGGATATTGCACGGGAGGCTGTCTGGGTCTGAGCTTCCGTATCGTCTCCGAGCGATTGGTAGACTCTCTGGAGGTACGAGAGGACCGGAGTGATCGGCCTCTTGTTTTTAGCTCCTGGTACTCGCCTAGGATGGGAGACTTCTTTGTCTGATTATATTTTAAATATCTTTTAGATCGTTTCTTAAGTACTGAAGTTCTTCACTTAGCTTGACTTTGGTGATACTTTCCCAAACTGTGTCCATGAGGTTGACATTTCAGGCTTTCAGGAAAATATCTTAACAACTATCAGACGTATTTTCACAAAATATATTAGAAAAACTTTGGTGTAGCAATACCATTAGTAGCCACTAGATGGCTACTGTTTATCGGTTTAGCAGGTGCAGCAAAAGAAGTGGATTTAAACCTTTACAATTCAACTTACTGAGCTTATTATACAAAAGATTTAGGGTGCTTTCGCTCCTACTGTGCGTATTGTTACGATTCAGGAAGCAATTGATAGACTATTGATGCAAAGCTGCATTTAATCTCAGGTTCGGTTCTTATTGTTCTTGGTCATCCAGGTCATCGTATAACAAAAACATAATGAAGCCAAAACCAAGTAGAGTTTCTTGAAGATGTTTCATCCAAGTAGCTTCTTCAGTTCTCAAAGACTGGAGGGGGGGACATGGGGTTTCAATAGGAACATCTGTGGGTGACGCTCATGAGAAATGTCTCCAAGAAAGTCCAGTTGCTCTTGGGTTCAGCTTCTCGTTTTTTAATTATATTTCAGGAAATCGGGAAATAATCAAATTGAAGGTGAAGCAGTGTTTCTCTATATGAACAGCTTCTTCCTGGGTCCTTACTTTGTTGAGTTTCCATGTTCTCCCTGGGTTCTCTCCAGGTTCTCCAGCTTCCTCCCATCGCCCAAAGACATGCTGGTTAGGTTCATTAGTGATTTTAAATTAGAGTGCAAATGGTTGTCTGTCTCTCTGTGTTAGGCCTGGGACAGACTGGAGACCTGTCCAGGGTGTACCCCGACTCTTGCCCAGTAGCTAATGGGATGCTCCAAAATGAATGAATTCATATAGTCTACAAGTAGAAAGCAACTCTTCCATTCACATGAAAAGGAGATGAGAAGTCAAAGGTGCATCAGCTACACTACCTGGTCCTATAATTATATGGTAGTTTTATTTCTTCACGCTGTAAATAAACTTCTCCAGGGAGCTAAGACCAACCTCTCTAACCGGGCTCTGATTGGTTCATTTGTTTCCTCGATGAAGCACGGTAGTTCTGTTCACACCGGCACAAACGAACCGACCTGAGGGATGAGCACTCTCAGTTTTTGACCTAGGTAACTTTAGACTTTTAACTAAACCAGTGTCGTTCCTTCTCCATGGAAAGCGTTGCCAGTGCATTTTGACGTTCCTGGCTTGTTACGTTTTCTTGACCACTAGCTAGCTGACCTCCTACATATATATACAGTGTATAAAAAACAAAAACAGCTTCTGCAGTTCAAATGAATAAACTTGCCTTAATGTAATGAGTCTGTGGGGATGGATTTGCACTCAAAAGCGACGGGTCAGCGTTATTCCTGAGAACAGGGCTTTACACTGAATGGACGACGTTCAGAGGCGCATGGACAGTCTGCAACAATCACCCTGACAGCTAGCCAAATGTGAATGTGGTAGAAAAAAGTCTTTCCTTTCAATCCTTGGCAGGGCGTCCAGATCACACCACTGGATAAACCACCCATGTGTTTAGGGCTGAAAAGACACAAGATAGTAAACATTTTAAACATCGTCTCCTGACTGGTCCTAAATATGACACAAATACAAACTGACAAACTTACCTCAAAGTAATACCATAAGCTTAGACTATCTCTAAAATAAATTAACCTTTTATTACCGTTTGTGTGAGCGCTGCATGCCCCTTGTACAAACCTGTGTCTCTCTCCTCCCCCTCCTCCCCCTCTGTCTCTCTGCTCCTTCACCTCCCGATCACATCGACATCTGATGAGTTGCGGCAGATATCAGGGTTGTATGTGACGCTCTGCGGGGCGTATTTCAAAAGGGGCCGAGGCCGTATTTCACCGTTTCAGGGCTGAGGTGCTGTCATGTATTAATTAAAATCCAAATACCCCGTATTGATTGTGTTATCAGGCCGGTGCAGCCTGGGCCTGCCGTATTGATCCGGGCCTGTGATTTATGATCATTTTCAGGAAAAATCCTTTTGTGTGATTATATGAGGAAACAGAGCCTGAGTGAGTGCAATTCTTTTAGATCTATTAGACGGCACAGTGCCGGTGGTGGAGGGCTAAACAGACTGCCACCCCTGGAGCTCCTCAGAGGAGAGAGATTTTCAACTAAAAAATTGTTATGATCCTGTTGGTTTCATTGAGAAGTAAATCAAACGAAGCAGCGTGGCTCTGTAGACTCATACGTCACAAACTGAGGCTGCAGCCTGTAGCTTAGATTCTGTCTGCTACTACTGTCTAGAAATCTGACCCTGTGAAAGATTTGAAAATATTCCCAAAATTTCTTTTCTTCTGATGGTCAACACTTGTCGCTACATGTCGAGGAAGACGCACAAGACTTCAGCATTTTTTGTCTGACCATTGGTTGACAGAGCAATCAATCAGTTGCCGTCACAAAACATTTGAGTTGTAGCTTTTGGGACAAAAGCACCGCTTGGCGACGAGCGACCATGGAGCGAGACGTAGCGGTGATAGAAAACCTGACAATGCAAGATGGTGGGCACCAAGTTGAAACTCTGAGGCAATGGAAGCAACTGATTCTGTCGATTGACGAGTTCCCCAGATGTTTACAGCAAGCAAACACCGTCCACGTCTTCAGGTCCTACCACCAAACTCACCACGCCGACACCAGGCTCGGAGCGTCGGCTGAGCTGCCTGGCGGTGTTTTCTTTTCAAACGGAGACATGGAAAGCTAGCTCCGTCAATAAACGTCTGGGATCGCAAAATATACAAGGGGGTTACCGCGGCAACCGGACACCGAGATGCCCACCGGCGACCCGGAGAGATGAGCGACGAGTGAATCGCGTTGTATGCAGACGATAGCCGTTGTTACGTGGCTAAAAAGCAAACATCGCCAAACTCTGATTGTCTCAGTGAATTCACTTTATATTCTTCAATATAACAAATGCTGCATTTGCATTGGACAATGTTTGTGCTGCATGTTTGAATATTATGAACACAACTTATTCAGACTGTGACTGTTGGCTAGAAGAAGTGGTGGGAAAAGTGCATTTGAATGAGGCAGAGTAGTGTTTCTTTCAGCTTGAAATAGTTGGAAACTATGAACCTGAATTTGAAACTCTTTAAATCTGAATTTGAAACTCTTTGAAAGCAAATTATAGAGCTCTATGATATAAGTTAGTCAAATGAAGATTTTAGGCCGGCTCCAAAGGTAGACCGATCTCGCAAAAAATGTTAAAATGTCCGACTTTACAGCAGAAAAATACTTGTTTACAGCTTAGTACAATTTATATTTTTTTCTAATTTACTCCTTCATTGTAGTTGGCATTATGTTTGTACAATTCACTTAAATCAGATTAATTTTAGTTCAGGGGCCACATACAGCCCAGTTAGATCTCAAGGGGGCCGGACCAGTAACATAACAGCAAAATAACCTATAAATAACCACATCTCTATTTGTTTAAGTGCAAAGAAGAACAAGTAAATTACAACAATGTCTATATTTAATAAAGTAATGTATTTTTTTAAGAAAAATAAACGCCACTTGGGCTCATTGCTATATTCTGTCCACTTTTCTTTTCACTAAAACAGTGGACAAATTAGGAAAAACTGTTATTTTCATTGAAACATTGGCGTCTTCTATGTCATTTTCACTCTTTTTTTGCAAATTCATGCCATGGACCAGATTAGACCATCTGGCGGGCTGCTTTTGGCCCACGGGCCCTATGTTTAACACCTGTGATTTAAATGTTAAAGCTGGTCATAATTAAATGCTCTGAGTGACGAGTGGGCGCCTCTCGGTGGCTGCTGTTACCCGTCCGCCGGTGACTCTCTGCCTCTTTTTGAATCAGCTGGGACTCAGGTAGAGTCAGGCTCTGCCAAGATGGCGGCAGCCAGAGACACTACGCTGAGCTTCAAACTGCTCTCCAGTATTTGTCAGTATACAGTAAATCTGTGCTCGTACCTTCTTATTAATCCACACAGATACAGCTTGAAAGGTTTTTCCTGTCCCTCAGTAACTACCTCAGTATGAATGACACAGTCTCAAAGTCTAGTCGCGTCTTTCAGCCTGACACATCTCTGCGGACTTTTACATTTTTCTCGAGGCTGATCGGCGTATTCTCTGAGCCATTAGCTTGTCATATCTCCATCTCCAGCCTCTCTCACATTCCTCAGCCGGCTCGGGGCTGATGGGACGCCGCCGTATCGGCCCCCTGCCACTAAATCAATCCCTACTGTAATCTTCGTATGGGCGCAAAGTGGTGGTGGAGGAGAATCTTCTCAACTCTGCAGACTCAATTTTCAGTTTTATGCGGGCGGTACATCATCCTCGGTGACGACCTCCTGCCCTGGAATGACGCTTCACTTTAAGCGTTACAAATTAAAACTTTCAGAAGGTTGTGTTTGAGCTACATTTTCGCTAGTTTTAGTCACGAACAAGCTTAAAATTTTGACATTCAACAGACGTAAGACATTTTTAAACACCTCCAGGTATTAGCTTTTTTGTAGTTTTGTGCATTGGGATGAATCTCTGTGTTTGCATTGTTTAGTCAACTCTCTGGATAAATGAAAAGAGAAAGCTTTTAAGCTACCACTGAGGTCACTGAGGTCATGTCGTCTGCATTTCGGAAGAGACGAGAGATTTAAATGTGCAGATATCCGTTACTGGTGGACAGGGATGTGGAACGAATTCGCAAGGATGATTGTTTCAGACTAAGGCCACCGTTTGAAATGAAAGCACCCAATATTCTGCTTTATGTCAGTGTCAGTTTTATCTGTAGAGTTACAACAAAAGTGGTTTAGAATCAAATAATTAAAAAAGCGGCAAAGAATAAAAATGAACTGTCCCAGAATTCGGGGGCTGAAGCTACAGCAACATAGTCCCTCCGCCCTCTGCCATCAGCCTTGATCTTGTACACAACCAGGATTTGAGTGGCCGGCGGACCCGGGTGACCTTAACGTGACTTTTGGTTGCAGGAGATCGGAGAGATACGTTGGGGCCTGTTCATTCGTTCAGTGATTTCATGCAAAATCTTACAGGTTTCTATTAAAAAAAGAGATATGAACATCTTTGACCCCTTAATGTTTAAGTATTTCTCTCATATTTGTGCATCTTAATGTTTTGCAACGCTTGCATGAAGAGATTTAGTACATATTGAAGACTTATAATTGTTTATATTTCAGTCTAACTCCTTCAACTTCTCCTCCAGCATTAACTCGTGTTCGCTTGCTGCAGCTCCTGTGCGTCTTTCATCCGTTAATTTACTCCCAGCGTCTCTTATTTGATTAATACCGCGAGTTAACCGCAAACGAATCTGGTTCAGGTTTGACCGTCGCCCTGCACAACACAAACTGATGTATTTACGTCCCTAACGGATGATAAACAATAATTAGAATCAAGCGGCGCTTCAGGCCGAGAGAGAGAGGGGGGACTCCGCCGCGCCGGTGGAGTTAGAATCTGGAAGCGATCACGGTCAAGCAGTGGCTAGTTTGATTCTGTGTGCTGACGCTGGTTACAAGGAATCAATATCGAATCAAGGAGGGTTGAGTTTCCAGATAAGCGCTCTCGGCCACTCTGGCTATTCATCATAAGTCTGTAGAAACCTGATAGGTCAGAAGAAATTATATTCCGGCAAGATGGGGCCTCCTTATCTCCCCATAGCAGGGGAATAGGAGACATGCCGATCAATACCAGGCTGTTGTGTAGTACTTGCAATTATCAACAGCTGATTCTGTCCTCCCCCAGCTGCATCTTTTAATACCACATAATTACAAGTTTTGGGACAATGCCTGGTGAAAGGGGATTACAGCTTTGGTGAAGTATGCTTCATTCTTGTCTCAGCTTTGAAATAGCTACAGGAAGGGGAGGCTCGAAGGACGGCGTCAAAAAACAGGTTTTATTGTGCACTTCATACTCGGATATTTGGCTCCGTTCCCCGTTTTTATTTCATTTATTGTTAGAAGTGGAGCGTTTTAGCTGAAAGCCATTCCCTGTAGTTGGTGGATATATATCATGTCAGCCAACTATAAACCTTATTTATTAAGAGAACTTGAAGTTCTAGTAAATCTTGTCTTTAAACTGAGCACCCTTCTCCAAATATCTTCCCCAACATTTGAGATATTTTTCAGTCTATTATGGCGCCAAATTGTGGGAGGTCGTAACAAATGAAGCAAGGGCTCCAACACCTCCTGTGGTATCCTGGCAGTAGCCTATCGCAGCCGGCTCAAGGGCATCTAATGATGGACCGGAGGCGGAGGCAACAAGGAGAGCGCCGGTGCCTCGGACAAACCAGAGGAGTCTCACTTCCGACAGGCACCAGTCTCAGATCGGATCTAAGCGCGAGCGAGCGAGATTATTTTACGCGCAAAGTTTGACTTTACGCACGCACGTAACCCGATCTGTTAGGGAATTACCTCTTCTAAGGCATCGACTCTGGGCTTTACGCAGTTTTAGGAGACGTTCAAGGTTTTTTTTTATTATTATTATTATCCCGTGGAAGCTCCGTGTTTTGCGCAAGTGTGTGCGAGATTCAACCGGGACGTCCACCACAGCCTGAGGACTCCGCGTCTTTGACACAAGCTCATCCAGGAGCCCAAAGAGGAAATACTACACGAAGATGCAGCAGTTTTGGCCTCGCAGTTAAAACCTAAGACTGCTCCAAAGCGCACGAAACACTCCGAGGAGTTCAGGTCGGACTAAACCATGTTGGCGCTGCTCGGAGTTGTGCGTAAAAGCCGCCGCGCACCGGGCAGGAAGTGAACTAATTATTATTAAACACCATCCCTCATTTCCATATCTAGCGTGAGTTGGCTGGACCGCAGCCAATCACCCCGTCGAAAGGCAGCTAGAGTCGCAAAAGCATTATCCGTCCTCCATCATAATTACACTGACATGCGCAATCTGCACACGGACATCAGCACCAGCCGCCGACCGCTTATTTCACCGACCCCGCTCCCTCCGAGGGGTCCCATTCGCTGCTCGTAGATGGTTCGGGGAAAGGCAGCGGGGAGAAACGGTTCGACATGTCCCGCCGCAAGCAAGCCAAGCCGCAGCACCTCAAGTCGGACGAAGAGGTCGGACCCCTGTGCAAAAATGGTAGGTGTCCGTCCCGGAGGCAGCTTTACACAACTTTAACCGGGTTTAGCCCAACTGCTGCAAACAAGAGGAACCGTAGGAGCAATTTAATTTAAACAGGGGTCATTGAAGAGAACTAATTTAATTTATTTTAAGTTTTTAAGTCTGGTAGAAGAATATTTGCTCGTTTTTTTAATTTTTAATTTTTTAAAAAAGTCTGAGATGGTTCAAGATTTGGCAGAGAGGAAGCAAACTGAATTAATTTTAACGTTTTTTTAGAGAATTAGATCAACATTTGTAAACAATATGGACAAAGTATGAAATCTGCAAATACTACAAAACAATTGCACGTTTTAAAAATGAATGAAAACTGTTATTATTATACATTATTTTACGTGTTTTGCGTCTAAATAGGCCTGAAAAGACACAACCCTTCAGCATTTAAACCAAATACTCAGCAAGGGCCTTTTGCTTCACATTTTATTCCACATTATTTTACAGTATTTATTCCTGGTTTCCTCTCGAGGCCTCCCACCCAGCTGTAACACTTTAAATAACACACCTTCACATTATAAACCACCATTTAAAAATAACATATTTGCTGTTATGTCGTAACAGGGGCTTCTGACTAACGTGCCACAGACATTCAGTGAAATTTTAATGAGCATAAATCTGATATTTCTTGATGTTTTGCCTGGAGTGTGGCTGAAATAATTAATAAATGATTAACAGCATGTGATCTGTAACCAGATCCCGGTTGTTAAATCATATTCCTGAGCCTGCGTGCTATGATACACCGGCAGCAGCCTTTAATATTTTCATATTTAATTGAGCCGTTTTCTTCTGGGTGTTATTTGAACCTTTTAATCAACACAATCAGCCGAGCCCTAACTCTCATCAGCGCGCGTGTTTCAAACCTTTTATCCGATTAAAATGTTTATTCCAAACTGAAATGGAGTCTGAATTTTGTGCACAGCCTCAGAGCTTTAAATCCCAACTTATAAATGCCAATTAAACCAAATTATTTGATTGCAGTTTCAAGAAAACAGCAATATTTAATTGAAATTTTAATTCCAGCTCTGTGTTTTCCCACAAAATTAAATGCGTCTTGGTGATTATTCGTGGCTGTGAAAAGGTGTCGAGTGTGGAAGGGGCCCTCCTGACTCGGGGGGGCCCTCCCACATCCCCGCAGCCACTCCGGGACGTGCTTTGATTGAGGCTGCTGACTTAACCTTTGCCGGGCTCACCCTGCGAGGGCCAAGTGGTCCGTGTCCGGATCATAATACAATTAGTACATGTGAAGCGGTGACCTCTGAAGGCCCGGGGGTCAGCGCCGAGCACAGAGCCTCGTTGGCGACTCTTTCCTCCTCCTCCTCCTCCTCCTCCTCCTCCTGATCCTCGTCTCCAAACCCCACAAGAAAACAGACGTAAATGTGTTTTCTGTTCCCGACACCGTGCCCTGAGTGAGGGTGACACTTTTTAAATAAATTCCCGTCGGTGTTATTGTATTTGGAAATACACTCAAAAGCTTTAAATCAAATCTGATCTGGTCTTTGTTTTGACTGGACGTAAATCTTTTGAAGCGCGGACAAAATCCCGAGGTAAAACAGGGAAAGTGTTTTCACTCCCGTGTTTGCTGAATCGCCCTGGTGATCTTCAGACCACCCAGCCGCTGAGCCGAGCGCTCTGATTATTTACCTCTGACCGGTTTGACTTTCAAATAGATTTTTACTGCTCGACTCTGGTTACGGCCTCGCTTTTTGAAGTGAAAGCGGCTTCTATCATCTTCTACCACGGCCGGGCGGCGGCGGCGAGGCCCCCGGGTGCTGCAGGCGTTGCACGGGGCTCTCGCGTGAGGGTTTGTCGCTTGTCGTTTGGTTGTAAACACACCAGACGTCTGCGTTTAGCTCGAGCACGCTGGGGCTAATTCTTTAAGGTGGTGATAATTGGAGAGGTGGAGACATGTGGAGGCACGTACACGCAGTTTAATTGACTTTAAATGCACATTTGCTGTGTTTAAGGACAAAATCTGTGACTCGTGACTAATGTGGCAGAAATTAAATGTTTGCTGAAAAAACAAAAACTAACTGCACAGTCATACCTGCACCTCAAAATCCCCATCGTTCTGCATTAGTTACTTTTATTTTTGGTTTTGTTTTTAATTGTTATTCTTGAACTGGTCTGGAAAAAGCCCGGATGTGTGTGTGGCATTAGTTTACTACAGATCCCCCCCTCCCTCTCCACACACAAAAAAAAAATCTGTCCATCTGGTCTCACTGTCTGTTTCCTAATGGGGCGAAAACCTGAACAGATGCAAGAGTGATGATAAAGTGTGTCGCGAGCAATTTCAAATATCTGCTACTGCAAAAAAAGACGAAACGAGAAGAAGAAGAGACATGGGGACAGAGAGAAACCTGTTCACACCAGGATGTTCTGCGCCTCTCGCTGGATTCACGTGATCTTTAATTACTCGTGAAGCTGTCAACAGCTGCTTAGCGAAGCTGCGACGTTGCGGCTTAAGGTTTATAATTACGACTGAGTTGCCGTTAATGCCGAATCTTGGTGATCAGCGCAGAAGATGAGACACGCTGAGTTATACTGAAGTGTGTTGTAGATTATTGACATCTAAGATCAGGGAGCATGAATTAAAAACCCTCATTGACACATATTTTTTCATGAGACCTGTTGAATTCACTTTAATTCCTTGCATTTTCCCTTTTAACTTTTAACGTCACACATCTACTTGCATAGATGCTCTGCATGTGTTTGCGTTGAGTGAATTTGTTTTGCGTGAGTCCACACTTTGCTGTGTTTGTGGACACCGTGGGGCGTCTTGTGGATTTTTAAAGTCCAGTGGCTTTGAACAGTGCTTGTCCACACATGGCTTCGCTGAGACAGACTCTCTGCTGAGTGTTCGTCCCTTCTGTTGAGACATCGGGCGTCGCGCCCGATCCGTTTTACTTTCTAACTCTTGCCTTTCTTTTCCTTTTTTTATTTCTCCCCACTCCATTCTCAGGCCTCGTTAAGGTGGAGCGAGAGGAGGCCGACGGAGGCTGCGAGGAAGCGCGCGTCTGTGACAAGTGCTGCGCTCAGTTCTTCTCCTGGTCTGAACTGAACGAGCACCAGAAAGTCTGCACCGAGGACCCGCTGGTGCTGATAGTGAAGGACAGCGAGCGGACGCCTGCCGCCGACGAGTCCCCCGTCGAGGCCTCTCCGGTTCCCAGCGTGGCCTCCAGCGACCTGTCCGCAGCCGAGTCCGCGGACGCCGGTTTCGAGCTGGCGGAGACGCCGCTGAATGACAGCGACAGTCTGGATAATTTAGAAGAGGGGAGGGAGAGGGACGAAGTCATGGAGCTTGAGAGCTGCCCACGGGATAAATACGCCGCCAGCCCTCAGCCTCCGGATTCGGCCGAGCCGTCCGAGGTGTCGGCGGCCGGCGGCTACGGCGTGCCGAGCACGAACGTGACGCTGGAGATCCTTCACAGCACCCGCGTGGCCGTGGCTCAGTTCTCCCAGGGGATCAGCAGCAGCGGCGGCCCGGGAGGGAAGGCGGCTTCCGCGGCCATCCCCGTCATCCTGGAGCACCTGCTCGCTCTGCAGCAACAGCAGGTCCACCAGCTGCAGCTCATTGAGCAGATCTGCAACCAGGTCGCCGTCATGAACAGGCAGCCGACGCAGGCCGCGTTAAAGCCGGCCTCCAGGCCCCTACCTCTCGCCCCCAACCCTTTCCCCTCTCAAGGCATCGCCCCTCCTCCCATCCTGCCTCTGTCAGGGACGATGCCCTCTACCATTAACGGACAGGCTGCTGTTTCTTTGTCGTCTGCGCTCGAAAAGCCACAGAGCGTCCCCTCGCAAACTACATGTGGACAGGCGGCGTATAGAGACGTTACGTGTACCTCAGCCTCCCCAGAAACCTCCACCCACTCTCTGCCCGGCAGCGTCTCCACGTTGCTGCCTCCGTACACAGGCTCGCACACCAGCAGCGCTCAGACGCTGAGCTCCTCCAGCCCGCTCCCCCTGGCGCAGAGCGGCCTCCTCAGCTCTTCCTCCAGCCTGCCGTTCCTACCTCAGAGCCCCCCCAGCAGCGTCATCTTCCCCAATCCCTTGGCTAGCATTGCCGCCACAGCTAACGCACTTGACCCCCTCGCGGCCTTGATGAAGCACCGGAAGGGGAAACTGCCCAACGTGTCCTTGTTCGAGACGAAGCCCAGCCCTGAGGAGCCCTTCTTCAAGCATAAATGCAGGTTCTGTGCCAAAGTGTTTGGCAGCGACAGCGCTCTGCAGATCCACCTGCGCTCCCATACAGGAGAGCGGCCCTTCAAATGCAACATCTGCGGCAACCGCTTTTCCACAAAGGGCAACTTAAAGGTGCACTTTCAGAGGCACAAAGAGAAGTATCCTCACGTTCAGATGAACCCCTTCCCTGTGCCAGAGTATCTAGACAATATGCCAACAAGCTCTGGGATTCCCTACGGTATGTCTATCCCACCTGAAAAACCCGTCTCCTCATGGCTGGATAACAAGCCTGTTGTAGCGACTCTGCCAGCCACTCTGGGTCTTCCGCTTTCCTCCACTATTACCAGTATCGGAGGCTCAAATGACCCTGTAAGTGTAACACCATCTGTTAAATCTCCCTATCAGCCAGCTCCTGGTGAATGTGTATCTGTGTCACCTAACCACAGAGGCAGTGAGGCTCATTTCTCTCCTGTTTCAGAGTCTCCACAGCCTCACCGTCACACAGAAGGGCCCAATGTGTTGAAAACAGAGGGGGTCCACCTGCCCCAAAGCTGCACCTTGAGGCTGAGGGCCAACCCAGTCACCGAAGCGACCAGCACCGCAGTCTCGTCCGTTGCCACCACCCCCGAACCCGTCGCCTCTTCGTCCCCGGCCTCCGACTCCCCTCCCCTCTCGTTAATCTCGCCAGAAGAAACTAAATTCCCCTCGGGCGGCTTCCTGGACTCTATGCACACGTCGGAAACCTCAAAGCTGCAGCAGCTGGTGGAGAACATCGACAAGAAGATCACGGACCCGAACCAGTGCGTGCTCTGCCACCGCGTTCTCAGTTGCCAGAGCGCGCTGAAGATGCACTACCGCATCCACACGGGCGAGAGGCCCTTCAAATGCAAAGTGTGCGGCAGGGCCTTCACCACCAAAGGAAACCTGAAGACGCACGTGGGCGTTCACAGGGAAAACCCCCCGGTCCTGGTGCAGCACTCCTGCCCCATTTGCCAGAAGAAGTTCACCAACGCCGTCGTCCTCCAGCAGCACATCCGCATGCACATGGTCGGCCAGATTTCGGACTCGACCCGGCGGACGGGCTGCAGCAGCAGGCGGACGTGGGCGACGTGCCGCTGAGCGAGAACAACTTCGACAGCCTCAGCAGCAACGGCAACGACCTCGCTGACGATATTTCAATGGAGGACGATAACGAGGAAGAGGAAGAGGAGGACATGGAGGAGGGTGGGTACACGTCTAAACCTTTCATCTCTGGCTGTAACTCTCCTCCCAAGCCGTTCGCCATCGTTTCAAGTATAGCAGCTCTGGAGAACCAAATGAGGGCGATTGACTCGACTCTAAGCCTAAACCACTCCTTTGGTGTAAAACCCCAAACGAACGGCTTTAAAGATGGCAGCCGGCTCAACGCTGAGCCGGAGAAAAAGCTGGAGAGTCGCGGCGTGAACAGCCCCCACGTGTCCGAATCCTCCCGTTCACCTTGCGTGTCGGCGTCTCCCTTTCAAAGCAACTCCGAAGGCGTAGCGATCAAATCACCGGCAGCGGACAGCAGCAGCAGCAGCAGCAGCAGGCCAGAATCCCGGGAGCTTTTGGCAGCTTCAGTGAAGAGAGAGGAATCTGAGTCGCCTACGTCTGCATCAGCCCAAGAGCTGAGGGCAACGCAGCCCGGCAAACTCACTGTGAAAGAGGAGACTCCTTACAGCATGCTGTTCCAGCTGAGCAGAGAGAGAGGTAAAAGATGAGTCCGTCGAATGAAACAGCCTAAAAGTGTCTGTGTAGCGTAGAGACATTTGACGTGTTTGTCCATTTTTGATTTCAGCTGCAGGTCAGAGCGTGCCCGGCCTGTCCGCCCCATCGGGCTTGATAAAAGCCGAGGTTAACGGCCACTGTCACCCACACAACCCCCTCTTCAGCGTCCACATCGCCCCGGCTTACCCGTCCGCCTGCAGCCCGGGCGTGACGTCGCTGCTCGGCCCTGCGCCGCCCCGCCGGACGCCCAAGCAGCACAACTGCAACGTCTGCGGGAAGAACTTCTCGTCGGCCAGCGCCCTGCAGATCCACGAGCGCACGCACACCGGGGAGAAACCGTTCGTCTGCTCCATCTGCGGGAGGGCTTTCACCACGAAAGGCAACCTGAAGGTAGATAGAGGAGCTTTGTTGGCGCGTTCGGTGGCGAAAATGGCGGCAAACAGCTTCTACACTACATTAGGTCTATGTTTAATTCACTTCCTGAGAGTGGTTTTCAGTGATTTAATGCAAGACCGTGTGTTTGGTAAGCCACTGCAGCTTAAAATATGAATTAAATCTCATTTAAAACACAGAACATTTCACTTTTATCAAGAATTCTACCTTACAATAAAGTTTTACTTAAAAAAAACACCTTAAAAACAAGCATTAAGGTGCTCCTTTCAAAATAAAAGTCTCTGGCTGAGTCACATTTTTGTTGTCTAATTGACTTTTCTTTTTTTAAATAAGAAAAAAACTGTAACTAATGTCTCTGGGTCTCAAAATATTTCAAGATAAGTCAATTATAGTTCCTAGAGGCCACCTTGACACTTTTGAAATGCTTGTTTTGTTCAATTAAAAGCCCAAAAATGCAAAAGTAAGATGAATAAAATCCAAAAAAATAATCTCGGGGAAAAGTGACTCAAATCAGTTTCTCATGAACATATATGTTAAAAAAGTATAATAATGGCATTAATATGTGTATATTGGTGAGAGCTGTTAGCTTGAGGTGGCTGTGTAGATTAAATAAACGCATACTAAAATCACAAACATCCCATTTTCAGGTTCACATGGGAACTCACATGTGGAACAACGCTCCAGCCAGGAGAGGCCGGCGGCTCTCCGTGGAGAACCCCATGGCCCTGCTGGGCGGAGAGGCCATGAAGTTTGGGGAGATGTTCCAGAAGGACCTGGCAGCTCGCGCCATGAATGTAGACGCCGGATTTTGGAACCGCTACGCCACGGCCATCACCAACAGCCTGGCCATGAAGAACAACGAGATCTCAGTGATTCAGAACAGAGGCCTCTCCCAGCTCCACCCTCTGACCGCGGGCATGGACAGAGTGAGCGGCGCCACGGGCCCCATGAGCGGCCTCACCAAGACCGGCATGGACCTGGGGAGTAACAGACACTTTTCGATGCTGATTGACGACAGCAAAGAAATTGGAATCAATTGAGGAAACGTGAATGTTGGTGAAATCCTTATGCAAATTATTATGGACATTAAAATATTTGTAAAACATCTTGTTTGTTCTTATGTATGATATATAGACTTTTTATCAATCGACAGAGAATAGTGAGGTATTCACATTCTGCTATTTTACTTTGCAGTCATTTGTGAACGTTTCTTTTTTTTCTATCCAGTAAAGACGTTGTTCAACTTGTACCTGAGAATTCCTTCGGTGCTTCGATGTATGGTTGCTCTGAATGAGGGAACATATGTTCAAATCAATAATGCAAAGAGCCTCCTCTCTCTCTCTCTGTCTCTCTCTGTCTCTCTCTCTCCTGCGGACAGCTGCCCACTGCTGCTAGCCGGTGCAAAGCACAGAAAACGCTCAGAAATACCCACAGTTATGAACCGCAGAGCTCTGTTGGTGTCGGTGTTATGGTGAGAAACTGTCCCGCACCGAATAAAAACCACAACACACACACCGCCTGTATGTTCAGTTCTATACCTCATAATGTTATTTTACAGAAATGACAGTAAAAAGTTCCACATTGACTGTTTTTTTTTCTTCTTATTCTTCCATTTAGTTTAACTTAAATAAATACCTACAGCACTCTTTACCTTTCTTGGATATTTTGCATTACACAAACATTTTTTTTTTCTGCAAACAGATAATATAAAACAGAAAGTTCTTTACATTTTATGGCTTTGTTGTCCACCTGCTGTAAAATAGTATCTATGGTTCTCAAGACGCAACAACAAAGACAATAACATACTTCCGGGTTCGTTTTCAATTGGCTTGTGTCAGTTAATTGGAAATTATGGACACACCCATTAAAATAAATAATAAACAAATCATAAAGCTGACTCGTGTAATATCTGTTAGTGATTACAAATTAGGTTAAACCAAAGTCAGCTTCGTGCATCACAAAAAACTAATTTAATTACTTAAAAAAAATCAAAAAGGTCGTGTGCAACGGGAGAATACTTATTTTCATTTAAATATAGCGTTTGTTTATATAAGTCATACAAAATACATAGAAAATATAACCATTATTAGCGCTTTGTACGACGTCTTTATTCATTATTTATATTAATAATACTTATTTTAACGCACATTTACCACAATGCAATTGATCACAAATGCTGCCTTCGATGCCACCTGGAAAGTGCAAACTCTGTATTTATACATACTACCGTAGGTGAGACGTACAATTCTTTATTTATTTTCCGATTTAAAAGAAACAGCTGCTCAAAAACAACGTTGTTACTTAAGCGGTAAATACTCATTATATGCTGATTAACCTTAATTTGACGCTTAATAGTAGGCCACTTCTTCTTTCGTGGTGAATTACAATATTTCAACACAGCAAGCGAACGCAACATAAGTCCTTAACGTTCGCGTGTGACGTCAGGGCGCGTACTGCCCAGCCAAGATGGCTGACAGCATCCCGTTAAATCCGGTGCGGAAGAACTCGAAGAGGATCCCGCATTTCAACGCAGCCAGGCTTTCAAGGTACGGAGGGGCTTCCGGGGGCTGGTTCCTCGGCCGCGTACTTAAGAAGCGGCCGTCTGTGTGAAATATTTACCGCTTGGCTGCCTCGCTTGCCTCCCTGGCTCTGTTTACGGGTCGTGATTGTTAGCTTGTTTTGCTAGCGCTGCTGCTTCTGACAGCTCCTTCGCAATTTTTTTTTATTTTGTTGTTGTCTGCTTTGACAGCTGCTTGGCTTCCTCAAACCCCCATTTAAAAAGCTGAAAATCCGCTTATTATTTATCGCATCTCTACAAATCCCGTACAACCACTTTTGTAAGCTCTTAGTGTACTTTAGAGGCAGATATCTGCTGGCTGCTGCGGCTCAGTCCCCTCTGGTACTTGATTTAAAGTCACATGATGATTTGCTCTGTTAAGTTGGTCGCATGTTGTAGGAGAGCAGCAGCAGCAGCAGCATACTGTAGTCATAATTCATCAGCTTGTTCATTTTCAGACCGGTCGAAGATGAGCTAACAATGTCCACAGGTGAGGATTGGACTGGAAGCGAAATAGGCACATGACCAGGTACTTATAGTCCGAGCAGCAGCAGGCTGTTTTTATCCATATAAACCATACAGTTCATTAGTTACACAAGTGAAAATGAATGTTTTCTAATATAACAGCCACTGCACTAAGTTCCTCTTCATGTCTGGTTTAATGTTCAGTTTATGCTGAAATGCAACACATATTGGTATGTTTTTCTGTAAAAATATCTGAACCTGTAACTATTCTTGGGCTATAAAATAGACAGCCTGGCCCTTTTATGTCTAGAAAATGGTTATAAACACCTAGAAATGTACAAATATTATACATGTAGGGTAATACGCTCCATTAATTAAAGTCAAATGCATTATAATAAAGCAAACCTGCTTTAAATCTCCTTTCGTGACTGTTTATAATGTTCAGTTTATGTTGAAACAAGTGGTAAATCAACAAGATTGGTTTGGATGATGAAGTATGTGGTCTCAAGGTTAGGTTTGTCAAAATACCAGGAACTAGTGTGGTTACAACACAATACAGTTCAGTAGTGCTACAAACCACAGAGGAATTAACGGCCCTACCAGTTATTTCACACGTTTTCTTCACGAAGCTAAGACTTAGCGCAAGTCTGTTACGTTATAATGCATTTGTTTTCACTGGTGTACCTAATGAACTGGCAAGTGCATATTTACTACAAATGGCTTTGCACATAACCAGCTTGTTTACCTGCTTCACCACTTTTCCATTCTGTTTTATGGGAAACCCTTCCACCACCACTCTGAATCACCTCCCATGCTTTGAGTCATAAAATTAATGTGGGACTTTATTGATCTCCGGGACGAAGTGATCCGATCTCATCCAGTGATCCTGAGGCTTTTAGAGAACGCTAGATAAAGCTTTTTTTTTAACCCATAAAGAACGAGAGTAACCACTGGCAACAATGTCGGGGCTGCACCGGAGAGCCAGAAAACGAACCAGCCCACGTTGCTGTAGGATGGAGAGTTGAATCATTATGCAATCAGATGTGGGTGTTTTTGTACCATGAAACACTGCGGATAATAATATATGTGGTAGTTTGTTGGCGTGTTTTAACACTGTGCTACAAACCACACATTTTAAGCAACAATAACTCAGAGCTTTCCACAAACTGTTGAGGTTTAATACTAAATCCAGCACGTTAAATCTGATGATCTTATCTGAGAAGTTGGATTGGCGCAATATTAACAGTGATATAATGAAATACAGTTAAACAGCACCTCCACCTGAAGCTTCATGGTGCCAAAATCATCATAAAGATAAATTAACACCTCGATACGACTGAAAACTGAACATTACAGATATCATAGTATCTTAATTGAATTGGACAGCGTTAGTTATTGATCAAGTGTGCCTAATAAACTGGCCACTGAGTGTAGGTATAGAAAGTTTACATTAGGTTTAGGTTAACTCTGTAAAATCAGATGAGCAAATATTTTGTCTGCTGTCCCACGGTCCCTTATAAACCTCATCATACACGTGTTTTTACTGTTCATGAAAGTTGTTACAGTAAATTGCTCAACCTGTCAGTGTTGTTTGTGCGTGGATGCATTGTACTGGTTGTACTGGTTTCCATTAGCATATCTTGTGCTGTGTGTGTGTGTTTTGCAAAGTAAACAACACATTTTCACTTTCTGTGTTTTCAGACTTATATTTGACTGAAACAGTTACAGCAATTGTGTTTTTTGCAAAGCTTATTCCACCGTAAGAGATGTATTTATATGGAGAAACTATTCTTAATCTAATTCTAAATGTAGTAATCTCTCTGTTTCTTCAAACGCTATCTTCATGTTTCGCATTAGTATGATGACTTGCTCTTGGAGGGTGTTATCCCTGAGGACCAGTGTGGACGGTCAGTCTTAATCCCATAATCCCGCTGATGCTAGTTTTATGCTAGTTCACATGTCCTTGTTTTTTAGTAGGTACTAGATACTCAGTCGTCTACAGCGGAGTGATCCGTGAGGCGTGTTTCTTTTAGTGTTGAAGCCACCGACCTGTGAAGTGAATCTGATCTCGATACGACGTTTATGTTCTTCTGAGAAACTTGGATCGTGTCATTTATGTGGGTTTAACACTGCTGAAGACCGAGAACACCTTCATGGTGACGGCAAGGAGGTGTTCCTTGCGTTCTGGTACCATGTGTTCTCCGGATAAGTGACGCATCGGCACCACCGGACCACCACCGTCTTCCATTGTGTGTCCATTGTAGTGGCTTTTAACAGTGGACAGGGCTCTGCATGGACACTCTGACTGGTCTGCAGCTGTAGAGCTATATTTAAAACAGAACAGCATTAACTTTTAAAGTCATTTAAATGATCTGCATCAATGACCCTATCTCCAGTCTTCCACTGACCACTGCAGACCAGGAAACCCACACATGAGCTACAGTCCTGGAGATGATCTGACCCAGTTGTCGAGCTGTCACAAATTGTCTCTTGTCAAAATCACTCAAATCTTTCCACTCGCCTGTTTTCCTGCTGCTGACTTCAACTTCTTGGGCACCAGGTGTCCGCTCGCTGCCTGATATGTCCCACAGCCTGACAGGTGCCATCACAGCCAGATAATCAGTGTTATTCACTTCACCGGTCATAATGTTATGGTGTATTTTTATCTCGGTGAGGCAAAGTTAGCCTGCGCCATGATATTCAGGCTTATATCTGTCACTGTGTTGAATCAGTGACGGCAGTATACTCGTCAACTCGGTCATGACTTTGGTAGTAGCTGCCATTACCCAGGATGTTACACACAAGGGAAAAACGACTCTCAAACTGGCGACGGGGAACTTCCGTCGCGTTTGTAAACAAACATCGTGGCGGTGGTGTGGGAGTTTTTCAAGGGGATGACATTTCTCTGGCTGTTTTTAAATAAGTGTTTAAAGAAAGTTGCCTTCGAAACCCCAGCTTGCCACCGAAAGACGGTAGCAAGCTAACTGGAAAGAAGACACCAGGGGCCTCATTTACGAAACGTTGCGTACATAAACAAACATTACGTACGTACTCACTCACGTAAAAGTTCAGATGTACCAAGAGAGAAATGTCCGGGAACTTTGTACGTGCCACCGCCAACGTCGTGGCTGGCGTACGTAGGATTCTACAGATGTGGATCCTTTGGCTTTGACACTTAGAGGTGATGCCGAGAAGCTGTCATCAATGTGACAAACTATTACTCCGACCGATCGGGACTGAGCCAGTCGACCCTGAGCAGAGCCATGCAAGCCGTGTGGGACGGAGTTATCCTCATGTCAGCCAGGTAGATCAGATTCCCACAATGCATCTGAACAGGTCAACATTAAAGAGCAATCTGCAGCCAGAGATGGTTTCTGAATGGAATCAGAGCTATGGACTGCACACACATTGATATGAAAGTGCAATAGCATGAATTAGTAAATGTCAACAGGAAACATTTTCATTCATCAGTGTACAGATCATACGTGGTGAACAAATGCAAGTAAACATTGTGGCAGCGTGACAAAGAGACATTTATGAGCATCTCCACTCCAGTGAGCAGCGTCTCCAATTCACTTACTGTGAAGTTCTTCTTCTTTCCCGTCTTATTCATTCTTATGTTTTCATTTTCTGATCGTGCACAGAGGGGAATCTAGACGGGGAGTTGCATATTTAAAAGGGCCGTGGACAGGGAGGAGTCGGGTACGCTGGATTGGGATGTACAAAGGAAATGTGCTTCGAAATGCTTCTAAATCTGAGTTTACGTCACGATTTAGAAGGAAATCTACGCAACTCTTTGTACATGACGCCCCTGGACTTGTACCCATTGGTACATATGTTATTGGGGATCGGTATCGGCCTTTGGAAGTGGAAAGTTATTGGTATTGTGGTCATAATATTATGTTGTATTTTTATCTCGGCAGGGCAAAGTTGGCCTGCGTCATGACATTCAGACTTTTATCTGTCTCTGTGTTGAATCGGTGACGGCAGTAGCTTTGAGTTACTTCATAAATACATTTAAAGCTCCGAGAGAAACGTGACGTTGGACAAGTTTGATCGAGGAAAAACTACTCAAGGTTTTCGTTTGGTTGCCGTTGTTTAAAGTTGACACTGATGACAATCTGCTGCATTCAAGCACAACTGCAAACGGCCTTGACTTTACAGCAACCGAGGGAGCTGCTCTTCTTGTGGTGAACCTGATATCCTCTCTGGTACACAGTGTTCAGGGTGATCAACAGCAGGTCACGTCATCACATTCAGCAGTGGAGCCGCTTGATTTTTAATGTATTAGACACCCAGCGCTGTTTATTGTTGCATTTTTCAGTTTTTCTGTCTAATAGTTTTCTTCATAAATCCCGGTGTCAGCGTTGATCGTGTAGCCTGGGTTTACAGCAGCCTCCTTTTTTCCTCGTGTCCAGACTTTCTCAGTTTGTTAGAGTGGCCTCATGAATAAGACAATATGTGTTCTCTCAAGAGTGTTTCCACTCTTCTTTATTATGTGAATGGGAGACGTACTCTGCAGTCAGTGACGGAGGAACTGAGCCAACTCCTCTAACTGGCTTTTTATCTTGGCTTCCTGCTCTCCGTCACTGATTGAGGCACATCTGGTGCTCTGAAAAGTTAGATTAGAAGTAGATGCAGCACTTTGTGTAACAAACACTTTGAATATATAAATATATATATATATATATGTGTTGTTTGTTTCTCCGTTCACCTCCAGTAAATATCAAGACAGAAACTGTATCAGGCTGCAGCTGTCTCTAAAATTGCACCTTCAGATAACGTGTTGTGCTGCAGACCAGAGCGTACAACCATTCCAGGTTTGGTTTTCTTTATCTTGCGCTGCTCTTTCAGATACTCCATAGAAGATGAGTCCTCTAACTTGGATGAGATGCCTCTGATGATGTCGGAGGAAGCCTTCGAGAACGATGAGAGCGACTACCAGACGCTGCCTCGGGCCAGAGTCAGTCATAGACACAGAGGCCTCGGCTGGTTCCTCCTGGGAGGATGGAAAGTCCTCTGTGGCAAGTATGTCTGCATGGTTGCTTTATTTATTGTTTGTTGATAAGTTTTCTGTCTGTGATCTCTTCCTGATGAAAAAGTTATGAATGGTTCACATGCTGTACTTGAGCAGCTGGATCTTTTTTTGTTCATCCTGTTGAGCTCTCGTTGTTTTCCGGAAGAGAATGGAAAATATGCTAAAACGATCTTAAACAGAAATAGCCGACGTGTGTTTGTGTTAGAAAGATGCTATTTCTGCTTTCTTCTTCTGTCCATATCACACGACGCAGCTCTTATGTGTTTTGAAAATAACATTTTAACACAACATATTCAATCTTTACTTCGTGAAGGTTCAACATTAGTTTATAGTGACAGAGAGAACCGGTGGTGACTCAGCTGTGTTTTCATTTTGGAGGCTGCGGTTTGTAGAACTATGCACCGACACCTGTTCCTGTCAGTATGACACTTTAGTCACCCCCCAAAATGATCATCCACTTGAATCACCACCGTTCTGACACGGTGTCAGCATAAACTAAACATTACTGAGCTGTCACGATACTATACAAGACAAAGTATCACGGTTCCGGGTATTATCGCGATACTACAGCCTTATTATTTTTATGAACTGCAGTGTATTTGTACAAGTTACAAATAATTAATTACTTATAATGTTGAGCAAATAACACTGACGACGATGCTGCAGCAGACTTGCTGCTCGGGCCCGGTGCTTCTGCCGTGGTGAGTGTGTTGTCCTTTAAACTTAGCTTATTGTTTGTTTTGAAGCAAACTTCTATCAAAGCGTCTTCATGAAGTTAGTTCTTGCCGGCAGAAACACACGAACAGCTAATCGGCTAACAGACTGGTGGACCCAGCGTGCAGAAACAACCCAATCATATCCCCGGACGTCACCCGTAACAGGCAAACAGCCAATCATTCAGCAGCTGTGTAGTTCGGTTGCAGTAGTTGCCATGTGGGTTTGTTTACAAGGGAGTAGCATGCAGTGAGAAGCTGCTATGTAGCGGAAACTGGCACTGGTAGTATAGTACTCCACGGTAGTACAGTCGAGTAGTTTTTCTAGTATAGTAGGAACCGTTAGAATTTGGTACCATGGGTTTTGTGCAACTCTAAAATATTCTAACAGCCATGAAGGAGGATTTAGTGCTAGTGTACCTATAGCTAACTAGAAAATTAGTGTTTTACCGTACTTAAATGTTGTTTATGCATTGCTGCCGGTCTGTAATTTCTCTCTTAATGTAAATTTTAATTCAGTTTTAACCAAAAAATGATTTTATAATCTAAAAATGGATACCAGGTCATGTATTTCCAGAGAGAAAGACACTAATATACGTTGCTTTTAACCCTGAATACACTGTAATATCATTTTCTGTTAATAATTAGATCCACCGTGCTTCCATTTGCACCTTTAACCACGCCGAGAGCTGTTTTGTCATTCTGTAAATGCCCGTGCAGTGAATAATGTCAGTAAGTATGCCCGTGATGATCAGCTTGGATTTTGAATGCACTGGTAGCTGTGCATGAAGTGCAAAGAGAGGATAAGGGCATGTTTTTTGGTCGAGTTCCTCGATGCGCACCATCAGTCCAAAAAGATTTTCAGGTCAAACAGATCCTGGCGGTTTATCTGACTAATGATTAATTTGACAGGTTTTGTCCTCTAAAGACGCTCCTCTCCGGCTAAGAGGGGTGTTTGTTTGTGCCAGAACAACAGAGTGGAGCATTTCTAAATAAGTGTTTGTGCAGTAATTCAGCACCACAACGAGTAACGTTCGCCGAGGTATGAATTTAATGCAGAGGGGTTTTGTTGTCAGCGGTGCATCTCCAAATGAAGCCGCGTATTGATCCCCCTCCCCATCCCCCCGCTAATGAACAAATCGGATTTTTCACAGCTGACCAGTTTGATGCTTTCCAGTAATTTTATGTGTGCATAGTGTGGGATTATAAAACACAAATAATTCACGCTGAATAAGCCCCGACTGTTCAAATGACTTATTATTTGAATAGCATTCATTTGCTCAAATAATCGCTCTTATGAATCTGGACTCAGAGTGCACAGAGACAGAGAACACAGGGGCCAATACAAACACCGCTTTTTTTATTTTTTTTTTTCCCCACCAAAGTTGATTTATTTAGTTTTATGTTTTGCCAACTTGCTTAAAAAGTGGAAAAGCCAAGTCGTTCAGCATGACGGTATACACTGACACTCTTTCCCCCCAGGTGCCAGTTCAGGTCACGCTCACATCAAGCTGCTCTCATTGAAATTTACCCCCACGCTACACCACTGTTTGCATTTGATATCAGATGTGGGAGATAAGCTCCCGTTGTAGTCGTAACCAGGTTGATAGAAAGTCACATACTTTTTAAAAAGTCAACGTGAATCCATCTAATTTCAAAGCTCCTCTTCAATATCACAATAAAAGTGTTGGTAGACTGGGAAGCAGCAGTTAGCAAGAAGTAAAAATAATAAAACAAATGTTGTCATTGCGTATTTAAATCTGTGGAAGTGTTGGTCTAACACAAAACTTGCAAGAAATTAGCTTTTAAAAGCGCGTAAAGGTACGGACATCAGACTTTGACTACAGTCAAAGGAAAGGAATTAACTCTTCCTACCAGCAGGTGGCAGTAGTCTGGGTTTGTCATTCAAAAGTGGAAACAGGAAGTGCTGTGATTACAGATTACAGAGCTGTTGATCTAGAGTTTATTTGTTCTAGACCAGGTCTAGGTATTCAACAGGGGGTCTGCAACCCTTAAGAGGTTCGTGGAGGTGCTACAGTGGGGTCGCAATTTCTTTTTTCCCATAAATTTAAATAAATACATACATAAATGCATAAGTAGATGGTCCCAGCTCCATCTCTCCATCAGTTTGGGGGTCCTTCAGATGAAGATGTAAAACATTGAGAGCCTCCCTTTGGTCTTTTGTTTACTTTCGTCATGTCTTCCCTTGGCCTCTTGGCAAAAAATAGAATCACAAACGATAACTTCAACCGACCATCAGCTTTGTTTGTCACAGCCATACGACAGATACAACATTATTAATGTGGGAAGCAGCGAGGAAAAAGTTGCAGACGTCTGTTACCTCAAATGATTTAAGATCACTATTATTACTTTACTAATTTTAAAAAAAAATCCAAAAATTTATTGGCACAAATATTACAAATCAAATGAGAAACATTAAACTTGAATCCAAAAATGATCATCCACTTGAATCACCACCTTTCTGACATCGTTTCAGCGTTAATTGAACGTTATAACCGTCATGAATGAGGATTAAATGCAGGATTTTATTTCACTAGTGCACCTAATGAACTAGCAAATGAGTGTTTCTGTACTTGTGTATTATTTACACATTGCTGCAACACTATAACAGTCTATTGACATACATTTGAATTCAAATTCAATCAAAAAATGATATTACAGTCAAATAATGCTCTAAGAATAATTAGATTCACTGTGTTTCCATTTGCTCGTTTAACCACCATTTATGATTCTGTAAATGCCTCTGTAGTGAATTATGGTAGTAGGATACTCAACCAGTTATATCAGATTATGGAAATATGTTAATAACGTGTCAAATATTAAATAAATAAAAAATCTTTTTTTGTTCTGTGTTGTTTATTTTTATGTTGACAGAACTACAAACACATTGTGGCCAGTCAAATCTAATTTTACGGTTTCATGACATCACTTTCAGGTCATTTAGTCCAGAAATCTCCTTATTTTCCAGTGAATGTTGGTCCCAAACACTGACCTGTAAACTAAACATATTTTATTACTACTAATACCTTCTTGATGCCATTCACTTCTCTGTCTATTGAAGGAGACTGTAATAAACCAGTAGTGTTTCAGGCTACTATTGTCACATGGCAGCAAAGTCAGCTCACATCAGTCGGTATATTTCTTTATTCTGTGGCGTTGGACAATGGAAGATCTGCAAATATTCTAAATGTGTGTATGAAATGTTTTTCTTTCTCTTTGTTACCTCTTTAGAGGATTTCCGACCCTTAAGCCACCAAATACTGGTTCTAAAACAAAGGAAAACTAATCATAAACTAATTAAATCTTCCTTCCCAAGCTGCTGTGACTGCCTGGCTCATATATGTCGGAGGAAGAAGGAGCTGAAGGCCCGGACAGTTTGGCTCGGCTGCCCAGAGAAATGTGAAGAGAAGTACCCCAAAAACGCCATCAAAAACCAGAAGTACAACGTCTTCACCTTCGTGCCTGGGGTGAGTCACATTTTCCGCTCAGACCTTTGCTCTAAGTGCAGCCGTTATGGCTTCTGTTGTCTCTGTCCTGTTTTGTTTTCCACACATTAAGCAGTGTATAAAACACAGTAGCACTCAGCGGATCTAATTGTTAACTACTCTGTCATCAAGTCAAGGGTTTACGCTGTGGGGGACATTACAGATCCATCAGAGTTACTTATTAAACAGCAACTGGTTCCATGATTAAGAGGGCCGCCTTTGGCTCGGGCCATTAAATGTCAACTGTCTATGAGAGACGTAGATATTCTCATCGATGCTGAACCGAATGGCTCTGTTTTCCTCCCTCCTCCCTGAATTATTAAATACACACAAATTGAGTTTAGCAGTATGCATTTTTCCCTAAAGGTCGGCGGGGTTCATTAAGTGCGGAGCGTCGTCCATTGATCCCATCGTCTCTGATAATCTGTGACCACTACACTCTCATTATTACAAACATTATTCAAATCTTGACCTTACATGAGTGGAATACTAAGGGCTTCCCGTTGATGGATAGCCCATTAGCAAAGTCGGTAAGTCACAGGTGCTACGCTCGTGTTTGTAATGCAAGAAAGTCTCCGGTGAATTCCACCTGAAACGAGATCTGATGGCAAACTCAGTGTGGATTTTATCTTCCTGTTTTCCTTCATCGTTGGATTATTCTGCGAAGCGTCAGCGCCAACCGTCAGAGTACCGAGTTACCCCCGGCCTTGTGATATCCGTGCCCCGAATGCCATTTGAAACAAACAAAGTGTCAGAGTTTCCATTAGGTTAATGTAAACTTAACAGCATTAACATGTATCCCGTTTCCCTCCTGGAACGTGTACAGTCTGCCCGTCCTGTCTTGATTTGTTGTTGCCGATGCATCCTCCTTTGTCTTGTCTGCGGCGTGTCGTCATCTTTGCTGACATGTCCATTCACCGCCGTGTATCTCCTGTCCCCTCTCAGGTTCTCTACCAGCAGTTCAAGTTCTTCCTCAATCTCTACTTTCTGGTGGTGGCCTGTTCCCAGTTTGTGCCGTCGCTGAAAATTGGATATTTGTACACGTACTGGGCGCCTCTGGTAAGTGCAGTCCCCTTGTTGTTGTCAGTTTATATTGTGTCACTGTTAACCCCATGGTGATATGTACACCAATCAACCAGAACATTAAAACCAGTGAGAGCTCTTTATGATGTAATGGCAAGTCCTTACGTTCTTGTGGATTTTACTTTGATATGAACAGTTTCGCAGACCAAGCACAGCCCCAAGGCAACGAGAAAGGGGTTTATGTGTTCCCCAGATAAGCGAGGCTTGTCATCTGCATGCTTTAATCATCAAACTCGGCCACCTTCATCCATGCCTCTGTCTAGTTCTAGCTCTGATGTCCATTGTTAGAGTTTTCCACATCACACAAAGGTCAGCATGGACTTCCTGACTAGTCTACGCACTCCCACGCTGTGTGTTCTGACTCCTTTCTGTCACAACCGGCGTCAACTTTTTCAGCAATCTGAGCTACAGTAGCTCCTCTGTTGGAGTGGACAGAGATTCCCCTCCTGCATCAGTGAGCTTTGGCCTCCAATGACCCGCCCGTGGTCGGGCCGATAACAGAAAATCCACTTTTGGGCAATTTTCGGTGGCTGTATATTTGGTGCATCCCTAGTTGATTGCCATATATAACAGAAATGAACAGTTCTGATCTTGTGCCGTAGCAAATATAAACCTGTTTCCTCTATTTAGTAAATCACATTTTGCCTACACTCTTCTCTAACGTGTGTCATTGTCTCTCTCAGGGTTTCGTGTTAGCCGTTACCATGGTGCGGGAGGCCGTGGACGAGATGCGACGCTACCAGCGGGACAAAGAGATGAACTCTCAACTCTACAGCAAGCTGACAGTGAGAGGTCGGTGAAAGGAAGCTTCCCTCCGTCCTCCTCGTTGCCGTAATGTTTGCTGACATTATGATAATGGATATTACAGCTTATGTACTCGAGCTCTCCCCGTGCAGTTTAGTAACAGCACTCCACTGGATCTACGCTTTCAACGGAAGTCCTTCTCCTCGCTGTAATTGCATTGATTTTTTCCTCCACATTTCTGAAGAGTATAATCTAAGATCTGTCCCGTAGTTGAATGGTTTTAAAATCCCCTTGTGTCATATCCGTGACCATCGCCAGGATCGCAGCGTTTCACACCCTCTCCCCTGTACTCTTATGCACGTGTGCACACTTATATGTGTTCTTGGGAGCTCGGTAAAAGAAGAGGAAGGGTCGTGGCGGGATAATTGAGAGTGACCCTTTGTGCCAGTGTTTTTGTCTGCGCCTCAGACCAGAGATGAAAACAGACGGGTATTACATTATCACACTGGCGGTAATCAATCTGTTAGAAGGTGAGAGAGAAAGAGAAGAACAATTGCAAAAAGTGGGTTGTGGTTTGAGGAGGCGGTGTCGTTTTCAAGGGGCCAGAAATCAATACCTGCATTTTATTACATAGCACTTTGAAGAGTTTCATTTTAATTTGGGAGTTATTTTAGGCCTGCTGTGTGTCGTCTTTCACATTTTAATTCATCTAACTTGTCTCTGTTGTTTTTGTTTTTCTCTCTCAGGTAAAGTTCAGGTGAAGAGTTCAGACATACAGGTTGGAGACATGATCATTGTTGAGAAGGTAAACCTCTACTCCCACGTCTTGTAGATGTGCATGTAAGGATTTAAAATAGATCTGTTTGGGTTTTATTTGTTTTAGCTGCTTATTTGACTCATGGACACATTATATTAGCATAGTAAATTGCCTGGTTAGAGTAAAAAATTATAGTAAAATAAATAAATAGGTGTAAGATTGATTAATAAATAAAATTTAAAGAAAATCAACAAATAAAGTAAAATATGCAAGCTTTGCATATGTATAAATCTACAAGAAATAGAAATAGAAGAAAACACACACTGGAAGGATAAATGGAAAAGCACTGACATGAATACGATGGAGTTATCTGTTGCAGAAAGGTGCGTTGTTTATTATTTTGCATCCTGCGTTGCTGTTAAAGTGTGCTCAGACTGTACTAAATGCAGAATCTTAACACTTACGCTTAGTTTTTATTATTTCTTCTCACACCCTTCTCATCTTTGTGAAAGTTTCTCGCTACGTCCGTAAGAAAATGTATTTTTTTTTCGAGATTTGTTGTGTTTGCATGCATTTGTTTCTGCACGTTAGATTGATTTAAAAAAAAACAGAAAAAGCAGCTTCTTCTCCTTCGCTCTCTGGTCAAGGTATTGACCTTGTTTAATTATTCAGGAAGATTCAAGAGGCTTTCGTGTCTGTGCTCAATAACTCGCCACCATTTGCATTTCTTAGCGTTTTCTTCTTTGTTTTTTTGCAGAACCAAAGGATTCCTGCAGACATGATATTCCTGAGGACCTCTGAGAAAACTGGTGAGCATTCAGTTCAATTCAGTTTTATTTATATAGCGTCAATAACGGTACGAATCGTCTCAAGACGCTTTACAAAAAACCGGCCTGAAACCCTCAGAGCAAACCAGAAAGACAGTAGGCTTGGGCGGTATGAGCAAAATCTTATATCACGGTATGAGTAAATTCATATCACGGTATTTTTTCCCCTTGTAATTTCAATTAATGGCTTAAAATAACCATAATGACGCATTTAAACATTTTCCTCTTTTTTTTGTTTGCTCACAGCAGCTTAACATTATTTTAAAGATAAAATATCTTTTGGGTTTCATAATACTGCTTCGCATTTTTCAACTTTAAGTGGTGGAAGAGGTTACCGGTGTTTCCACCTCCAGCAGCAATAGTCGCGCGTCACTCTTTGCAAAGTATCACTTTTTGTTCGTCGTCGGATTTTCTAAACCCGAAAAAGTTCCACACAACAGACGTAGCGCCCCTTTTCGTAACGAGTTCCTCCTCCTCTTCGTCATGGGTGGGTCAGGCCATAGACATACACTATATTACCAAAAGTATTCGCTCACCTGCCTTTACTCATTCTATGAACTGAAGTGCCATCCCATTCCTAACTCATAGAATTCAATATGATGTCGGTCCACCTTTTGCAGCTATTACAGCTTCAACTCTTCTGGGAAGACTGTCCACAAGGTTGAGGAGAGTGTTTATAGGAATTTTTGACCATTCTTCCAAAAGCGCATTGGTGAGGTCACACACTGATGTTGGTCGAGAAGGCCTGGCTCTCAGTCTCCGCTCTAATTCATCCCAAAGGTGTTCTATCGGGTTCAGGTCAGGACTCTGTGCAGGCCAGTCAAGTTCATCCACACCAGACTCTGTCATCCACGTCTTTATGGACCTTGCTTTGTGCACTGGTGCACAGTCATGTTGGAAGAGGAAGGGGCCCGCTCCAAACTGTTCCCACAAGGTTGGGAGCATGGAATTGTCCAAAATGTTTTGGTATCCTGAAGCATTCAATGTTCCTTTCACTGGAACTAAGGGGCCAAGCCCAGCTCCTGAAAAACAACCCCATACCATAATTCCTCCTCCACCAAATTTCACAGTTGGCACAAAGCAATCTGAAATGTACCGTTCTCCTGGCAACCTCCAAACCCAGACTCGTCCATCAGATTGCCAGATGGAAAAGCGTGATTCATCACTCCAGAGAACGCGTCTCCACTGCTCTAGAGGCCAGTGGCGGCGTGCTTTACACCATTGCATCCGACGCCTTGCATTGCACTTGGTGATGTGTGGCTTGGCTGCAGCTGCTCGGCCATGGAAACCCATTCCATGAAGCTCTCTGCGTACTGTACTTGGGCTAATCTGAAGGTCACATGAAGTTTGTAGCTCTGTAGCAATTGACTGTGCAGAAAGTCGGCGACCTCTTTGCACTATGCGCTTCAGCATCCGCTGACCCCTCTCCGTCACTTTACGTGGCCTACCACTTCGTGGCTGAGTTGCTGTTGTTCCCAAACGCTTCCATTTTGTTATAATAGAGCTGACAGTTGACTGTGGAATATTTAGGAGCGAGGAAATTTCACGACTGGATTTGTTGCACAAGTGGCATCCTATGACAGTTCCACGCTAGAATTCACTGAGCTCCTGAGAGCGGCCCATTCTTTCACAAATGTCTTGTTTCACAGTCTGCATGCCTGAGTGCTTGAATTTATACACCTGGGGCCAGGTCAAGTGATTAGAACACCTGATTCTGATCATTTGAATGGGTGAGCGAATACTTTTGGTAATATAGTGTATATACACATACACGCTGCATCGACTGTGGAGGGACGTGCCTAAAGCGGCGCCATCTTGGTTCAGGGCTAGCAGAGGCAGCGGTGCATGAACATACAAAAGAAAGAGGTACTCCTCAATCTCAAAGTAGAATTATTCGCTGAATTTTGGACCGATTTCCAAACGTATTGATCTGTTAAACACGTCACACATGTAGCTATGATGAAAATATGGTTTTACTACCTAAATACAAATTCTACTTAATGTTATCAGCAGACTAGCTTCTGACAGAGGATTGTAAAGAAAAGATGCCGGACTTCAACTGAGCGATTTATGATGACTTTTATTGTGTAGAAACACCATTCCTCCATAGATGTAATGCACTGTAGGAGCGAGTGGCCCTGTTCCAAGATGGCCGCCCTGTAGGCACGCCGCTCCAGTAGACGGCAGCGCTCAATGAGGCGTCTATGTATATATGTCTATGGGTCGGGCTGCCTCCGTTTCCTCGTGACGTTCACTCTCCGCCTCCGCCATGATTGTTATCACTCAGGTAAAGCTGTTTCTTCTTCGTCGTGCAACGCCCGCAGTGCCCCGTGTGTCGAGGCGGTGTAATTACAGTGACTCAGAGAGATGCTGCAGACATCTGCTCTTTCTCCGGTATAAACGGTATTGTTAAATCTCTACCCGTAGACACTTTTATACCGTCATACCGCCCAACCCTACATGACAGTTTGATAATGTAAGAGGAATCATAGGCAGGTTGGAGAATTGTTCATTCAGGGGGAGTGGATAACATTCAGACCGTTGCCGTAGCTGTATGTGTTAATGTGAATCAAAGCTGGGCTGAATGTGAGAAACGGATCTTCACCAAACAATGCCTTACAGTTGAACTCTGAGCGGCCCGAGGCTCTCTAACAAAGTGATCATTTGTGTGAGAAATGTGACTTTCTTTTTCTTTTTCCTCCCCCCCACCACACCACACTTCCTGTCCTTTTGACATCATCTGATCGAGTCACCCTGTGATTCATATGATTTATCGTACATTGTTCAAGTGACTGATGATGCAAAGTTCAATTAATCAATGAGCCGCGTCAGATCCTGGCTCTTTACTGAGTCGCATCAGGAAGGAAATGTTCTGAGGACATCATTTCCATCAATCTTTCATATGTCAATATGCTTGGCAGGGATTTGTTGACGTCTCTGTCTCAAACACACACACACACACACAAATGCATAAAACACATCTTTCTCTTGCACACACCGGCTCGTATATATTTTGCCTCTCACATGCTCGTACACCTCCCTCCCCTCGGTGGTGTTATGCGAGGAGCCGAGCTGCCGTTTCAGCGGGAGGAGAGCATGAATCATCCTCCTTGTGTTAATGTTTTCCATCATACTTAACCCTCCGGGGATGGTTTATAGTTGCCCTTTACCCTCCCTGTCAGATAGTTGCTCTCATCCATCAGCTTCATATGTAATATTACCTCAGATCAATACGGGTCACCACTGCTCAAATTTTATCAGGCCCTGTGGTGTCGGCAGCAGCTACAGATGATTTGCACCGAGCTACAGGCACTTTATTAATTCATTGTTGGTACTTGTATGTGGATTTATTACCGTAGGACAATGTCTGTATGAATAATAAAGCACAGTTTAGTTCTTTAATGCATGTTAATGTGCATTTTAGGGGTTGATTGATATTTCTAACCTCTTTATGTACTCAAAACATGATTGTTCTTTGTTTAAACTGTCAGAATTTACTTTAAATTTGCAGTTAGTATATTAGATTATCCAAAAATGTGCATATTTATGAGTGATAATCCAATTAAATCTGTATAAATCACGTTAAATCAACAGTTTTCTGTGAAATTGTGATCCTGCAGGTACGATTGACAGCATTTTGTGCCTTGTGTTTTTATTTTCCAGGTGCGTGTTTCATCAGAACAGATCAGCTGGACGGAGAGACGGACTGGAAACTGAAAGTCGCCGTCGGCTGCACGCAGCGACTGCCAGCGGTGGGGGTATGGATGCGTTTAGTCAATCTCTGGTAACACGCAAAGCCGTCTGTGAATAAGTGAAGGGAGTGTTGTGTGTTATCTCTAAAAGCATTGCTCATCGAATGTCCTTGCTGTGATGGAAACCTAATCGCTGATGACAGACAGAGGGAACGATCCGAACCTGACAGCAGCTTCCTTTAACTGGAGGCGATACTCAACGCTTAAGATTTACGTTGACTCGAGTTTTTTTTTTTTTTGCCGCTTAATGTGATCAGAGAATTAAAGTTTCAGCATGTCATTTGATGAATGAGCCGTGGAGTCTGTATTAGATTTCCAGATACCAGAAGGTTGTGACAGTTGTCTTTGTTTTTGGCCGGTATGCAGCTTGTGACTTTTTAGTTTGTTTTGAGAAATTCCCACAATCTGTCTGGAGACGAGATGAAACAGTTTGATCCTGTTTTGCAGCAACAGATGCATATGATCCAGATTATTAGTCAAGAGTCTGCTGATTGTGAATAGTAAAGGGCCAGATCATAAGTATTAGATTGATTTTAATATACAAAACTAAAGTCCCATATTCATGCGTTTTTCATCTACTTAAACATGTGGTTTGTTCTTTGTTCACCTCTCCGGCAAAGCTAGGTCTCCACCAGATTCCTTTGAGTCTCTGCGCCTTTGTCTCCAAAAAGCTGGGGCAACATTACTCTCCATCGGGGCTTCAGTAAAATAATCTTCCCTGCTCCTCTTTAACCGCTCTGCCCATGTTCTCACCAGGAGAACACTATCTGAGCATGACTGAGGGCCGCCCGGCCGCTGCAGAGGCTGCATGCATGCATGCCTGCCTGAATAATTTAATATTTACAATCAATTTTGTTCCACTGCAGAGGTGGTGGTGGAGGTGGAGGTGGTGGGGGGAGTGGCTGGTGTTGGGTGCTTGACAGACCATAGTCTGCTGGCTTATACGTTAGTATGACCGAGTGAAACATGACAGACGGGTCACTGTTTATTATCGTGACTTCTTGAGGTTGTGTTTTGTTTTTGTAAATCCTCCAAAACCCGAAGTTTACACAAGTTCTGTTTTGTTAGTAGGCAGGGTTCATTTTTATGGACAAGTCTGTCGATGCTCTATCTGTAATTTATGTCAGCGAATCTCACTTAAAAGACAAAAAAACAACAATGAATCATCTCGCTAACCAGCATTGCCAGTGTGGCATGAAGTTGTGTTACTCTGTGCCATGATGTGACATCATTGTCAAAAACAGATATACGTAGCTCAGTTTAAAGGGAAATAGTGAGCTTGTGCTTAAGACACGAAACATTGTGCGCACAAAATGTTCATTTGACAACATCAAACTTAAAGGGGAACGACTGTTTTTTTACAACCTGGACCTTATTTCTGGAATAAAATACAATCGTTTACTCACCCTTACAACTTTTGTGTCATTTGTAGTCATTCGGGGCATATTTAGATCTGTGTCTATCCATATAGTGGGAGTGAATGGGGCACCGAAACGCAGCCTCTAAATAACACATTATCTGCCGCAAACTTCACTTCATTTCACCAATATTTTGTTAGTGTGCTAGTTCTATTCCCTGTTGAGTCTGGAGTTACCTGCTAACATCATCCAGGGTCTGTAGATTGACCTACAGACCTCGGATGATGTCTTCTGACCTGAAAAAAATAGTGTTTCGGTGCCCCATTCACTCCCACTATATGGATATAAGCAGATCTAAATATCTCCTGAAGGAATACAAATGACACAAAAGTTATATGTGTGAGTAAACGATCGTATTTTATGCCAGAAATAAGGTTGTAAAAAACAGCAATTCCCTTTAAGTTGAACGAACGCCACTTCTTGTCAACTTCTGACGTCTAGAAGCCACTCAAGCCAACAGTTTAGCGAGATAACACCTGGATGACTTAATGTAGGAGCTTCAACGGTGTAATGAAAAGATGAAGTGTTTGCTTGACATGTTGTAAAAAGAGTTTTTATGAACCTCGCGTCACAAATCTTGAAGTCTGACTTTATTTACAGTTCCATTTATGAGGCTGTAAATATCAGGGGGTGCGGTTTATATGAACTATTCCAGTAAACACAATAGACTGCAACCCCCGTTTGAAGGTAGCCTACTCCATGAACACCAAGCCTTTTGTGTACAAGACTTTCTACGCTGTAACCACCAGCTCACGAGCTTCCCCTAAAGGCTGCGTTTGAGCTTGTGGCTGTGACATGTGAATTTGTTTATACAAAATGTGCTGCCGTAAGAGAACACGGCTGCTAGGCAACTGTTGCCGTCTAGAGGCCATCAAGGCTAAAAGTTCAACAAGCTAACAACTGGATAACTTAATTTAGGAAATCAAGATTTTGAATACCACCAGAGGGCACCAATCATATGGAGTTTTCCCGTTAACGCAGTAAACCTAGCCGCATTTGAAAGCAGCATAAATCTTGAACGTCAATCATTTGTGTGCACAGCTTCACATAATCATGAGCTCATTCTGTTTAAAGGCAACACCTGTGCTGCCGGGTAAAAATTTAGCAAGCTAACGACCTGGTAACTCGGTGTGTGAAAGCGCAAAAAGGATGAGACTGTAGAGAATCAACATTTTTCGTCAAATGTGTTATAAAATACTTTTTATTCAAATTTATTAACTTACCATCCCCCCGTCATTTCTGAAAATGGCAACAAACATGTCACAGCTTGTGAACTTGGACCTTGACAAAAATCTCCACCTAACAGAGTCGTGAATACCACTAGATGGCGCCGTTCATGTGTTCCGGTTAAAGGGAAACTACTGTTTTTTTTTAAATCTGGACCTTATTTCAAGCATAAAATACGATCGTTTACTCATCCATGTAATGTTTATGTCACTTTCACTCGTTCAGGAGATAATTAGATCAGTGTATATCCATATAGTGGGAGTGAATGGGGCACCGAATAACACATTATCTGCCATGAAACTAAAAATATTTATTAAACTAAAAAAATATTTTGCCAATATTGTGTTATGATAGGCTAATGCTGTTCCCTGCTGCTGTTTCCGGTTGGAGGCAGAAAATGTGTTATTTATAGGCTGCGTTTCGGTGCCCCATTCACTCCCACTATATGGATATACGCAGATCCAGTTATCTCCTGAACGAGTGCAAATGACACAGAAGTTATATGGCTGAGTGAACGGTCATATTTCATGCCAGAAATAAGGTCCAGGTTTAAAAAAAAAAAAAAAAACAGTAGTTCCCCTTTAACACTGTAAATCAACTGAAGGCAGCATCTAATCTAATTCTGCTTCAGTAGGAAGTGTCTAGACTCTGATAGTCAGACTGTCCTGAAGGTTGGGCTTAAACATCTCTGACTGTGTTTATATTTTGAATTAACTGAGTAGAACTGAAGAGATTTACTTTTTTTCTGTCTGTCTTGTCTTCTTGTCTCAGGACCTCTTCTCCATCAACGCCTTCGTCTACGCCCAGAGGCCTCAGCTGGACATACACAGTTTCGAGGGGAATTTCACCAGGGTACTGTTGCTCGTTGACATATTTATAACCTGCAAACCAGATCTCAAACACATGCAGATTTCTCTATAGAAACTGGATTGACGGAGACGATGTGTATCACTGCAATGTGTTGACAAGTGACAACAATGAGGTCTTGTGTGTCCATCTGGGCCTGTTGTTATCTCCAGCAGGCATGCCTCTTACATCACAGGCAGGTTCTCGCAGCTCCAGCTCTATCCATCCTGCCTTGCTTGTTGCTCAGTGATTTTTTTTTCTTTCTTTTTTTTTTTTTTTTATTAATAGCAGATTAGCGCAGCCCCCACAGAGAGGAGAGCTCCGGTACAAAGGAGAGCTTTGTGGTCCGTCTTCACTCTTGGCCACACACCAGGCTTAGTGAGCGAGCACTTCCTGCGCTCATTCATCCTCCGCGGCCTTCCTTTGCATAGCGTGTGCTTTTACTCTGAGCAGGATGGGAAAAAAATGGGTTCCCACAGATCCGCAGCAAATGAACTTACCTATTTATGAGGGTTTCTTTTTTTTTACCCCCCCCTTCTCGAGACGGATATGGCGGCTTTGTTTCTGTGGTCTTCATTGAGACCCTCCACAAGTTATGAACACCGCAGCGCGATGCCAAAGTCAGAGCGGTCAAGCGTTCTGCAACCTGCCATTTATTTTTCATGCACCTCTTCCCGTGTTTGAGTGGATTGACAGGATGTGGGTGCTTAGGTATCATAATTATCATATCGGGCAGGCAATATGAGCCGAAACAGGAGCCTTGACTCGGCGCTCCCGACTCCGGCCATTTTCAGCATTTGTCTTTATTTAAGAGAGGGGTGAAACGGGTGCAGGGTGAAACAAGAGGCTCTCCAGGGGCTCATTTATCGCTAAAATCTCATCTGCGTGCACTCTATACTGTTTTAAAAGGAGCTTCTATCGCCACGGCGAATCTAGTGGAGGTATTGATAAAGGGACTACTGTAGTGCTTCAGTCTGCACAACTGTGCAAGGTGCTTGGGAAAATTAATGGCACGGCAGAGTCTCGGCTGAACTCAGTTTCTGCTGCAAGCCTGTTAGTCTGTCAGGACTTCATTTCTTTTTGTGCATAAAAGAATTAATTAAATGGGAAAAATATGTTATTTAACTCTGTGATTTGCCAAATAAATCAGAAAACTGGGTAATAATATCCAGTCCATTGTTAGTAATGATCAATTTTTTAAGAGAATTTTATTGTTTAACAATGTCTGCTGGCTTTTAATTTGAAATTTACTAAAGCAAAACACGTCTTTCTCATCCTAGTTTTGTTTTCTTGTCCGATCTGGCAGAACTAATTAGAAGTTAGCCAACGGCAGAAATAAATCCACTTGCATTGACTCATTTTAGCACTAGAATATATTCTTTTGTCCATAAAAGTGGATGCTGCCGACCAACCACAATATTGCCAGCAGGTAAATTTGCAAAGTTAATAAATAAGTACGTTTTTGTGTCTTTATTCTCCCTTTAGGAAGACACAGACCCACAGATCCATGAGAGTCTGAGCATTGAAAACACTCTTTGGGCCAGCACAGTTGTCGCATCCGGTAAGTTTTTTTTTTTTACCTTTAATCTTTATTAACGTCAGCATCAGAGAGTGTGTTTCCATCCTGCCGAATGTTGTGCATTTTTCAGGTATGCGCCAGAGGTTGCACTAGACTTTTTCGTTTTCGTTTCGCTTCTGAAACGTCCGTACTCAGAACGGGACTGCTAGTGCTAACAGCTCGTAGACAGTACCATCAGTGTACTGGGAAATCATGCGCTGATAAAAGTTCTGCGATGTTTGGAATGCAAACTGCGATGAGACACAAAAGCCAAATAATAACATCACTCGCCACCAAGTGGTCAAGGGTGTGAATTGCAATCTGTCAGAATCGTAGATGGCGCTCAGATTTTTCCGTCACAGTTTTAAAAAAACGGTCAATGACGGAAAGTATTCGGTTAACGTGACCCTTGGTATGCACTAAAAACCCCTGACAGTGCAAGAAAGTCTTCAAAAGCCAATGTGGAATAAAGAATGCCTGAATGTCGCCCCTTCTTCTTAATGTACTGGGACACAGCAGGGGTAAACGATTACTCACACAGCTAGGTTAATGAAAACGAGCACCAATTTGTATTTTATTATACTCGTGGATCTTCTTCTCACGTCGCGTTGCGCTATAGCTGTGCTCAAGCGATGATCGTGGCATATAACCGTGCAGAATGAGTTCGACTTGCTACTGCCATGTTTGAAGAACTCCTTAGTAAACCACACAGCTGAGGTAATCCTCCCTCGCTCCAGCCGAGCCATTCCCCACAGAAACGGTTGTGTCAGTTGAGAGTGTTTGTGACGCTCCCACTGATGGCCACACCATTGATTTGCGGTGTTGCTCTCCCCTCTGGCCTGACCTTGACCAGAAGAACAAACACACACGAGCTCCGCACACACACAAACACACAAAAGCCTGACTTAGACCCCTTACATCATCTCTGCTTGGGAATGTCATTGTCCCTCGCAGGCCTCAACTTGACAGACACTCCATCGCCTCTACAGTGGGCGTCCCGGGCGCTTGAACCGGCCCGGATCGCCGTGTATTCACTCTGTTACGGGCCCCAGTCCAGCTGTGACAAGAGAATTGGTCGCTGGCATATTCAAATTGAAGCCGCGCTCGCATGCTGAGCCGCACACACACCATTTGTCACGCCGCTCAATATTTCTCAAGTTAAAAGTCAACGAGAGCAATTCGTCACATTTCTCCTCTGCTCCTGAAGCCGCTGCTTTCTTTTCCCCTTTCTCTGCTTTCACTTCACTTTCCCTTGCTTTGTTTCACACCCATTTTTAACTTCCTCGCCACTTTTATAGTTCGGGGATTACAGGGGCTTGTATTTAGGTTTATTGGTGCCTTTGCTCTCCCATTAAGCTCATCTAATATTAATGACTCATTAATCCTTTTGTAATAAGGCCAACGTAATGAATTGGCAAATAAAGATGGCAGAGTATTGATCAGCTTTTATGAGCTTCCATAGGGCGGCTGAAGGCCCTGAGAGTCTAAGCATATTAAACTCCTGTCTGTTGGCTTGAGTGGCAATGAGACAAAACTGCCCGGGCTCAACCTTATTGTGTTTCCTCTCAAGCAGTTCATCTTACTTGACCAAGACGAGTGTGTGTGTGCGGTGCATGTGTGAGCCGGTGGGGGTGAGGCTCAGTTAATGAGCAGCATTACTTTCCTTGTCTCTATCTTTGGCAGGCACGGTGATAGGGGTGGTGATCTACACAGGGAAAGAGACCAGGAGCGTACTGAACACGTCCTACGCCAAGAACAAGGTGAATACTATAAATTCTGTTTGTTTTTTTTCTGCAAGAGGGAAGTCACAAAGATCTATAATTAAATAAAACATGTGTTGTCATTAACTTTATACTTGATATTGTTGAAAAGCCCATTACCATGCATTAAAAATGACCCATTTCCTTCAATACTGTGCTAAATATCAGAGGTTCATAGTGACGCACTACATTTACCCCATTATACTGAAAATAATTGTCTTCTAAGGGTAATTATACAGCATCGTACTTTTTATCTGAGCAGATTTGTGAAGAAGAATCGCTGCTCTTACATCGCCACATTGCGCTACACTCGCCTCTTTTATACCATTTATTCTACACATTAGATTTGCTTTATTTATTGCCTTTAGTCATATGCAGAAACAACAATCACACGGCTCAGTTTTTCAACCAGTCAGATGTAGCCGTGCAGTCACATGACCATGCAAAAACTGTGATGTAACAGCAGCACAGACTTTTCCCACAATGCGACTGTATCTTTTTTCGCAACAGCGTTAAATTGTGAAAAAGTGAGATTTGGACATGTCTTCTTGTGCGTTAATTTGTTGTTTTGCAAAGACGTAATTTTTTTTTTATTAATTTTTTTTGGTTGTTTGGAAAATAACAGGATTTGCACCTTTTTTTTTTATAGTTTTGTGCGTCAAATTACATAATTTCTATAAAATAAATCAGACATTACGATCAATTACTCAGTCCTCGAGTAGGCTTTTAAGTCTAAATTAGGAATGGGTGATATGGACTGAAAAATGTATCCCGATAACTTATCACGGTAACGATAAAAATGACGATAAATAAACACCAGTTCAGCCTAATCTTTTTGACTATAATGCATCGGCAAGTTTTATCTGAGTTGTTGTTTTTTTCCTGGACTCTTTGGATGAAGTTGACGCTTCAGCATCTTTGCGCATTTTCTGTCTTTACTCCGCGTCAGACTTTTTAACCCCTTCATGCCTAGTGTCGCTAATTCGCAACGTACTGTTTCCGTTCAGACTGCAGCCGAAATAACGCATGTAATACTCCAATGTCGGTTTGTGCACATTCAAAAAATTCCTAGGAACCTTTTGCAAAAAAAAAAAAATCTTAAATTTTGTCTAAATATAAGAATTTTAAAAAAAGCAGCAGAGAAAAAGCAGAAATAATCACATTCCTACAGGCCAGGATTAGGTAATGCTCAAATTAAACGTTTTATTTGATCAAGAAATCATTTAAATGCTCTTGAGTGTGTATTTTATATTTTTCCATGTTGAACTTAGTGGAAAAAAGTGCATCTTAATGCGTTTAAATTAATTAATTTGGATGAAGTGACGCCCACATCCCCATGAATACTGTCTAAAAGCTTCAGAGGGTGAAAACCTCACACAACCTAACACCAGACTCCCCTCATGCCATCGCTCCTCCTCTCTCCTCTGATCACTAATCAATCACCGTGGCAAGGTGGTTTTTTAACCTTGACTTTCTAGATAAAGTTGGACCTGTCAATGCAAAAGGTCAGCACCAGTTGCTAATTAACCGAAAGGGAAATTAACTAACGGAGGATTTCAATGACATTTTCAGCAGAAAGTTAATCCAGCAGAATCCCCATTGAGCGCTTTGTCCACAGATTGAGGAGATTAATGAAAATTTTAGGCTAAATATAAGATTTTACCTGAAAGACGGTTGGGATAGATAGATGGACACGGGTCAGCTGATAGAAGCAGGATCTCAGAGGGGGATAGTTCTTCTTCACGTTAACATACAGAGTCGTCTCCTACGGCTGTCGGCACCTGTAAAGCTCTACGAGGCGTAAACTCAGCCTCCTCCTCCTCCGCCTCCTCCGCCCGCCGCAGTCGTGGTTTTGACACCGGTGTCTTTTATTAAGAACGCTGATGTGGCCGCTCGAAAACGCCGGGGCCGGTGTTTTGTGTAAGCCCGACAGCTGAGAGGAATTCAATATTTCAAGGAGATGATGTCAGAAGTGCCAATATGGAGACGGGAGATTGGGGGAGAAAGTCGATACAGTGCGGCTAAAGTCGCGGGAACGTTTTGGCCTCATATAATCTGTTGTGACACCGGCCGGGACAATGCCTGCACTTGATCAATCTGACAGGACGTCAGACATGGATTCACTCTTTTGTCGCAGTGTTGTTAGACAGAGCGCCGTCTGAGTAAAGAGACGGAACAATGTCATTTGACAAGAGGCTGCTCTTCGGTAAATTGTTTAAAGTATACATCCGAGTTCCTTTCACACTCAGAAACTTTAACTCGGATCAATTTCAGTTTATCCTGTGGTCACAAGCATCAACAGTTTGACTGAAGTCCTCGAATTAAATCCTTTTGGTTTTAATTCGATGAATATTCACGTCCCGGGTCGGCAATCCTTCATCGGGATTCACACACGTTCTAAAATACAAGCCACACAGGCAGATCGAATCATTCCCTTCGGTTTTAATGGCCTCCGAGATGAATGGGGTAAAATATGCACTTTTATTCATTGATAGCATCTTTAGGTTGAGGTAATTGAGTCCTTTTTTTTTTCTCTCTCTCTCTCTTTCCCCTTGCCCCCTCCCTCCCTCCCTCCCTCCCTCCTCCTTGACTGAATGAATAATGACTTCATCTGATCCCCGGCAAAGCCTCGGAACATTTAGACTAGCCATTGTTCAAGCAGAAGGGGATCCTTCGCTTTTCAGGCGTGCACTGTGCTCTCTGTCTTAATTTTTCTTCATTTTAATCCACCCAAACCCGCTATTTTTCTCAATAGCTCAACCATGAACCATGTAGTGAGGCGCTGGGGTGGGGAGATGCCCGCCCGCTCGCTCGCTCCCCTTACCCTTCCCTTGTCTGCAGTCTGCTACTGGGAGTTTAACAGCAACTGATAAATCAGTCACACTGGTCTCCCAGCTCCTCCAGTCCTCAGGGGAATGGGTTTGGTGTAGTGAGGGGGTGTGGGTGGGGTGGGGTAGTTTCAGGCAGTGGAGGAATTTTGCTGCTTTTTATACGCGCTCTGCCCCCCTCCCCTCCTTTTCAGAGCAGTTCCTTTATTTGAGGCAGGAGAGATGTTATGTTCTGCTGTTTTTGTAAGCGTGGTGCGTCAGATGAAAGCCTTCTGTGTACGGGGCTTTGCTGCGAGCGCTGCCAGAAAGGGGAAGGGCGCTTCTTTATTTGACATCTTTTTCCCACATGCTCCATTGGCTGGGAGATACACTCGAAAAATAAAAGACAATCCCGACCCTCCCTTTTTTTTTTCTTTTTTCCAGAGAGCCGTCTCAATATGGGAACTTTCTCTATTTCGGAGGCCTTTTTGACCTTCTGCTGTGCCGAAACACAATACTCGAGCGTGACAATAACGCTGCCACCAAATTGTGCAACCTATAAACTTATTTGGGCCGTACACACAGTTTGCATGATAAAAGTCTGCAGCTAAGAATCTCTTTCACGGGCTTTGTTTTTGCCCCTCTTTTGCATATTGTAAGGTCTTGAGCAGATGGGAGAGTGACAAAGAGTCTCAAGTATGAGTTATCAGAAAGGAATAACACTTTTAATTGCTTTTAAATTTATCGGTCTCTAACCAGCTATGAGGACACAAACCGAACGATTAGATCATTAGTTTTGACCTCTGACCTCTTCTCCCCGTAGGTCGGCCTTCTCGACCTGGAGCTGAACCGCCTCACCAAAGCCCTGTTCCTGGCGCAGGTGATCCTCTCCGTCGTCATGGTAGCGCTGCAGGGGTTTCTGGGTCCCTGGTTCCGCAATCTGTTCCGGTTCATCGTGCTTTTCTCCTACATCATCCCCATCAGGTACCGTATGGTCGCGACCAGATAAACAGTGGTTGTGTTATTATTGTCGGTGCTGGTGGTGGATAACGGTCGTTGTTCACGATGCTTAGCTTGCGCGTCAACCTGGACATGGGGAAGTCGGCCTACGGGTGGATGATCATGAAGGACGAAAACATCCCCGGTACTGTTGTGAGAACAAGCACCATCCCCGAAGAGCTGGGCCGGCTGGTGTACCTGCTGACGGACAAGACAGGTAGGACTCAAACCACAGTGAAGAGAAATACAACCTAGACTGAGCAGGTTCTCCTGGATAGAAGACGTTGAGGAAGCTTGGTCACACCATCAAACACGTGTCTCTGAATTTGTTTAGGGCCTTTGTGACATGGGCCTTCTGAGCGTGTCCTGTGGTGTCTGGCAACAAGATGTTGTTAGTTGGGGAGGTCTTTGAGGGGAGGGGCCTCTATAGATCATCCCACAGATACTTGATCAGTTTGGGATCTAGTGAATTTGGAGGCCAGGTCAACACCTTGAGATGTTCTTCATCTTCATTTTTTAGCATTTGTGTGTGCTCCTGTGTCATTGCTATGGGGTGGGGGTGTCTGGTCTGGTCTAGGTGGGTGCTACATGTCTAAGTAACATCCACATGAATGAATGAATGAATGTCAGGTCCAAAAGTTTCCCAGAAGAACATTGAACTGTCACAAGATGGTCAAGTGGTCATAATGTTATGCCTGATCGGTGAAGGTTTTATGTTAAATTTCAATGCATTATAAAACAATATGGTGCATTAAACCTAAATAAGTACTTTTAAATTACAACAATTTATGTATAAACAGCTGAAAGATCAGACAGTGAGTTATCCTGTTGTTGTTTTACATATAAATAAATTCACTAAAGAGCTGAAGTGAGGACAAAACACCAAGAATCCTAGCGTTTCTCTCATCTCACTGTCATGACCTGATGCCCTAGTAACAAACGGCTGCTCTTTACTAATGCTGGTCAGTGTTTCAGAGTGATAAACTCCAGCTTTGGACCTAATATGCTTCTTTGTCTTACTCCGCTGATGTAGGTAGGAACAGATTAGCCTCAGAGCCAATTTATCCAGGTTGGTAGTTAAAGCACACGGAGAGAAGAACAAACGATCAATCCATTAGGGCTGGTTAACCTCGTGGCTCTGATGTTTTTTGGAAGTTAGATGCCCTCTAATCAGCTTTACGCTCTATCAGCACACAGTTTGGCGACCGACATCCATTAAACAAGGCTGTTGCCCCCGTTTTCAGGGTTTGTTTTTGTTTCCTTTTAGTGGCTGAACATTCGCTCAATCTTTTTGTGTGCGTTGTTGTGTCTTGTCTGTTAGTTGGAGGGGACATGCAGTCCATATGGATAATGAGATTAGGTCAATGAGAAGCCAGACGCGTCACCCCTGCAAATCCCATGATGCATTGGAGGACAAACGCTGAGCTTTCTATGTTTATTGGCTTTTACAGATCCTGAAACTTTCATTTTTCAGTGGTGTAATTAAAACATTTGATGTATTGTTCTCCCTGAACAAGCTGTCAGTTTAATTTGATTTGATTATTGAATATTTGGGAGCAAACAAACACAAGAAATGTATTTAAATGAAGCTTCACATTTAAATCTAAATTAAAAATAATCCAAGTTTGAGGGTTTTGTACCAGATTTTCAGCTCATCTCTTCTTGCTTTTGCTTTTTAAAGGTCTTAAACATTCGTCTTTATATTATGTAGTGTATAAGTGACGTATTATCTTTATGTGGTTTGTAATACTAACAGTCATCTTCTGAACTCTGCAGGCACTCTGACACAGAATGAAATGATATTCAAGCGGCTGCACCTGGGAACAGTTTCCTACGGCACGGACACCATGGATGAGATCCAAAGCCACATAATCCAGTCATATGCACAGGTAAGATACCTCCCTGCTGTTAGTTGGTTTGATTTTATTTTTATTTTATTACTGTGTCATGAATTAGCAAGACACCATTATAAAACATAGACGGACCAAAAACCAAAAGTAGATGCTAAACAATACTAACATTAACGATCATCCAGGCTTCAGTAACAACGTTTTGAGCAAACAGTTCATTTACAACAGGTACTCTTAGTTCATCATAAAAGGGACAGTATAAAAGAAAATGTGATTCATTCTCCACTTCTCGTAAATCACAAAGTTCACAAAGTCTCTCTTCCTCCATTCTTAATTGAGCAATCAAGGATCTCTGATTTCTTGGTGAATTTGTTTTAACACATAATTCTGTTTCATAATTATGCTTTGATTGGTGTTAGCGCCCGACTTCTACTTTATGTGAAATTAATCCCAACAAAAATTTGGACACAGAAAACTGACAGCAATGAACAAATATTGTGCCTTGTCTTAACCAGAACGTGATAACTCTTCATACCAGCAGGTGGCAGTAGCCTGTGTTCATCTTACAAAGGTGCAAACACAAACAGCTACTATTAGCTTGGTTACTCCATGAGAAGCTCGTAGGACTGCAAGAACAAGAGAAAAATATTCATACTTCATTCATTCATACGCCACATGCGCAAAGCATTGTGGGATATGGACGACGGGACGCACTTATTTATTTCGTATTGTTGTTCCGACGAGAGCGTCGGCCAGATCGTTCAGCATGCACCCACACACAATATTTTGATCTCTGCCTCAGGAGAGATTAGCGCTCACACTGCAAATACTAGCATCTTGGAGCTAATGGAGCGGCTGCTACCATTTCCTGGTTTTCACATTGACCACACCCACTTCCGATTTCTGACCAGTCACACGAGAAAAACACCTCTGCTCGACTGAAGTGTTGAGAACAAGCTGCGAGAACAAACAAACGTAGTATGCAACAGCCTTAAAGGGGAACTACTGTTTTTTCACAACCTGGACCTTATTTCTGACATTAGGTTACCTGTTATCATGATTCTGGGTCTATAGATTGACCTCATGACCCTGGATGATGATAACCGTTAACTCTAGACTCAACGGGGAATAGCACTAGCGTACGATAACAAAATAATGGCAAAATGAACGAGTTTCACGGCAGATAATGGGCTGCGTTTCGGTGCCCCATTCACTCCCACTATATGGATATTCGCAAATCCGAATATCTCCTGAAGGAATACAAATTACACAAAAGTTACATGGGTGAGTAAACGGTAATAACGGGTAACTCCAGACTCAACAGGGAATAGCATTAGCGTATCATATCAAATGTGAAACTAACGAGTTTCGTGGTCGATAATGTGTCATTTAGAGGCTGTGTTTCGGTGCCCCATTCACTCCCACTATATGGATATACACAGATCTAAATATCTCCTGAAGGAATACAAATTACACAATATTTTATGCCAGAAATAAGGTCCAGGTTGTTAAAAACGGCATTTCCCCTTTAAGAAAAGCTACAAACCGTCACACACAGCTGGCCTCTCCTGAATCATGCCGATCACTGCACTTTGTCAATTCTAGACGATCACGTTGTTGTGAGAATATTTGTCTGTTTGAATGTTTAGATTACACCGAAATGAGAAACGAGAGGCGCCTTCTGTGTGGCCTTAGAACTTTATCGTTTTGTTTACTTTGGTCATTTGCGTTAATCTTCAGCTCTATCAGCTGATCTTTCTCACCACTTTATTCCACCGCCACCAACTCAATATGTTGAATGTTAAAAAGCTGCCAACAGCTACTAAGCAGTGCCACAGACTCTCGCCTTTTTTTTACTCCTTTTAAGTTCATAATGTGGCTTTATTAGTAATTAGATGTATTATATATTGTTATTAACACAAACATCCTTTGTGATATATAAAGTAGGGCTTATTGTGAGTGATCCTTCCTGATTTTGATGCTTTTTTACGGTTTGGCTTTAACAAAAAAAAACACCCCACCGGACATCAGTGACTCAGTTTCTCACTTACATTAAGAAAATGCATTCAAACACAAATATGTACCATATTTCACTTGGCTTCTTTCCTGCCTCTTTCTCTCTCTCTGTAGAACGGTTTAATCAATTTTTATATTTAGCTAAGGATACGTTTTTCCAGGAAGGAAGCCCATATTGTTCATTCATCACGCGGCGTCCCTGAGAGACTCCCCATACTGTAAGCAAGTGTTTTCCTCACTGGGTGGCTCAGATCTGGCTGCACTCTTGACAGAATGATATTGTTCGCTCTCAGCCAGCTCCAAACAGCTGGTTCGAGGCTGCAGCCATCTGCCCCACACCCTTATGTGTAATCTCAGCTAATGAAAAATGACTGGTCTTTTTAGCGCTGAGCAGCAGGAGCAGAGCCGAGCGGAGCAGCGACGTCTCTGTCCGGCAAATTGTACTGTCAAAGTGAAATGTCAGATTTGACGTTGGTTAATAACGGAGCATTACTGTAATAGTTTTATTTTAATCTAAACACTTGACTTTGAGTGAGGACAAGTTGTAATTTAGATTTTTTATAATTAGTAGAATCAAATAATGCATCTGCTAACGTTATACTGCACATTGTACACATACATACACACGGCTACCTACAGGGATGTGTTACGTCTTCAGTAGCGGCCGTCTCGTTTGACAAACCGACCTAATAATCTTCCTATAGATCTTTCTGTCGCTCTAGATAAAGCTTGTCATCTTTAGTCGGGGCCCTGCTCCCCGTCGGCCCCCTCCTGCCTGACACGACTGACGGTTAATAATAAGCTAAACTCTAATGCTCCAGTAGAGCACGACGGCCCCTGTCAAACACAGCTGGGGCTGTCGGCCCGCTCCCCGCTCGCCACTCGCCGGCGCAGTTTAACTGATGGTTTACGACAAAGCGGCCGCGCTCATAAAAGGCCCCCGAAGCAGATATAAGACGATAAAGACTGTGATATAGCACCTCGCTGCGTCGGTTAGCCAAGGACGGGAACGTCAAAGTGGACTAGCGAGCGGTTAGATTGACTGTGTGCAGGGATCCTGAGGTTGAGATAAGATTAGACATATACACCAATCAGGCATAACATTATGACCACCTTCTTAATATCGTGTAGGTCTCCCTTGAGCCTCCATAACAGTTGTGACTCATCAGAGAATGGATATGGATCTTCTTAGGGTGTCCTGTGGTGTCTGGTAACAGGATGTTGTTTGTGGGGGGGTCTTTGAGGGGAGGGGCCTCTGTGGATCATCCCACAGATACTTGATCAGTTTGGGATCTAGTGAATTTGGAGGCCAGGTCAACACCTTGTGTCAGGCTGCATCCTGCTGGGGATGGTTCATCAAGGAGTGTCATTGCCTGGTCTGGTCTAGTCTAGGTGGGTGCTACATGTCTAAGTTACATCCACATGAATGAATGAATGCCAGGTCCAAAAGTTTCCATGTCTTAATCATGTCCACGCCTTTAAAGTTATTTAACTGTCGATGTCTTTTACAACATATGTGATAGTGTAATCTTCTCCCATGGCAGCCATCTTTGCTCTAAACTAAATCAACTCTGTGGCGCTCAGACGACATGTAAAGCCCAAATAGCTAGTTTCAGAACTAACATTTAAAGTGATATATTAAGGTCAAGTTTAAGAGCAGTCTGTCATCACTAATTGCCGCTTGCAGATCTGCTCTACAACCACCTTAAACAAGTCCACTTGACTCAGGTCGTTCACAAGCTATTAATGTTTCAGGGGACGTCCCAGCCGTCCAGCGGCAGCGGCGGTGGCGGCTCCGGCGGTGGGGCCACGCCAGCGAGGAAGACCCAGGCGTCGGCCCCGAAGGTTCGCAAAAGCGTCAGCAGCCGCATCCACGAGGCCGTGAAGGCCATCGCCCTGTGCCACAACGTCACGCCGGTGTACGAGTCGCACGGGGGCGTGAACGGAGACGCCGAGTTCCCAGAGGCCGAGCAGGACTTCAGCGACGACAACCGCACGTACCAGGCCTCCAGCCCAGATGAGGTACGAATGTGAGAAGTTATTTGGGATCATATTCCAGAGAAAACCCTCTCTATGATTTAGTTTTATGTTAATCAGCGATCTTAAATGACCCCAGTTTGTCGTTATAGTCGTTTCATGAGCACAAAGTCAGAGGCTGTGAACTCCTCGTAGAGGTTAAGCTCTTTAATTGTCTCCATTTAATTCTTGAGTGTTTATTGCTCCGACTAACGGAAGAGTCCCTCTCTACCCCCCCGATGCTTCCTCACGGCCTCTTTTCCTCCGGTCGTGTCTCTGTAGATGAATCTAAGTAGAAAGACGGTGATGATTTAATACTGGGAACATTTAAGAATGCTTTAATATATAGTGATTCTCCTACCACACCCTCTTTGACATCACCTGCTTTCAACCGGAGCAGGAAGAAAAAAAGAAGAAAGATAAATCTCACTTTTCCGTTTTGCTTCTGCGTCCTCCCCCTGAGTTGATGTGTATATATATTTATTTATATCCCTTCACCCTCCACTCCAGCTTCTCCTCTCTCCATTGTCTCAAACTGCTCAGGCTGATCAATATTTAATTTTCTCTCAGAGACGATGAGAGGTGGAGGTCTGTCATTGTTGGTGGAGCGCTCCCCTTTCGCCTTTTCACTCTTTGTTCTTCCTTTTATTTATTTATTTATTTTTAATCTTCCTCTTCTCTTCCTCATCGACTGCGGCTTCAGGTCTCGGCCCGCTCTACTGTACCTCTGCGTTAGTGACGGTTTGTTCATCCCTGCCTCTCATCGGCTCGGCTCCTCTAAAGTAACGGGTCGTCATTAAGGAGATGAAGCGGGCCGGCTACCGAGGTCAGAGCACGGGTCATCGGCCGTGCTCTGAGCAGAGTCCTCCTCTGACCTCTGACCCCAATAATATCAGACAAGAGCGTCTGACTGTAGCTCTTAATGACTGCCATGTTCAGCGGTGCGCGTCCTCTATCATCTCAGATTGCATTGTAACTGGTGAGAATGCTGTGTGTGTATATATAGACAATGAATAATGGAGGATTTATAATAAAAAAGTGACGATCCAGATCTTGTTTCAGGACCAGAAGTCACAAAGCTGTTAGTGAACTTCTTGTCCGCTCTCCTTTCTCGGCTTTGGAGGCAAATTTGGGCAAAACCTGCAGTAGGTAGTTGTTAAAATGAAGTTCCAGGAGATTGAGGGTTTTGGGGAACTCTCTGGTTATTGGTCGAGAGCAGCTGTGACACATTTCACCTTGAAACTCAACTCAACTCAACTCAACTTTATTTATAGAGCCCTTTAAAACAACCACAGCTGAAACAAAGTGCTGTACATAATGCAACAGAAGAATAAATATAACATAATAATTGTTAATTGCTTTTAAAACAATTTAAAAGCAATAAAACAATTTAGAATTTAAATAAAACAAATTAAAGTAAAAAACATTAAAAAGAATGAGTAGAACAAACCGTAAAACACCAAAACTAAGGTAGAGTCTCATGCTGAGTTGAACGCCAAAGAATAAAAGTGGGTTTTAAGACTAGTTTTAAAAATGGACAGTGAGGAGGCCTGTCTAATGTGGAGGGGAAGCTCGTTCCACAATTTTGGAGCGGCAACTGAAAAGGCTCTGTCCCCTCTGAGCTTCCGTTTGGACCTCGGTACCTCCAGGAGCAGCAGATCAGCTGACCGGAGGCACCGAGCAGGGCCGTAGGGGTGAAGAAGCTCAGAGAGGTAAGATGGGGCCAGTCCATTTAAAGATTTAAAAACAAATAAAAGAATCTTAAAATGAACTCTAAAATGCACAGGCAGCCAGTGGAGGGAGGCCAGGATGGGGGTGATGTGCTCCCTCTTACGTACTCCAGTTAGCAGGCGTGCGGCGCATTTTGCACCAACTGGAGACGTGCAAGGGAGGACTGGCTAACTCCGAGATAAAGTGCATTACAGTAATCCAGCCGAGATGTGATGGAAGGATGGATACTGTTTCAAAGTGCTGATGTGCAAGGAAAGTGGTTTGACCTTTGCCAGCTGTCTAATTGGAAGAAGCTGGACTTTACCAGAGCTAATTTGTCGATCCAGTTTAAAATCACTGCCAGTCACATCTTAAAACCCAAGTTTAAAACTGTTGGCTTTGTAAACTCTGCCAAAGGGCCCAAGTCAACAGGGGGGGGGTTCGCAGAGGCCACTGGGACCAAACACCATTACTTCTGTTTGAAAGACAAGTTATAGTAATCACAATAGAATAGAGACTAACTAGAGACTAACTTTTCCATGCCAAGCCCCCCCAAACAGCATTAGCTTCTGGCCGTGGCCCCCTTTGCAAACCCACAGACAATACTACAAAATATGTAAAGAAACATCAACTTTTAGACTGTTTTTTTCTTACTTTTATTCACTATATAATAATGTAATAATGATTAAAACTAGGGATGTCAGTATCGGCCGATAATATCGGATATCGGCTGAAAAGCCAATATCGAGCATTCCTAATTAAAACTAATTATTTATATTGGATTATATTTTTTATTTTTGCAATTTTTGTTTTCTTATCTTCCCTTCAATGGTCTGAAGCCTCCCTAGCGCCCCCTGGTGGCTCCCACTTTGAAAACCACTGATTTAGATATTATAGCATAAACAACATAACAACTTTACCAAACTCTCCATCTCCCTCCAAATCACTAAATCCATTTTCTATTATTATTTTCTATTGATATCGACCGCGTGTCTATCGCGATAAATATCGTTATCGTTTTATCGGCCAGCCCTAATATAAGAAACGTAATTAGATTGTACAAGCGTTGATGTATAAAAACATTTGATGATTTACCTTCTATATAACAGGTAGATAAATAAATAGGTGCACTAGTGGAAATCAATGTATTTTAATATAACAGTCCTGCTCTAAATCCTCTTTAAAGAATGTTAAGTTTATGTTAAAGCAGCGTCGGGAAGACGGTCATTGAACTGTGTGATCATTCTGGAGGATGTAGTTTGTGTCGCTGTTAAACTGGATTGAATTAAAAAGCGTTTGTTATTTCGTTGTACTATAAACTACAGCTCTCTTAGTTATTTTAAACAAATTCTGAACAGGCCAGTGAGTGTGTTTTGTTCATTTTTCTCATTATATTAATACTTTCCAGACGGTTAAAATGCAAAATATATAAAATGTGATGTCAAATAACTTTTTATCCTAAATTAACATATTTTACAAAGATTAAATTCCTCTAATCCTGCATGGAAACTCACCAAAGTTGAAGGATATCACATTATTTCTCATGAATGCTTTCTGCTTTGTCTTGAGTTTGTGTCCCTCCTTAAAATCTGTTGTTAAATGTCACCCTAATAGGGCCAGTGTACATCCTTCATGATGTTGCCGCTGACTTTACAGCAAAAGAATTGAACATTTAAAGGTTCATTTGCTGCCGTATCGATGAGCACGATCACCACAACATTGTGAACACAGTTGAACTGATTGATCAGATCACACATAGTCCACACGCAGGTTTACTTTCATTTCTGTTGTGCTGATATAGTAGAAGGAAGGGTTAGGATCCTCAGCACATGTGGTGTGTGTGTGTGTAGCTATGTGCAAACACACACACACACCAGGATAATGACACACAGATGTGTGTTAAGTAAATATAGGCAGCCCTTTTTACGGAGCTCAAAGGGGGAGCAGGAGAAATGATGGGGTATTAGCAGGAAGTTCCAATTTGTAGGTCAGAGTATAATAACAACCTTTGAGTGAGCAAATTGAAAATGAACCCATTGAGAATTGAGTCGTGTGCAGCTGAACGCTCACTCGGGGGGCCGCAGTTCCTGCTGAGGAGAAAAAGAGGAAAGAGAAACAGAAAAACACTTATCTGGAGCTGAATGAGGAGAGCTCAGCAGCTCTGGAGATACCCTCACTCTCTGTTGTCCTTCAGCTGCAAGCGAAATGACATTTGATCCTCTTACAGTCTGCATGCATGCTTTCCCTCTTATCTAATTCATATAAAACATTCATATCCCCTTTTATTCTTTATTCGTGTTCGTTAGAGGTCATCCATGCTCTTGTGAGTCTTTCACGATTGTGCGTATTCCTCAGGTGGCGCTGGTGAGGTGGACGGAGAGCGTCGGCCTGACCCTGGTGAACCGGGACCTGACCTCCCTGCAGCTGAAGACGCCTTCTGGACAGATCCTGTCCTTCTACATCCTGCAGATCTTCCCCTTCACGTCCGAGAGCAAAAGGATGGGCATCATAGTCCGGGTGGGGGGGGCTCGCGTGTGTGCTCTTCTGATTCTGTGTGGTCTGAGTGTAATTTAATGAATGTGTGACGTTTCATTTTAATTTTGATTCAGGAGGAAACGACGGGAGATATCACTTTCTACATGAAGGGCGCCGATGTTGCCATGGCGAGCATTGTCCAGTATAACGACTGGCTGGAAGAGGAGGTAAAGACTGAGGCTGCATTCATGCAACGCCAGCGGACTGGAGAGCGTAGTTTATTCCACATGTTCCTTCGCTGATCCTTGTCTTTTAAGATGCATAAATAACGGAAAACTCTGCCCAGCAAACACAAGTGTGACCTTTGCAGCCAGTTCGTCCTTTAGAAGCTAAATCTAATCTTAAATTGTGTTTTTAAAACAAAAAGTCTCATGGCACTAACCAAACGACAAACGCTCACAGCGGTCATTTTAAGTTCAAATCCTGCCAATCGGGACGTTTCATCGAGAGAGATCAACAGGCCGTCTGCACCAGTTTGGTGGCTGAAGGTCTCATGTGCATATGTTCATAATTATATTGGCATTATTGAGTCATTTAGCACCGGGGGCAGCTTTTGATTTAATTAGTGACCCAGATAAAGTTGGAGTAATTACAGTATGTCATATTCTTGAACAATGGCGCTAATGACGTCCCGTTGGCTGCTAATATCCCGCTGTCGGATCAGCTGGCGCCGCAGTTACTCTGCTTGTCAATAACCAATCAACAGGACGGATTCAGCCTATCGGTGTTTCATATCAAATATAAACCGCCATCCGTCCCTTTGTTTTACTGTGCCCTCTGAGTTTAACCAGAGGGTATGTTATTCAATATTGATCGCTTTTGGTGTTGGTAACAATATGCTGTTATTCACAGCGCCGTGTGTGCTGGACTTATATAGCAGCTGCTCTGCATGCAAAAACGTTTATTCTATATAAATCATAACGTGATTAAAAGAGAGCTTTACAAAGATTTCTGTTTCTTTTCTGTCAGTGTGGGAACATGGCCAGAGAGGGCCTGAGGACGCTGGTGGTCGCTAAGAAGTCTCTGTCTGAGGAGCAGTATCAGGACTTTGAGGTAAGGATCAACTCCTAAATGCCTCTCGTAAAGCTCTGTCTCTAAAGGTAGATTTAAGCCTCATCCACACTAAGAACCAAAACGATCTTTTCCCCCTCCTCCGTTTTCTCTGGCATCGTTTCAAGAATATCTGCATCCACACGGATCCGTCTCAACACGACTCAAAAAGCTACTTCATATTCCAGGCCTATAGGTGGCGCTGTTTCAGAAATTCACCAAAAACAGAGAGGAAGAGGTGGAGCATGCGCATAAAGCTTGAGCGCTGTTTACAAATCGGTTTTAGAAGAAACCAAACTCAAGGAGAAATGATATTTAGCCCTAGTAACCATAATAGGCTCAATATCTTCTCCAGCAGGAACACGAGCATGTAGTCCACCATTGTTGGTGATGTTGTTATGAGACGTCTCGCGGGATATAAGAGGTGGAAGGCTGCTCCAGGGGTGTGGAGATGACATCATAGAAACACTCGTATGCGTTTCTCCCCGTCCACACGAAAACTCAAGATCTGCAGATTTTCTCACCCTGGGACCAGGTTTCAGAAAAGTTTGGTTTAAGGCAATGTGTTTTCAGGATTCGTGTGGACGATCCAAAACGACGGGGCCTCATATTTTGGCTTTGCATTTACGTCGTAGCCGTGGTGCACAACATGTTGCAGCAGACTGAGGCAGACTCCGGCACAAAAGTCTATTGAAGAAGTTCGGTAGCTCCCCAGAAATCTTCTAATATGTCACAGCAACACAGACTGCAACAACCGTGGTTGCTCAATCACCGTCTCTTCAGATGTTGCAGTTATTTCTATAAAAGCAACTTGTTTAGCATCGATTAGCTTCAATCCCAACATCGTGGATGAAGACAGAAACCCTCAACACGTCTTTCAGTTGTTTTTTAGCAGCTTATTCATTCATTCATTCAGCTTCTGTAGACGCTTGTTCCTGTTAAGGGTTGTGGGGTTTGTTGAAGCCTGTCTCAGCTGTCACTGGGACGAGAGGCGGGGGTCCACCCTGGACAGGTCTCCAGTCTATCACAGGGCTAACACAGAGACAGACAACCATTCACACTCACACCTACGGCCAATTTAGAATCACCAATGAACCTAACCAGCATGTCTTTGGATGGTGGGAGGAAGCCGAACCCTGTACCTTCTCGCTGTGCATCACTACCTCTCCACTGTGCCTGCCCTTTTAGAGGCCTAACCACAGATAATTCTTGACACATCAGAGCAGAAGTCTAAATATTTAAAGTTGCTGAAGACCTTAGTTCACGGCGTCGCTCTGTGTAGATCAGCTGCAGGCGCATAAAACAAGTCTTGCTGTAACTTCACCTCTTCTCCTCCCTCTTTGTCCAGAACCGCTACAACCAGGCGAAGCTGAGCATCCACGACCGCGCCCTGAAGGTTGCAGCGGTGGTGGAGAGTCTGGAGAGGGAGATGGAGCTTCTGTGTCTGACCGGAGTGGAGGACCAGCTACAGGCGGACGTCAGGCCCACGCTGGAGCTGCTCAGAAACGCTGGAATTAAGGTTAAGTTCAGAACTGGCAGAGAAATTAATACCTCATGCTTCTGAGCAGTGGTTCAGGATGCACAAAGAAGAAGAAGAAGAAGAAAGTCTGTTTCTAAACTCGTCTCTCATTTGCTCAGATCTGGATGTTGACTGGGGACAAGCTTGAGACGGCTACGTGCATCGCCAAAAGCTCCCATTTGGTCTCCAGAAGCCAAGACATCCACGTCTTCAAACCGGTACTCTGCCTTCATCACCCCCTTTGTCCTAGCATGTTAACATAATGCACCGCTGCTCGATGGGCAGACGGCAAAAAAAAAAAAAAAAGGCATTAAATGTTCTTGTGTCTAATTTTGTTGTGTGGCTCTCGAGCAGGTCTCGAACCGAGGAGAGGCCCATCTGGAGCTCAACGCCTTCAGAAGGAAACATGACTGTGCTCTGGTCATCTCTGGGGACTCCTTAGAGGTACTCACAAAATAGCACAGCATTTCCTTGCACAACAGATGATGCAGCCAAACAAGAATAAAGAGCGTGCCTCGGCCAAAAGTAGTCTTTTGTTTGAGTTCAGCCCAGGTCTTGAGGATTTGGACAGAAAATATAAGACTTTTTCAGCGTGCAGCAGCTCATGCTTTATGTCCCGTCCTTTGCTTTGCTGCAGGTGTGTCTGAGGTATTACGAGCACGAGTTCGTGGAGCTGGCGTGTCAGTGTCCAGCCGTTGTCTGCTGCCGCTGCTCGCCCACTCAGAAGGCCCAGATCGTCACGCTCCTCCAGCAGCACACGGCCAACAGAACCTGCGCCATAGGTGAGCGCTGGCGGGTCGACGCGGCGCCGCACTCGTTAGCCCGTAAGACGGTTGGCTCCGGTCCACAGAGAGTCTGGGAAAACGCGCCGGTGTTGAATCAGCGCCGCCCCTCAGGGGATGAAAGCGGTGGATAAAACTGTCTGTTGGACAGATTAATTAATTAACCGGTCCAGATTCATACTTTGTTTGACGTCTGGAAGAGAAGTGCGTCTGAGTAGATGCGTGAATCAACCTGCCATCGTCCAGACAGTTTAACTGCACTAATTTTAAGCGAGCAGCAGAAAATGTGTTGGTGTAGTTGCTCAATGTGTCCACAAGATGGCAGTAAAAACTCAGACATTATAAAACATAATCAAGCTTCTTTTTAGTTTTAAATGTGTGTTTTTGTTTCTGTTTTGCTGCAGGTGATGGGGGAAACGATGTCAGTATGATCCAGGCTGCAGACTGTGGCATCGGGATTGAAGGAAAGGTAAAGGCCCACGCATGCTTTAGCCCCAAAAACTTCAAAATCACAACTTTGAATAGCTTTAGTAAGCTGTATATTTGCTCAAATCTTTCCCTGTAGACCACACGTCTCACTCAGCTGTAGATTACTGTTAAACACAGCTGTTAAAGCTTGACTTACACATGTTGTAACTGCTTTTATTTTTACATAGTCTGTATATTTCCTGTGTAAACCCAGTCTGCTCTGGTTGGTCAGCCTCGGTGGTGTGAGGAGGCTCTGCTGCTTGTGAGGCATTATGGGACATAGATAAGATCGATAACATTTATTTGTCACACGCACAGTTAAACATAGTTCAATGCACAGTGAAATGTATTTTTGCACCTGCAGCCAGTAGTAGAAACAAAAGTACTGCAGTAAGTAGAGTAAGGTGCAGTGGTATTTAAGTCAGGCTCAGAGTTGAGCATGTGGATAGAAACTCTTCTTCAGCCTCTCAGTTTTCGTCCTCGGACATCGGAAACGCCGGCCTGACGGCAGTAGAGAGAAGAGAGAGTGTCCGGGGTGACTGGCCCCTAAGCATTTTAAAAAAGCTAGCTAGCTTTATTAGTTTACGCCCCAGAGTGTAGGATGTGTCGCAGAGATTTTGATATCATTTTGATACGATTACCAGGGGTCACATTAACCGAATATTTTCCGTCATTTTTTTTTTTAAAGTGACAAAAAAATCTGAAAACTATCCGTCATTTTGACAGATTGCAGTTCACACCCTTGACCACTTGGTGGCGAATGACGTTATTAATCGACTCTTGTCTCTAATCGCAGTTTGCGTTCCAAACATTGCAGAACTTTTGTCGGTGCTCGATGTCCTGGTACACGGATGCTACCGTCTAAGAGCTGTTAGCGCTAGCAGTCCCGTTCCGACTACGGACAAGACGTGTCGGCAGCCGAAACTTTTTTTTTTTTTGGTTTGGTTACCATTTAAAGTCAATACTGTTCTAAAAAAAAGTACTTAAAGTTAATGAAACGAGTAAAAACAGATTGTGACAGGATTTTTTTTGACCCTGTCAGTCAAAATTAACAGACAACGAAAAAGTCTAGCGCAGCCTCTGACTGTTACGTACACTGTTGAGTTCTTGTCCGTCGTTTTCCCGTAGGAAGGGAAGCAGGCGTCGCTGGCCGCAGACTTCTCCATCACTCAGTTTAAGCACATCGGCCGGCTGCTCATGGTCCACGGCAGGAACAGCTACAAGCGCTCGGCGGCGCTCGGGCAGTTCGTCATGCACAGAGGCATGATCATCTCCACCATGCAGGTACGGCGCCGATTAAAATGCCGACTAAAGCCAAGCTCCTGGGCCACGGCTCGCCTTTCGATTTTATGACGCCGTTGTTTTCGTTTCCCGTCCTCAGGCCGTCTTCTCCTCCGTATTCTTCTTTGCCTCCGTACCCTTGTACCAAGGCTTCCTCATGGTCGGGTATGTACTTCTTCTAATAGCAATAACTGACAAAAAATGATAAAGGTTGTCTAATGTTTGTTCTTTTGTTTGCAGGTACGCCACAATCTACACCATGTTTCCCGTCTTCTCCTTGGTTCTGGACCAGGACGTGAAGCCGGAGATGGCGCTGCTCTACCCAGAGCTTTATAAAGACCTCACCAAGGTAGCCAGCTTTTCTTTTTAACATCCTCCTTTGATGTAGCAGCCCAACGTTTCCCACTCATAAATGTTGTTTCATTCTTTCAGGGTCGTTCATTATCGTTCAAGACTTTCCTAATCTGGGTTCTGGTCAGCATCTATCAAGGTAAGTCGAATCCTGAAAGCTTTACAGCGCCCAACTATAACGCGGCAGTATCTGTAAAGGACCAGTCTGGCATGGCGGACTGTCAAAGCAACTCCTCAACCACCATTTCATCATGTGTGCTGCGTCTAATACCAGGGTCCCCGGCCCCCCCTCAAACTCCCAGACAGCCTGTTTCTCAGTATCTTAGGTTTCCAGCCGCCATCCGCTTTTACATGCGGGCTTTTGTCCGTCCAGTAAATCGATATTTCTGTAATCGCTAAGCCATGCAGCGTGTGAGAAAGATCTATGTTCTAGCTCGAGCGTGACTTCCTGACAGCTCGGGGTTTTTAATTAAAAGCCAAAAGCAGCTTTTTGAGGGGGGGGGAGAAAAAAAAATGAGAGGACAACTGCGCGGGAGGGAAATATTACCATTCCCCTTAATTTATTACAGCGTTTAAACTGCTGGAATGCACCGTATGAAGACTATAGAGGAGGGAAAAAAAGCAATTATGTGATCAGTTATAGGCTATTAAGCTCAATTTGTGCGGCGTTATAATGAAGCAAGAGGGCTATCGAGATACAGTAGGCGCCCAGCGATGAGCGTCTGGAGACGTTTCTCCTGAGCGAGACACACTGGGACACATTGTGCATCTTTTACCCTCGTAAATAATGTTAGTGAAGCACTCCTTATCTCCAGACACATTAATCCTCTACTCCCACTTCACCGTTTGAAATATCTGGAGCTGCTCTGGGCAAAAATACTGAATACAACCACTTGACAGTTCATTAGGTACACTAGTTGAAAGAAAATGTGTTCTAATACAACGGAAATGCTCTAAATCTTAGCTTTGTGGCTGTTATAAAGGTGGTTATTGAACTGGATGAGGGTTGTCAAAATATGAGGAACAGTTCAATGGAACAACAAGCCTCCAAAGAAAAAACACAGAATCAACCGTGCTTATTTTACTTAAATAAATGTTAAATACTGTAACGTTCATGAAGATAATATTTAGTGGAGGACTGAGTCCGCTTTCACTAGCGTACCTAATAAAATGGCAAGTGAGTGCACATCCTCAACAGGGGTCTGAATATTTCCAATCACTTTTATTTTAATGCGACAGAAAAATCTGAAGGCCATCCGTCATTTTGACAGATTGCAATTCACACCTTGACCACTTGGTGGCGAGTGAGCACATTAATCGGCACTGGTCGCTCGTTGCAGTTTGCATTCCAAACATCGTGGAACTTCTGTCAGAGTAAGAGCTCAGCTAATTATAGACATACATACAATATATGTGTATATGTGTGTCTACGTCTATGCGGCTAACGGCTAGCAAAATAAAATTAGCGCACTTCAGCCCTACGGTACCGTCTAAGAGCTGTTTACGCTAGCAGTCCCATTCCGAGTACGAACAAGACGTGTCAGCAGCCAAGACGTTTTTTTTTGTGACCATTTAAAGTCAATACTGTTCTAATGAAACTTTAATGAAAATTAAATGCTACTGAATATGTCTTTATTATAATTTAAAAAAATTAAAGTGACGTTAAAAATAGATAATGACGGGTTTTTTATGACCGAAAAAGATGAAAAAGTCTAGCGCTAACTCTGATCCTCAACCATCCTCAACCGTGCATGCGTCACCCGTTCGGTTTCTCTCCTCTGGCGCCACCAGGCGGCATCCTCATGTACGGCGGGCTGGTGCTGTTCGAGTCGGAGTTCGTGCACGTCGTGGCCATCTCCTTCACGGCGCTCGTCCTCACCGAGCTGCTGATGGTGGCGCTGACCATCCGCACCTGGCACTGGCTCATGGTGGTGGCCGAGTTCTTCAGCCTGGGCTGCTACCTCGCCTCGCTCGCCTTCCTCAACGAGTACTTCGGTAGGTTCCACGCCTCTGCTGGGTGCTAGTTTTGGATGTTTGTTTTGTTTTGTACTGAACGACAGAGAGCTGTTTCACAACTAATCCAAGTAGCTTCTTGAGTTTTTAAATGGCTAGTGAGGAGGTTAGCATAAAATTAGTCATGTTTCCTCTGATCTTTGATTTCAGATGTTTCTGTAGATACTTAAAGAGGGGCCTTCTATCTTCTTCACTGCTTCCTGTTTAGCTTGATGTAACCTCAGTGTTGTTCTGCAGTTCAAACGTCAGCTGTGTCTTCTCCTTCTCCGTCCTGATGTCTTTCTGTCCTCTCTGCTAACCTTTGTTTTCTGCACTCACTGTTTCTGCTGCACTTCTTTTCTGCTTCTGTATGTCGGCGACAGGCATAGGCAGGGTGTCCTTGGGAGCTTTCCTTGGTAGGTCTGCAGCCTGCGGATTCATCTCGTCCCCCCCTCACCCCCTCACATTTCAGTGTTTCAGCGTGCCGTCGTTTTATTTTACTGCATCGTTTTACCTCATCACTGCAAGTCTTTTTATTATCCAACGTGTTGGTGTCATGCCTGTTTTTCTGTTTTTTTTTTTTTTCTGGTGCTGTGATGAAGATGCATCTGATTTCTCAGTTTCTAGACCGTGACAGAGCTGTGACATGCTTTCCGTGTTTCCTTCCTCCAGACCTGTCCTTCATCACGACCTGGCCTTTCCTGTGGAAGGTGTCCGCCATCACGCTGGTCAGCTGTCTTCCTCTCTACATAATCAAATACCTGAAGCGCAAGTTTTCTCCGCCGAGCTACTCCAAGCTCTCCTCGTGAGCCCAGCTCTGGATCTGTTAGGACTGCGCTTGTTGTTTTTGTTTTTTTTCTTTTTCTTACTCGCTCGCGATCGGCAGTGATGGACAGGCGACCCCCGCGCCGGTCGTCGGAGAAACCACTGGAACAATCAAAAACTGACAGATATGAATTTGTTCTTTGGGTTTATATCACTTGGGATTACTTGAAAACACGGAGCACATAATAAAAGACTGCAAACGGGCGGATATAAAGACGATGTCGCTGCACTTGGAAGGCCTGAAGCATTAAACCCTCTTTTGTCAAAAAGGGTCGACTTGCCTTCTTTCTTTCTTTCTTTCTTTTTTTTTTTTTTTTTTTTTTAAACCGAATCAGTTTTGAGAGTCATTTTTATAAAGTTCGTTGCTTTCAGATCTTTTATACGTGCTGTTCTTTTTAAAGTGTTGTTTTTTTTTTTATTAAAGGTGGACCGGGCATCGTCCCTGAACAGTCGCTGTAAGGGATTAAAATGTCGCGTGTTACTGTAAATAAAAAAAAAAAAAAAGCTCTACATGCAGCTCTGATCGCTGCCGCTGTCAATGTACAACCTCACTTCTTGTACAAATGTGCATTAACCAAAAATAAGACGACATTCAAAAGACAAATGCTGGCCAGATACCTCCTCCTCCTCGTTTTTTTATTTTTATTTTTCATCCGTGACGTAAAACCAGCACTCCTCAGCAACATCAAATGTCGACGTCGTTGTTCGGCCTTGAGTTTACGCTGCATTATTTGACATTACAGATGTGTGTCGGTGGCCGCCAGGTGTCGCGGCGGCTCGCTTCGTGCCTCATTGCGATGTTTTTGTCACTGTGTTAAAGCGTCTGTCTCACAGCAGCCCGTGTTAGGGGCGTCGGGAGGTTTTGCTGCTTTTCTTTTTAAGGAGGAATGAGTTTTATCATTCTGTGTAACGTCGGTGTAAAGCATGTGTTGGAATAAATAAATGAATAAATGAAAAATGATGACGGACGATCTTCTAAATGTTAGTTCTGTTTATTAGTCTGAATCATGATTGAGTCCAACTCAGGTCTTTAATGTTTCGCTAAGTTTGTGTTGACCGCACTGTAAAACTGTAGCTACACTGAAAAAAAATATACAGTCATAATAATTTGGGAAAGAGTCGATGCGGCTAAGACACTTTAATGCAAATTGCATTTATTATTATTATTAATATTATTTCTGATTTACATTCTTACACAAAGAAATTCCAATTTATGTGTTTTCTGTTCAGACCTGTGTTGATTTTTCTTTCTTTTAATTTTTTTTGTGCTTTCCGTGTCCTACACTGCGCTTTCTAACACTACGTCTGTTATTTATAAAACTGTTAAACGACTAATAAAAAGAAACTTAATGCTGAAGAGATTCTCTGTTTTCCTTTATGAGCTTCCTGCAGTCAAGGTTTTATCGTGTAGTTCATCGTTTGGCCTCTAGAGGGAGACAGAGACTAACTAAATGACAATGAGTCTGAGGATGAAAGTCAAATTTAGACTTTGAGCCTCAACTTTATGCCTCTTGTTCAGTTAAATTCATTCAAATTTAACACTTTAAACCCTAATAATAACAGTTATGAGAAAGATATTATTCAGCTTAACACATTTCTCATGTTATTTCTGAAATCTGCTCGTTCTGGCTGCTTTTGTTGGGATTGTACTTCATCAACTTGTTTTCTATTCTCAGCACTTTATCTTATTATTATTTTTTTATTATTATTTATTGATCCTCCGTGATGGACAGGTAAACCTGTGCAGGTCAAGAAACCAGAAACTTGGAGAAATTAATAGTTCTTTGGGTTTATATCACTTGAAAAGAAGGAGCACGTAATAAAAGACTGCAGACGGACGGACGTCGCTGCACTTTAAAGGCTTGAAACAGGCTGATTTATTCAAATTTAGCATTTTGAAGCCCTATAATAGCAGCTTTACTGTAATAGCACGTCTCAAGTTGCTTAGTCGTGTATTTAAATCGGCATATTATGCCGGCTTCCTCTGGTTTTCTCACACTTACAGCTTTTAATATTAGCAAAGCTTTTAAGAAATATTCAGTTTTCCTGTTTTTTGACCTTTATTTTATCCAGAAAGTCTCAGTCAGACTAAAAACAACCTTATTTTCACTCCAAGATGAACAACAGAAACAACATTTATCGATTTAACATATCTGTGGCCTTGATGTATGCACAAATTAAATTACCAAGCCCGACCCTCTACGGTAACTACGTCTGCTTTGTGTGTGTGTGTGTGTGTGTGTGTGTGTGTGGGGGGGGGGGGGATCTAATGTACAGCCGGCCACTGAGCAAACAGACAATGTGTTATCAATTTCTCCCTACAGAGCAGGAAGTACTTTGTGAATGGAGGCTGACCCGGTGATGAATGTGATGGTCCGATGGCTTCAGCATGTTAAGGAACGAGCCTCTTTCATCTCCTTGTTTTTACTGTTTTTTGTTTTTTTTTGTAGCTGCACATCCACGAGAGGGAAAGAAGCTCGGTACCACAGGTTGGGTTTAACTGCGTCTATGGAAGATTGTTGTGGTGCGTTTTCCAAAGCGGTTCATCAGGAGCGTCGGATAATATTCATGTGACTAATGAGTTATTTTACTAACACAGAACTGTTTGTTGTTTTACTCATTCTTGGGTTCATGATTAAACACATTCTCGTTTAGTAAGAAAAACTGCAAAACAATAAGAACTGATGCGTGATTTAACTAAATCTACATTTTAAAAAACATTTATGTCCATATATGTTTGGAAACTTCATAGTATTCACGTCAAACCTGCAGGATGTGTAGGGATTAAAGCCGTTTTCTGTTATTCAGGGGTAAATTTAATCGGACAAAGGAAACGTAATGGTAAATAAAGCGCTCACCTCTATCAGTGTGTTGAATATCCTCCTGCGTGACGTCTGAAACCCACAGATACCATCAAAGAATGGCTCTCCCCACTTTGTGATGCTTTGCCAGGTGTTTACTGCAGCTGTCTTCAGTTGTCGGCTTTCTTTTTTCTTTTAGTTCTTTGGCGAGTGAAATGCAGCTCAGTGGGGTTGAGATCCTGTTGCTGACTTCTTCTTCTTCTTTTGCAGGATGTTTAGGGCTGTTGTCAATCACCCAATGGATTCTGTCTTCTGTCACATCATCAGTAAACACTAGCAGCACTGGGAGCTGGGTCACACCAGTCTGACGTAGTCTGATGGTCACGTTACTCTCAGTTTGGATTTTTTTATGAGGCGTGTTTCAGCTGATATTGAGAGAAAAATAACTCGGCATTGTTGAGAGAGAGAGATGGATGGATGGACGGATGGATGGATGATGATGGATGGATGGATGGATGGATGGATAGATAGATACTTTATTTATCCAATGGGAAATTGGGTGTCCAGTAGTTTCATCACGTACAAGCAGATATTTAAGTTATATAATCATATAACAAGCTTCTCTGCCCGTGTATAAAAATGGCTGCAGATTCTAAAACTTTTACATCTAATACTTTACTCTACTACTAAAGCAGGGGTGTCAAACTCATGACACCCCCAGGAGGCATCCTTACCAGATGCCCTAGCAACCTCAACTGAGCTCCCTGTGAATGAAACTCATTTCGGTCGCTTGTATTTGCGATCTTGTTCTTTCGGTCATTACCCAAAGTTCATGACCATAGGTGAGGATTGGGACGTAGATCAACCGATAAATCGAGAGCTTCACCTTTCCGCTTAATCTTCAATGCAATTTTTGCACTTGACAAATTCAGCCCGTGGGCCAGACTAGACCCTCCGGTGGGCCGGTATTAGCCCCCATGCCATATGTTTGACACATATACTCTAAAGGCTAAATTACAGTACTGCAGGACATAGAGGCAGGAACCTACGTATGTAGCCATTTATACTTGTGCCCCATCACTCTGGCTAACTCTGTAACAACATCCAAACACTAGTCAGTCGGGTTAATTTTTGTTTCTACTTCCTGGTTCACTTTCAACAATGGCGACTGAAACCTTTGCCGAAACTTCGCCAAAGATGAGTCGTACAGACGTTAGTATCTCCGAACTTCCTCAGTTAACCTTTCCTCAAGGTGTTCCATCTTTACTGAGCCAAAATAATCAATTCGAAAATTGTGGATATGTAGAAGAAGCCGGGCACTGTCAACGATAGTGTGGTAGAAAAATGTCCAGCGGCTTCTGGCAGATGTTAAATGACCATAACTTCCTAAAAGCTGAGTGGTGGTTGGTTAATACCAGCCTGAGCGTTAAACAGGCCAATAAACAAGAGTAGGTGAGTCCCTTGAAACTGACCTTTGACGTCATCGTGCCTAACATCCAGCTAGTGCAGCAGAAAGGGTTTAAAATGGTGCATTAAAGGCTAAACTTGCTAAGAGTTGTGAAGAAACGGGTCTGTCATGGACACAGGTATTGTCCGTGGTACTAGCCCATTTGAGATACTGTCTGGACGTCCACCAGCCTGAGGAGAGCTTCCTGTAACCAGACCTCTCCCCTCAACTGACCCTCGTGCAACTGGACAGTCGTCAAAGCCGTCAGTCTTTTAGTTGTAGACAAGTTTAACTCCACAGCGTTCAGATGATGTATGTGTGACAACACTCCAGACTAGCTTCCAGACCAGTAAACGCTGCTCCACCATGTTTAATAGATGGTATTAAAGGCTTCAGATCTTGAGCTTTCTCCATACTAAACCCATCCTAGAGCCAAATCCAAGCCTCCTTCAGCTTTTACATGACCCGTGAAGCGTATTTATTTTTTTATTTTTTATTTTTTTTTCCCAGTAACCACGCACAAATGTTTTAAATCACTATTAAGTACACAAAGTCCAAGTTTTATCTCAGCAAACAGTACGTTCCAGGACATTAGTTTTTTTCTTTTTTTTTTGGCAAACTCAAATCTGGTCTTTCTGTTCTTGAGGTTTATGAGTTGTTTGGACTTTTATCTCTTGTGAAGTCTTCTCTTTATGGTAGATTTGAATAATATCATGAAGACTTGTGAAGTTCTTCACTCTGACGGATGTTATGAAGAGAGTTTTTTCTTTAGCATCCTGAGATGATCCCTTTTAATTATTTCAGACAGCTCACCAGTTTTTTTTTGTTCTTAGACTAAACTGGTCCTCTTCTAATGTTTCTGCTGACTCTCTGGAAGATTTGAATGACCTCTTGTTTTCAAAGCTACTTTTAATACATTTGTAATTCAAAAGCCACATTTGCAACTTCAGACCTTTTACCTTCTAAACAGATGAAGAAATAATCTGATAAATACTTACTGTGTGCTCACGAAAGAGCAGGGCTGCAGATTCTAAATCCTTTTCTCCAGTTTTGATATGAATACTATACGAAATTATAAATTACAGAGAGTCTGCCCTCTACAGGCTCATTTAAGGTGCTGCGGGACATAGATACCGTAACACAGTGTTTTTCAACCACTAAGAGATCATCAGCTGTGCCGTAGGAAGTTATCCAATTTCACTTAACTGGTCTAAAAAAAACATTTATATAATTGTTTAATTAATTATCTGCAAATATGATATTGTCAGGTGTCTGTTTATATATATCTGTGTACCTATAGGTGGCAGCAGGTAGCTAATTGTTTTGTACTTTGAGACAAGAGAATTAGTGATGCGTGGATGCGACAGGTGGCAGTGACGGTGATGGAGACATTTCTGTTAACTCCGAACTAGGCTCTGGACCAAATCCGGACCCAGATGAAGGCCTGAGTATGATTAGGTGTCAATCAACCAACCAACCAACCAACCTACCTACCTACCTACCTATCTACCTATCTATCTATCTATCTTTCTATCTGTCAAACGAAACACCCTTTTTACATTTTCGGTTGGTGGTGTGCCTTGTGTTTTTTTATTCAATGGAAAAAATGTACGTCAAAAACTCAAAAACTGCCGTAACCTACGTACGTACGTCTGGCTTACTCTGTAATAACTCCACACAGACAGTAGTCGGCACTGTGACTTTTTTGTCAGTTGGGTTAGATTCCAGGGAATCACTTTCAACAACAGCGACGAAAATTTGCGACAAAACTTCGCCAAAAACGAGTCGTACAAATATCTCCGAACCTCCTCAGTTAACCTTTCCTCTATGGGGTCTTCATCGTTTTTCATGCCACTGAGCCCCAAACTGATGAAGATATATGTATATGTGTATGTAAAGACGTTTACATTTATGGAAAAAACCATCCAAACTAATCAATCTGCACGTTGCAGAGATTAAAGACGAAACACGCTGCTACCAAGCGGACCAATCACAGCACTTGTGCGCTGCGTCCGCGACGCGTAGTTACGTTTCTGACGAGGCGTATGTCAGTTACGGCGTTAGGGTCTACGTATGTTCTGCTCCAAATTTAAGCAGAAGTCTTAAAGAGGAACCTTAAGAACCTGGAACTTATTTCTGACATAAAATATGATGGTTTATTCGTCCAGGTAACTCTGCATTCAATGAATAGAACTAGCATAAAATAACAAAATATTGTTACGCTAGTGTAAAACAATTCATTCTAATATAACAGTCCTGCACTAAATATCCTGATAAAGGTTCTGGTATTCAGCATGAGTTTAAAATAACTTGGAGAGCTCTTCTTTATCTGCGTTTTCATTTTGGAGGCTGTTGAGTTGCTTTGTGATGTACTGACGTGCGTTCTTATTATTTCGACAAGCCTGTTTTAGTCATCGAGCCCTAAACCGACCTCCTCCAACATGATCATCCTGTTGAATCACCACCTTTCTGATGCTGTTTTAACATAAACTGAACATTAAACAGTCGTGAATGAGGATTTAGTTTGACAAACGTGTGGACCTGTTAAAGTAGACTCATCTCAAACACTTGTACCGTCTAGTAGGAGCAGGACCATGCATGGGCTGATAAATAAAGCACCATGGTCACTCCTTAGTTTGTACTTATTGTTGAAACTTATTAGCAGCCCCTTAGTAGTAAGGATCCAAAAATCTGTTCAGTGGCGGACGCACTCTGAGTCTAAGTTTGATAAATAAATAAAACTCTTCATATAAAGACAGACAGAGACGCTAAGTGCTCCGGTAGTTTCAGACGGACTGTAGAAACTAAACCAGGGAACTTTAAAGTGCTTTTGACAATGAAAAAAATGAAAATAATGACAATAAATATCAGAATATTTATAAATACAAACCGAAGAAATCACGTCCCTGAGGATGATTCAGTTCCAGCAAATGGTTTAATCGCTAATGTCTAATAGCATTTACTAAAATCACATGACCAAAGATGGAAAGATTGCAAGAGTTATAATGGTCACGCATCACGCTAGTCTGATGGAACCAGACTCCGTTTGTATCAGGTCACGTTACACTGAATTTGGATTTTATCATGAGGTGTGTTTCAGCTGATATATTAAATTGACCTTAGTGGGGTCAAGTCCAACGGATAGCTTTGATTACATTCTCTGTGGCATTGTTTCAAGAAGCTTCTCCAATGTCTCCAGATTTCTCTCCATCCAGTGTTTCATTCATTGTATTGATGATGGAGAGTCTGACCACTGCTCAAAGCTTCTCCAGCTCATCCCAAAGATCCTCAATGGGGTTAAGGTCTGGACTCTGTGGTGGAACAATCCATCTCATGCTCCCTGAACCACTCTTTGACAATCTGAGCCCCATGAATCCTGACATTGTCATCTTGGAATATGATCCATTGATGGAATAAGCTGCTCATTCAGTATATTCAGGTAGTCAGCTAATGAACCTAGACCCAGATCATAGCACTGCCCCATAGCACAGGCTTGTACAGTAGACACTAGGCATGATGGCTGCATCACTTCATCTGCCTCTCTTCTTACCCTGATGCCCCCATCACTCTGGAACAGGGGAAATCTGGACTCATCAGACCACATGACCTTCTTCCATTGCTCCAGAGTCCAAACTTTATGCTCCCTAGCAAACATATTTGCCACTATGGTCACTCCTTAGTTTGTGCTTCTGAGTCTGATAAATAAAGAAGCCTCTCTGTCTGTCATATAAAGACAGACAGAGAGGCTAAGTGCTCCGGTAGTTTCAGACGGACTGTAGAAACTAAACCAGGGAACTTTAAAGTGCTTTTGACGATGAAAAACAAACAAACAAACAAAAAAAAACTCAAATATCAGAATACGTATTTTACCTACGGAACAAATCATGTCACTGAGGATGATTCAGTTCCAGTAAATGTTTTAATCACTAACGTCTAATACAGGGATGGGCAACCTAAATGAAGGAGTGGGACACAAAGGACCGTGCACTTAATCAGGTATGATAAAACTGCCATTTTAAATGTGTTTGTGTGTGTGTGTTTAATGAAGCAAACAAAAAATAAGCGCTTACTGTGATTTATTTTTTTAATTTATTTAATTAATTTGCGTACTTTTGATTTAAGCCCCGCTACGATAGCAGCTCTTGCAGCTTCAGTAAACTTCTCGTGTTGTAGCAGCAACTTAAATTGAAATCTTTCATGGCAGATAGCGTCTCTAAGCAGACTAACCACACAGGTTTGCTTTTAAATTCTGTGAACAGATAATCTTTCACCTGAAAGACACGATTTTTCTCGATCAAGTTTCCTCTTTCCTCTGCTCTTAGCCACGGCTCAACGTCTCTTCTTCACTGGTGGAGAAGACCCGGTGGAAGCGTGTACGAGGCGGCGTCTGCATTAGAGGCCATCTAGTGGCCAACTGTGTCATTACAACTGATTCAATACGTTTAATAATCATCAAAAATGAATCTAAGGGCCACATCGAGTACAGCTGTTCATCCCTGGTCTAATAGCATTTACTAAAATTACGTAGTGGAAGATGGAAAAAAATAATTTTAAGAGTTACGTGAATAAAGATATTAAATATTTGCACTTGTATTATCTTATTTACCGTTCATTTTAATGTCCTTGTCCACTGCATACCGTCAGGATTTTCAACACTTCTGCAGAAAAGCGACTCCAAACATCAGCTGTTTTCTCACACAAGTCCCGACACCAGACGAAGAGAGCCCGGCCAAACAAGCGAGGCAGAGATATGACGCCCTCGTGTTTGTTTATTCAAAGAAGATGAATCATTTGTTCTCATCTGTGAGTTGCAAAAAGTAAGCGAACCCTTCTTCCTTCCTTATCTGCGGTGACTCCTCTCCTGCAGTTCCTCTCCGGGAACTTCTGATTAGTCATCCACAGCGGCTCGGAGGGATCTTTTAGGCACCTCGCTGATATGTAATATTGGCTCATTTTCTTGAACAAACAAATGGCAAAGCGTAGTATTGCAGTTTAATCTGTCTGATCGGGTCATTTTTATGCAGAAATGTAGAAAATCGTCAATATATTCTCGTATATTTTACATCTACGTGCATTTTTAACACTTTTCTACTTCACTACTTTTCATTTTTACCTTTTTATTGCCTTTCTGATTCCTCCTGTCTGTGCAGCGATGCTACTGGATGCACACAATCTACTTAAAATCATGACTGGCTTCATGTTTGGCGCTCAAATGCGGTTTACATACTTTATAGCCCACTTATATATATAAAGAATATGCGGCGGAGAGTCCAAACACAAATTTTTTAACTAATTTTTATTTTTTCCCTGCAGTAAAAGGCTCAGGTCTGGTTGCGTGAGTGCAGAAACGAGACCGCGGAGCTGTTGCGCCGTCTGAACGAGAGCATAACGACCTAATGCTTCATCCCGTGCACGACAAATTGCCCCGTGTCATAACAGAAAATGACTCCATAACTCCAGGATGAGGCGTTTTTGCAAAAACACTTCTTGGCTAAACTCAATTTTACCCAGACCGTTAAGTGAGACACGAAACACTTACGCTGCAGAAATCTCCGATGCGTGGAACATTTGTCAAATTAGTATGTATTTTGTTTTTCACGTCATTGCTTTTTTCTTTTCTTTTTTATATATAAATATATATATATATATATATATACATGCTGGAGGGGTAGACCTGCCATTATACCATTATGCTATCTGGTTACTAAGCAGCTAAGTGGCTTCTGTAGCCATATTCCCTCTGACTGGGCTTGTTATAAAATTCCACAGCACCCTGTTTGAATTAAGAAACAGCAACCAGCGGAGATAAAGTTACCTTTAATGATATTCCTCCCCCCGATCGGCTTGACGAAGGGGGGGTCTTCTCGGGGAACACAAGTCCTCGTTCCAGGGGTCCAACAAAGAAAACTGTTTTTCGACGTTCAGCTGCAATATCAGCCGCTGAAATTTCCAAAATGGAGCCTGCAGCCTGGATGACTTTTCAAACGCGATGCCAAAATCAAGCGTTAACACTGACGAGGGGCCGATAGGAAAGACCACCAGCGGAGTAGCTCAGGGTCCAGGAGGTCAGAGGCCTAGCACGAAGGAGGAGACGCCCCGTCCTGCAGGTTTAGAGGAGAAGCTTCCAAAACATTTAGCACCAACACTATTTTACAACATTTTACTTCAGTTCATCTGCATCGAGCCTCTTTGCATCAACTTCACCTCTTCTAACTCTGTGACGGCTTCGACGCCAGACTATTTCATTTTTTGTTTTTCTGTTTCACATGTTTCATTGTCTGCTCTTTAAATGTCACTTCAGCTGACTCTTAAGCAGACAGCTCCTTTGTTTTCACATCTTCTTTTGTATTTGCGGCCTAACTTCAGTCCAGGTTTCAGCTGCTCTTGTTGCCGCTAATGCTCATGTTGGTGCTTCGGCTTTAACCTTATCTGACACTGTCCTCCTTTTAGAACTGTTTATGGACCTAAGAATACCAAATTTATTATATACACTGATCAGGCATAACATTATGACCACCTTCCTAACATTGTATAGGTCTCCCTTGCGTCTCCAGAGCAGTTGTGACTCACCAGAGGATGGACATGGGCCTTCTGAAGGTGTCCTGTGGTGTCTATGAACAGGATACTGTTAGTTTGGGGGTCTTTGAGGGGAGGGGCCTCTGTGGATCATCCCACAGATACTTGATCAGTTTGGGATCTAGTGAATTTGGAGGCCAGGTCAACACCTTGAGATGTTCTTCATGTTTTTTTGAGTTGTTCCTAAAGCGTTTTTTTGCTTTTTTGCAGGTGATGGCTGCTGCCATCAAGGAGTGTCATTGCTATGGGGTGGGGGTGACTGGTCTGGTCTAGGTGGGTGCTACATGTCTAAGGAACATCCACACCAATGAATGAATGGCAGGTCCAGAAGTTTCCCAGCAGAACATTGAATTTTCATAAGCTCGTCAGTTATTTACATCTCCTGTCAGCGGTCATAATGTTCTGGCTGATGGATGCATGGCATAGCTCTTTTGTTCACCTTCTCTTTGTTTTTCTAACCTGCCTGAAGAAACCAGTTCCAAAGAGCCAGACCCGTGCCACATCTTTAAACTCCCGTCACTAAACGTGTTCCTGAGGATGTTTGCAGACCAGATTTATCTAAGTGCAAACTTCCTCGTGTGCCAGCCGGCCTCTTCTCCCGGCCGGCTTTGGTGTGCACCACAGCAACGAGCTCGTCTATATGGTAACCACGCTTCCCTGCAGTCACACTAGCTCCATTCTCCGTTTATGTAAACGACCCGGGGCATGTGGGGCCTGTGCGGCCGCGGCCAGCAGCTGAGAGACAGTAACGCGCTGTGCGCCTCGGGGAGCTCGTTGCTCAGCGCCGCTGCCTGAGAGAAAAAACGAGGCTCCCGGCCTTCTGCGAACGCTCCCTGGGCTCGAGAGGCTCCTCCTTCGGCCCGTAACCAAGCGACAGGCGTTCACAACAGGAAACAGAGCAGGGGATTCCGTCACAGCGGCCGAGAATAAAGGGGAACATTGATGGGAGACAGGAAGTCTGAGTGTAAGACAGCGCTGGGATGGCGGAGGGGTGTGGTGTGCCGAGGGGGTCACCACTCCTCAAAATATTTAACCTTCCCTCAGAAGAAATAACGGGAATGTTGCAAAAAAAAAAAAAGATTTACTCCCTGATTGCTCACACAGCTCATAAAACAAACGCAGCGTTGATCAATAGCTGTGACTCAACGATTACTTCACTGACGGGTGAGATTTCTGTCGTCCAGCGTTCATCGCTTCATTCTCCGACCGTGACTTCATGTTCTGCACGTTTCTGTTTGATCTCTTCATGTCTCTTGTGTCGTTTCAGGCCTCGGTGACCCCCCCCTGCAGATGCCTCCGTTTGCTCGGTCACAGCCTGAACTTAACTCACGGCCTCCGAGGCTATTTTTAATGCTTTATTATTCTACGTCAAGAAGCACTTTGTAAAAAAAAAAAAAAAAAAAGGGCAATTACCAGAGCACATATGGTGAGAGGGGCGTGCGAGCGGGCCCGAAGACACAAAGGGCGTACAGTAATAACTTTCTTCCCTTTCCTTCCAAATCATTTTTCCAAAACAAACAGGTGATTCAGCAGCGGGAAAGCCTGCATTGTGCGCCAGTTGTTTCTCAATTCATGAATAACGCGCTCCAATGTTCCGTCGTGTTTTTTTTTTTGTTCGTCGGACCCAAATACAGCCAGACGCTGGATCTGGAGGGGCCGAGCTGTGGAAAGAAAAACGAGTCGAGGTCTTTTCCACCTTGCCGCGTCCAAACCACGTCATACCGGGCAGAGGAGCTCTGCAGAGTTTGGCCGTGCACAAAAAATGTGCGGGGTTTTGTGACAGGGTGAGGACCAGCAACCCACCCGCCCCCGTTCGCCAAGCCCAAATCCTTCGCCCCCTTCCAAAGACTCTTAAAACCATCATATACCAGATGGATTCTGGGAAAAGCAGCGGGGCAGAGCTCCCACCAGCGCAGATCACAGTGAGCCGTGGGGTCAAGCGTGCATTTAAAAGTTTCCTGGACACGGGATGAGCTACATTCTGATTATATTAGCAATGCGATTCACATTAGTCATTCATTAGTCAAAAAAAAAAAAGTGTTTTCCCAACTGAGCTCAACACTTGGCCTCACCAGGAAATAAATACGCTCTTTAGACTTTTTATCTAACTACCGTAGACAATCTTTGGTGCGCCAATCAATTGTGCCATTTGTTTCCTGGTAACGTGTGATATTAGAGTCAGAGGAAGCTGGTTGCCTCTCGTCCGAGTTGCCCAACAACTGCCCTGTGTCTCACTGCCCTTAACCCTCAATAAGCTCATTCCTGGTTTTGAAGAGTGCAACTTAAACGGCAGCTGGAAACTGTGTGTCTGCTGGCCTCTCCGCTGGTTCCTCCTCGTCTTCCTTGATGTAGACCTGAATGCTGGAGCGTGACAGTGCTCCACTGTTGGCCGTGGTTTGAGGTGCACCGTAAATAACCAGCACGCTGACAAACACAAACTTTAAGGCTGAGACGCACCGAACCAGCGGTCGGCTTAGTGTACCAGGGAAGGAGAGGAGAAATAGAAGTGGTGAAAGTAAACAAAACTACAAAAGGCTCTTATCCTTCTGTCTTCATCTTAACGTGACCGTCTAGATAAAATAAACTGTAGATGAAATGATTAGCACGATTCAGGAGAGGTCAGATTTGCGTGATAGTTTGTAGCATAGACTGTATTAAAAGTGGACGCCATGACAACTCGTCTAATAGAAAGACAAAGCATGTAGCGCTCCCCCTGGTGGCCGACTGCAGTAGAGCTCCACCTCCTAAAACACTAAAGTAGACATCAAATAGGCAGTTGATATAATGCCGCTAATATTATTTGACGCTATTAGAAAAAGGACGTGACGTCATGATGATAGATAGTTGTCGCTGACAACTGCTCCAGTTCTTTGTAACTGTTGGAAGTTGAGCACAGTATTAATCAAACGGAAATGATAATGAGACTCTCGGACAGTAATGGCGACGCCTGTATCCTAGCTAGCATCAGTTTGACCAATAGTAGAACTACAGCTTCCTAGCCTCCCAGCTAATCGTAGCTCCGCCCATTTTTGGTGGATAAATACAGACTACTGCCACCTGCTGCTATGAAGAGTTATTACCGTTCACCAGATTCAGAATATACTCTATGTACCAACTTTGTGATCCTGGCAACGTTAGGTGATGCCGCAGTTCGTTTCTAGGCGGACAGTTTGGTACATCCAGACCTTTAAACCCTTAAAACGAACCAGATATTGATTTTCATTGGTGTACTACATTTGTCTAGATGTATACATGATCACTTTTTACGTTCATATTGTGACAGTTTCTTATTATCTACACCAAGCAACAATATCCGGGGCTGTACCAAAACCCTGCAGTTCCTCTAACGTCCACTTGAGGGCCATCAATCCTCATAGACCTCCGTGTTAAAACGTGCAGCTTTAAAGCGATAACAAACACGTTTACAGCATGATACAGGTCTCTTTCGTGAAAACTAACGTGTTTAAAACTTTTTATGAATTAGCAATGGTTAAGTAGAGTCAGGCACTGCCAAGATGGCGACCCGTGGGTGTCGTCCGAAGGCTTCGTCCGTCTTCACATGCAGCCAATTATCAGCGCTGATGTCGAGGTGCGCTTCTACCCACGTAAAATGCAACCAAAATCTCTTTTTAGCTTTTTATTTTGAACCCTCAAAGGAAACACGTGGCTTCTCGACTTCTTCTGAATCTGAATCTAAATCTGGTTGTGGGATATTATTTTTGCAAGCAGCGCTGCTGCAAATGAGGTTGAGAGAGAGATGAGAGTTGACAGAAATAGTAACTTGACTTGTGCAAAGCGTCAAGACTTAATCCTTAATTATTTGTCTACTGATTGATCGTAAGGATCAATAGAGAAACTTTAATGCAATTAACTTCGAGCGGAAGATGTCCGGATGCCATCTCAGATCTGTCTTACGAAGGCATGTGAGCCGCGACTCTCAGTTTCAAATTAGCGTAGACCACATCAGAGTCCGCATCAGACCTCAAGACTTGTAATAACAAGTCTGAAACAGCCTCGCTTGTCCTGCGAGACTTAAAAACAGCTCTTGTGTGGAATCATTTCAAAGCCCCCCCTCCACCGTGTCACTTTGCATCAGGAGTGACAAGAAGCTCTGTTGATATCAAAGAGCTTCTTCTGTTCTTCCCTCAGTGTCGGTGTTATCAGTGCAGCATGTCGCCGTTGTTTCTCATTATCTGCTGTGGTCTTCCTTCAGTTGTGGCTCTGGATCCATCCGGTCTGGCAGCGGCCTGCTGCCAAGGTGTCCGCTAACCGGCACCAGGCCCAGCTGGAAAAACTACGAGCCCCGGCACCTCGCTGACGTCGAAGGGTCCACGAGTCAATCAGCAGCGGAGCTATTTATTAACTGCAGACTGGTGGAAGTGTTTACTGCAGCACATGTTTCAGTTACACATAGCTGTGGAGTGCCGACCCCCTCCTCTCGCCTCCCCGCCTTCGCCCCTCTTTTGCTCCAATTAAACCCTCGCCCCCCCTCTCCGCCTTAGTCCCATGAGAGATTTCCGTGAGGTCAGAAGAAACGAGTGGGAGCTCTTTAAATGACTTGAGAGCCACCGAGCCACATCCCCGTGATGAAACAGGCGGCTAGGGTTTCACAACTGCCGTCACTCCCTCGGATATCGTGGCCGGGGAGAGGGGAGAGCTCGGGCCAAAGCGAGATCCCAGCGGGTGAGGGGATTGCTTTAGATGTGGGGCACGCATGCATGCCTTGTTGTTGCACCATGGAGACATGCGTGGATTAAGAGCTTGGTTTCTGAAACAGTTGATCTCGAAGCAGTCACTCAAAGAAGGGTTGTGCCGAGAAGACAATGGTGCAGTCGGACGCTCGGGAAGTTGATAGTCAGAAATGTGCACTCAAATTTTTCTTTAAAACTTTTCAAACAACAACTGACAACAAAAGGTACCCTGGCATTTAAAAGAGAACCTTATTTTTGGCATAAAATACGATCGTTTACTCACCCATATAACTTTGGTGTCATTTGGAGTCTGATATTCTGTGTATATCCATATAATGGGAGTGAATGGGGCACCGAAACGCAGCTTCTAAATAACACATTATCTGTTAGTAGATAAATCTACAGACCCTGGTTGATGATAACAGGTAACTCCGGACTTAACGGGGAATAGCACTAGCGTATCATAACAAAATATTGGTAAAATAATGCGTTATTTTGAGGCTGTTTTCCGGTGCCCCATTCACTTCCACTATATGGATAAACACGGATGGAAATATCAGACGAACGACTCTAAATAACAGCAAAGTTATATGGGTGAGTAAACGGTCGTATTTTATGCCAGAAATAAGGTCCAGGTTGTAAAAAAACATTAGTTCCCCTTTAATGATCAATAAAATGAGCTGCTCAGTGAATATTTCAGAATGTAAAACATCTCTCCACCCAGACTGTGAGACCCAGAGTGTTTTTTCTTTTCTTTTTTAAGACGGATCTTTATCAAACGTGCAGACATTCACGGGACCCCAGAGGACGGAGGCCCCCGTTGATCTCCTCGGCTTTCCTCTGGCGAGTGAAACGTCCTGACAGCCAGAGCCGCCAAACCGGGTTCAGGGCGAAGTGTGACAAGTTCAGCCGCCGTCTCTCGGACAAAGAAGTGAAAGTCTGCCGGGAACCCAAACAGTTAGTCTTCCACGACCTGACTTATGGGATGTGCAAATAATTTTCCAAAATATTCAGTCATGGAAATTCCAGCGAAGGGAGCCGGCACCATAAATTCAAAGAAGCACGCCGCGAAATGACCTCACAGGACGGCTAAAAACAAATAATTAATCTGGCGGCGTGACCTTTTACGTGAAGACACGCTTTGGCGCTCTCAGCTGGGAGTCACGGTGGCTTGACACTCCGGGTTTATCGCCAAACAGGGCCGTCTGATAAGATGCTGCGGCTCCTGTCAAGTAGCTTCCCACCTCCAGGGATGGACAGACTCTCTCGGAGAGGCTTCATGTGACTATTGTCATCACAGAAACTACGGGCCCGCTGCCAGCTGCTGAAAGGTCCAGACCTTCCAAAGATAGCAACAGCCCGGCCTGCATGCGCCAAGGAGAGACAAGCCGAATAAGTATACAGCGACCGCAGAGAGAGAGAGAGAGAGAGAGAGCGGCCTGTGGAAAAACTCTGTGAAGATTCTCAGTCCGGCGTGTCGGATGACTGGGTGCAGGACTTGATTTTTATATAGTGCCTCTATGCAAGTATGGATAATTATGTGTTGTGTTCCCCCGCAGACCTGCAGTCTGTGAGGAGGAAGTGGAAAAGCAATTATTTGCCTTTGCAATAACTTCAGACGCCCAGTTGCAAGATCTGAAGGAATTTCTTTTTAATGTTTTATACGTCTCGCAGTCATGGAGGAGCACTTTTAGAGCTACACCTCCTGGCTTGCCTCAGCTTGTATCTGCTGCTGCTGCTGCTCTGTAGCTGAACATCCTGCCGTAGACCCGGATGATGATGGATGCCTCTTTCAGGGTTAAAATGGCAGCAGTCTCGTGTAAAATGCTCCCGGTGATTAGTGTGCACATAAATCTTGATTTAGGAGATTCCACGCGCAAGTGTCTCACAGCAGCATGTGCACGGCTGCCTTGTAAACGATGCCAAGAGGAGCAGATACTGCAAATAAAGTGGGTGGAAACTGCAGATTGAGGCTGTTCATGCTCGTTAATGGGACACACACACACACACACACACACGCTGTAGTTTGAGTTAAGCACGTTAAAGCTGGCGCAGATTCTGCTGGATTAGCTGAAGCAGGCGCTCTGTGGGATGTTTTCTGTTATGTTTTTTCGCCAATTTCTAGAGGTTTGGGTTCGGATGTCCCGCGGAGAAGCTTATTTTACTCTCTCGAATCGTCCAGGCTCTTCTGCCGGCTCCTCTAATTGGCCTCTTTCGCCTCCGGAAACCCCACTGAGTGTGTGTGTGTGTGTGTGTGTGTGTGTGTGTGTGTGTGAGAGAGAGAGAGAGAGAGAGAGAGAGAGAGGATCTCCACCGGACCCGTCTGGTTGCCGGACGCGCACATGCGTCAGCGGCGCGGGGCGGTGCGTCTCCGAGCGCCGAGGTGATCCCCGAGTTTAAAAGCGCAGAAGTTCTCCGTGCGCCCGAGCAGTGCGTCACAGCGACCCAGCAGAGCCAGGATCCCCCTCCTCCTCCTCCTCCTCCTCCTCCTCCCCAAAAACACATCCAGGCTCAGACGCGAACATCTCCCGAGGAACAGACGTCTGCGCGTTTTAACACTTTCATGCGCTCTCTTTGTTTTTATGATTCCGGTTTTGGATGCGATTTTAAAATATTATTTTCTGAGCGCGTGACACAGCGTGGGAGAGAGGACCCTGAGCAGCAGCAGCAGCTGGGGAATACACTCCGCTTTATGGATAAGGACTCGTCTGCAGCTGAACTCTAGAGTTTGATCTCAGTCGCTGCTCAAAGGATAAAAACAAAAAAATGAAATCTGCGGAAGAGGGTGAGTTTGTTTGGCTTTTACTTTCTACAGAAACTTTTTTTTTTTTTTAAATAGAAATCACAGCGCAGGGTGGCTGTTAACGTGGCACTTCAACTCCTCATCCCGCGTTTGTTTGCTTTATAACACAACCGGGCTGATTTTAGATTTAATTTATTTATTTTTATTCTGAATGAAGCAGCGTTTCTTTCTCTTGGAGCTTGGAGCCTCAGTGCGCTGCGGTTAACAGCAGTATTAAAGCAGCGGTGTAGATATTCAGTGCCCCTCCCTGCTGATTTGGTGGAGGTGGGCGGGGTGCGTACGAGCCGCTGCTGCTGCTGCTGCTGCTGAAACTAAAAAGTGCGTCCAAATTGAACCCTGCGCCTCCCGCTAATGGCACCGCTGCGGCCGTGGCATTGTGGGTAACTTTTAGTGGTTGAATCGGATAACCCGGTATCGAGTGGATGGGCCCCTGAGGCTACCTGTTAATTCACAGCGGCTAAGTTTAGAAAGCGCATTTCGCTGCTGCCTCCTGTATCACTCGCGACGACCGCAAGCTGCGTTTTAAACCGTGGGCATCATTTTCTTTTATTGCAAGGAGTCATATGGCGCTCCACTGATGTCATAGTCTTTATGGTTGGGGGAGGAAGGGGGGGCTAATTCTGTCTAATTTACAGCAGACAGGAGCTGTAGTGGCTGCATGTGTCTGTCTCCATCTGTATCAACGTGTCCCGGCTTCACGCGCCATATAGCCCACAACTCCCGTTCCCATGCCCCCCCCCCCTCCCCCCTCCCACCCTCATCCTCTCCTCCCTCCTCTTTAGCCACCACAGATGGACAAACTTTCACGTGACCCCCCCCCGGGTACAGCGTGCACCTTTACAGCCGGCAAATAAATAAACCAACCAGCCCCTCCCCCACCTGTGTTTACCTGCCGCGCGAAACTAGCCAACAAAAGCATCGGTGTGTTTTCACAACCTCTCAGTTTATAGGCGCCAGCGTGCGTTACGGCCGCGTAACTCTGGCACAGAGCAGCGGAAAAACACTACCTGGTCTCGCCTTTTGGTTATTTTTAGACCCGAGTTATTTTCGGCCCCTTTATTCGTGTCTCCCCTCGTCCAGTTTTGCTTTGTGCTAAGGGGGTGGTTTGTGTCTCCGTCCGTCCGTCCATCCGTCCGTCCGTCGGTCGCCGTGTGTTTTTTGGGATCCCAGCAAGCAGAGATTCTGACTCGCATACTTTCTGCCTCAGGAAATGGTCAAGGCCAAATCCAGTAGGCAAGCTGTTCTCTTGCCATTATAGGCAACGCCTCTGCAACAGCTCTCTTAAGACTTCACTTGGCACCCGTCTCCCTCTCGGTGAGCGAGCCAGTGAATGTGTGTTTGATTATCGTGGTAACAAAGTCAATCTGTTTGCCTTCCAGATGCATATGGCTACACGCCAAATGTCAGTCTCTCCCTCCCTCTGGGCAACCCTTGTCTTCCTTCGCAGTACCACAGCCTCCAGTCCAGCCCCACCATATGTGTCTCCGTCAGCGAGCCCCACAGCTACGACGCTCAGGATGACCTGAGAGCGGCCGGCTACTACTCCTCCTCCTCCTCGTCAAACGTCCGGCCGAACGGGGCGCCGACCCTGGAGAGCCCTCGCATCGAGATCACGGCCTACGGTCAGTTTCCTGAGGATGAGGTGGAGGAGAGCAGCCTTCCTGTTCCTAAGCGAGTCAACTCCATAGTGACGCTGACCCTCCCGAGTGCGGACGGTTACCGTGACCCCAGCTGCCTGAGCCCGGCCAGCAGCGTCTCGTCCCGCAGCGGCCTCTCCGACGCGTCCTCCTACGAGTCGAGCTTCTCCTACAACTACGACAACTCGCCCCAGAACTCGCCCTGGCAGTCTCCGTCCGTGTCCCCCAAGGGCTCCACCCTCGCCCTTCCGGGGGATGGCTGCGCATCCGGCGCCTCCCCCCGCCACTCCCCCTCCACTTCCCCTCGCACGAGCATAACAGACGACACCTGGATGGGTCAGCGCGGCTCCAGGCCTAACTCGCCTTGCGGCGCCAAGAGGAAGTACAGCTTCAACGGCAGCGGGGCGTCGCACAAGCACTTCCCGTATTCGCCCAACCACTCCCCGGGACTGTCCCCGCAGACCTCCCCTCGCCTCAGCATCACGGAGGAGACGTGGCTGCCAAACACCAACCAGTACACCAACTCGGCCATCCTCGCAGCCATCAACGCCTTGACCACAGACGGAGTGACCGACCTCGGGGAGGGAATCCCCATAAAGGCCCGGAAAACGGGCATGGATCACAGCCCCACGGTCAGCCTGAAGCTGGAGCCCGGAGGTGAGGAGCTGAGTCCCGGGGAGCTCGGGCAGAACGAGCACCCCGCGAACCCCCTGCCCTTAAAGAAGGAGGGCTACTGCGGCGGGTTTCTGGATGTGCCCCAGCACCCATACTCCTGGTCAAAGCCAAAGCAATACGTCAGGTAAGGAAGGAGAGACGGGTGACGTTAAAAATGATTTGCTCAAACCCAAAAAAGGCCTGAGGGGAAATTCAGTTTGGGATTTATTAAAACATAAAACTGCAAATACATTTTAAGGTTTCTGGCAACCGTGCAATTATATGAGTAGCTACACATGCTCCTAATTTACTGATTTGTCCGGATTTCTTTTCTACTCAGCACGTTAAAGCGCATTTCATTTATCAGCTGCATCATGTGTCCTGGCACATCACCGCGTCCACATTCTGCACATTCTACCTTGATAAGTGCCTCTAAAATAAGCCCTCCTCCTCCCTGCTTGTTAAGCTGACATGTTGGACATGTTTTTTTTGTTTTTTTTTGCAGCCCATCTTTGCCAGCTCTCGACTGGCAGCTGCCGTCCAGCTCGGGGCCGTACAGCCTGCAGATCGAGGTGCAGCCCAAGTCCCACCACAGAGCCCATTACGAGACGGAGGGCAGCAGGGGAGCGGTGAAGGCTCTGGCAGGAGGACACCCAGTCATTCAGGTCTGCTAAAAAAAACATGAGATTGCTTTAAACAAATGAAATGTTGGAAAAATACAGGAGTTTCATTTCTGTCCTGTCATTGACTTTCTTGGTTGGAAGCTGGGAACAAGGCTGTTAGAACAACACATGGTGCAACCATTAGTCTCATTTTCACTCCTGCTTCTTACCCCGTCACTTCTCGCCTCAACACTTTCCCCCTCGTGTGTTAAAAAGGGCCGGTGCCGACATGTGTTTCATGACCTGGCCGTTGTGTTATTTGGAGATGTCACATTTGTGAATGGGATACCATAGGTATGCTATTAGACAGACCAGTCCACTCTGTCACTTCCTGTCCAGACAAGGGTGACTCAGACTTTTCCATTGCGTCCACGAGTGCAGCGCAGACAGTCACAAAGTAATGTAGCATGGCCAGTAAGAGCTTAGTCATGAGCTTTAACCACAGTAGCTCTGGTGGTCGGGTCTAAAGAAGAAGAAGAAGAAAAAAGTGGACGACTGCAGATGTTTTGGTTATAAACCCATCTGGTCCCCCCCTTCCCCCTTCTCCCTTCCCGCCCGCCCGCCCCCAACCATAACTCCACAGCGCTGACCTCAGTTTCTGAATAAATAAAGGGTCTGCAGCGAGGAGTTGGGCAAAAGTGAGCGGTGCGCAGGGCCGTCAGCGTAACACCCTCTGACGTTTTATTAATGCATTACAATAGGTCTGCAGGTTTGCCAGATGTTCAGCACACATGGAGCAGTTTTCAGTGTTTGCCTTTCAGCTGTGATAAATAAATTGGCCTTCTCATTTTGTTAGTTAGCTAATCGTTTCCCTTCAGCTTGAAATAAATAAATAAATAAATGTCAACGTGGCTAAAAAAAAGTCCCGGTTAGATTCGACAGGACTCTGGCGGCTAAGTTTTGGACCACGGGATGAAGTCTGAAAGTTACATAAAAGACATTAGCTGCAGTTTTTAAATAAAAGTAAATGCTATTCCTAAACTGTCCACTAGGGGGGTTGTTGTTTTAGTAAGAGTTGCAAACTTAACGCAACACTGAGACTGAGAACTAACCTGTAGGTGGCGGCAGTGAGCAGAAATATGGTTTGTGAATTTTAGGTTGTTTATAAAATGTTTTGTAAAAAGGATAGTTTCATCATGTTTCACTAAATCAGAGGGGGGAAAAAAAACATCAGGAGTTATTTATAGTCTGGGCTGCATGCGGTCGCTGAGCTAAAATGAGTTTGACAACCTTGATGCTAACTCTTAAGCAGCGTTTGGAAAAAGTTAAAAAGTCAAAACTCAAAAGTAAACCAGACGATAACTGTCCGGCCAAACAACATGCTGCTGAGTATTTGTTTCCTAATATGAAAACAACCAAAAAAAAAAAAAAATCCCTTAAATTAGCTTGTTAAAGAATTATCCTATGAACTAATGCTATTAATATGTGCTGCCTTCAACTGGAACAAGTGAGCCTGTGGTCACAAGATGGAAATGCTTGGCAATCACGCGGCGGCGGGACGGACGGTAAGTGTTTGGGTTTAGAAGCCACCGAGGCTAGCGGCTTAACGAGCTCACGACTGGGTGACTCCATGTAGGAAATGTAAATGGATAATGAAAGGGTGAGGTTGTTGGGAATGTCAACGTTTTCCTCAGAAATATTAGAAAAGTATGGAGAATACCGCCATCCTCATTTATTTTTACTTAACACGTCAGCAAATATTCCTGACGTCCAGTTACGAGGTTATGGCCGCCACTAGAGGGCGTCGTGTTTGCGTACTTTTGCTTTCTAGCCCTGTTTGGAGACAGCAGCATACACCTCTGAGTGACATGATTATAAGAATAAAAAGATAATAGAATAATAAAAATGAAAGTGTCAGCGCCCTCTGCTGGACGAGCTTGGTACTGGCGACACCTAGCGTACGTTTATTGTTTTAGTAACGCGAAACGGCAGACATATTGGAAAACCAAACAATAAATACGACGTCTGGTTAGCGTTTAAGTAAATTTTAAATTTAATTTGGTGGCAGAAACCAGTCTAAACCTATAAAATAAATTAATTACCGCCGGCTGCCATTTCTGCCGTTCCCGCTTATAAAAACGGAACATCGTCATCACCACTTTTCCGAGAACATCTTTCCGAAAGGTTAAACTTAATTCAGGTGGAATGAGGAATCTGGAAACCCAAACACGCTGTGTCGCAACTTCACACACTACTGCGCAAGAGCCCGTGTTTCTGTCCACGGGAAGAGGCGCTAATGATTTAATGACAGGGGTCTGGGTTCACCTCAGCTGAAATAGAGAGTGTGTGTTCTCTTCAAACCTAACCCCCCCTTCCTCCCCATCCCACCCGAACCTCCCCCCTTCTGCTTCTCCGCCAGCTACCGCCCCAACCACACAGACTTCCCTTTGTTTAGGAAAGTTCCCGTGTGTACGGCTGACATCATTGCGAGCTGCGAGCTGCGTCCTGCGGAGGCGGCAGCGAAACCACACACGTTTTTGGCAGGCCGCGATGGAGATGTTGGAGGGAGGCTCAGACGAGGCAGGCCCCATCTCTGTGACTTCCTGATTACATGGTGCGGCCTCCGTCGCTGCTCAGACTCAAGCCAGAGTTTGTTCTGGAGGGTCCCGTTCTGCTCCCCCACCTCCAGCAAGTCAAGCCGGGCCGCTTTCTGTTCTTTTTCAACGCCGCCGCCGCCGTCGCTGCTGCTGCTGCATGCGTCAACCACACCCGCCCCTTGCGCCAGGCAGCAGACTTGAAGTATGCCCCTCTCAAGCGCTGAGTGCAGCCCTCACCGCAGTTAATGCTCCGGGTTTCATGCTGTACTTCTTTGGTGGAGAGGAAACACTCCCTTATTCAAGTCTGCGAGGTCTGAAGTCAGCTTTCATGATGTGCCACCGCTTTAAAAACTCCTCCAGCTGGCTGCTCTGAAGCGCATTGTTGTAGATTTGAATGTTATTACTCTGGAGTCATGAGCCTTTCTCTTGGCGCTCCGTCAGATTCAGATTTCCAACGTGCAATTAACAAATATCATGTGAAGCAAAAAGCGAGCAGCGGGATCAAACGCCAGACTACGCCCCTCGCTGAAAGCACAACCTGACACGTACCGTTTGTGCTTGTGAGCGATAGTGGCTCCTCTCGTGTGCCTTGCGCCTTGCGCCGGAGTCTCGGCATTCCTCTCGTGGGTGATAATGTGAAGCGGGCAGGGGTGGCTGTATCGCCGCTGTCAGGCTGCCAGGGGTGGAGGAGTGATGGATTCACATGGAGAGATACCGACGGAGGGTCTTAATTGCAGCCACAAATCATTAACTGTTTGTCGCCGCTCCAAACGCACGACTCAGATCAGAGGAAATTAAGTAATAAGAGGAGGAGGTTTCCTCATTTCAAGGTTAGAAAAATGCAAAGTGATGGATGAAGATATAAATCACAGATGTTTTTGCAAAGAGTTTTGAGGGCGAGCGATCGAAAGCAGCTGAGAGCAGACGCATGATATCATCAGGTCTTTCTGTTCGTCTAGACTCGGTTGCTGATATTAATTCAGTAATCTGTTAGTAATTAGAGTGACCACCTAACCTCGCGAGCCGGCTACCTCACTTCATCGCCCTCCTCCTTCCTGCTGCCTGAATCAACAGCATTGCTAGGCAGCAGCCCCATTTCCTTACACAAATATACAGGCTCTTAACCCTGACAGGGATCCTCCTCCTCCTCCTCCTCCAAATCACATGTTGTGCCTCGCCGGCCCGAGCCTTTTTACGCTCTCGTTTTGCGGGCGCCGCTTGCCTCGCTTGCCTCGCCCGCTCCCCCTTATGTAAGTGAAAAACCGTGGTCTTCACTTCAACGTTTCCACGCTGATTGTTTCAGCTGACACTCTTTTCCAGAGTGGCTTATAATTAGGCGGCGAGCTGAGTGTCTGGGATCGTAGCGTAGCTCTGACAGAGTGTGTGTGTGTGTGTGTGGATGGTGATGTGCACACACTCTTCATTTTAAGACAGTTTGCTCGCCGACTCATGCCGGATTGACGGGATATCGTGCAAATTTAGCGCGCTCGGTTGAATCTTTTTTACTGAAACACATTTTGAACCCCGACTCTCTGCGGAGACGTCATAATTGACCCCTAATTTAAGCCTGATAAATGGAGGCATTTCAACCAAGAAAAATAGTCTAATTTAATTGAAAAGGATGGAAAAACTTTACACAGTTCAGCCAAAACTGAGGCAAGCCCAATTTTTTTTTAAAATTTATTTATATATTTTTTTTTTCTCGAGAAATGCGAGAGTTTAAAATTCAAAGCGTGAAATTTATCCAAAAAAGAAAATAATCCATTGCGCGGCGATCTGTGCCAAAACACTTAAATTAGAGTTTAATTATGATTAAACACGCTAAAGATTTATGTTCGAGCTGAGCCTATGCACATGGCCGACACGGCTCATTAATTAAATCTGTATTAATTCGCAATAAATCTGCAAATTAAGATTATTATTTGTAACTTCTCATATAAACGGCACAGCGGCCAAAAATATTAAAATGAGGTTTTGTTTATGCACGAAACAGAATTTCTCCTCAGGTAATTTTTAACTCTCCTTTTTTACCTGACAGACCGAGCAAAAATACTAAATTACTTGCACCAATCAGCCATAACATTACGACCACCTTCCTGATTTTATGTAGGTCCCCTTTGTGCCTCAAAAACAGTCATCAGAGAATGGACATGGGTCTTCTGAGGGTGTCCTGTGGTGCCTAGCTACTGGATGTTGTTAATGGGGGGGTGTTAGAGGGGAGGGGCCTCTTTGGATCATCCCACAGATACTTGATCAGTTTGGGATCTAGTGAATTTGGAGGCCAGGTCAACACCTTGAGATGTTCTTCTTGTTTTTTTGAGTTGTTCCTGTGTCAGTCTGCATCCTGCTGGGGATGACAGGAGTGGAGGGGGGGTCTGGTCTGGTCTGGTCTGGTCTAGGTGGGTGCTACATGTCTAAGTCCACACCAATGAATGAATGCCAGGTCCAAAAGTTTCCCAGCAGAACATTGAATTGTCACAAGACGGTCGATCCGGAGTAGTTCCTTTTCCTGTCAGTGGTCATAATATTGTGGCTGATTGTTGTACGACATTGTCTTGATTCTTGTGCGTGGACTCACAACTCTGAGAGTCAGTAGTACTCGTGGTTTGGTAGCTGAGGTCATCCTGGCTGGATCCCTCCTGTCAACCAACACCTACAGAGGTCTGGGATTACTTGAGGAGAAGTTCTGGGTCGAGCCCTCCGGCTTCCAGCTTCAGCCAGCTTCTCCTCTGTGCAGCTTCCAGCTTCTCCGCGCTCGGATAAGTTGAACGATAAGCATCAGAGCAGGGCCTGGATGGGTCCGACCCGACTTTAACTCCTCTGAAACGCTGCCTCGGTCTTGTCACGGGGGGCGGGGAGAGCGGGGCTCACAAATCACGGCGCTGCTCGCTGAAGGTGGTTTTACTGCTTTCTGGCAGTGGCTGCCCCTGAGATCCTGCTACTGTAGGATCAGCATCTTGGCAGGCGTGACGTGCACTGATGGGGGAAGTCTACGCGGGCTAGCGGTAGTAAATTAAAGCAGATGAAAACAGTGATGATTACAAGCTCCTAAATGGGCGCTTTGTTTGAAAACCATCTCAAAGGTTGACCTCTCAAAGAACTGTGCTTGCTTTAGACGGCGTGTAAGTGAATGCTTTTTAATTATAAAGTTCCCTTTCTTCTTCTTCTTCTTCTTCTCCTCTCTCAGCTCCACGGCTACATGGAGAGCGAGCCTCTGACCCTGCAGCTGTTCATCGGCACGGCCGACGACCGGCTGCTGAGGCCGCACGCCTTCTACCAGGTCCACCGCATCACGGGAAAGACGGTGTCCACCCCGAGCCACGAGGCCCTGCACAACAACACCAAGGTGCTGGAGATCCCACTGCTGCCAGAGAACAACATGAAGGCCATGTGAGTACAAACAGAAGTCCAGCGCAGCTTAGATTGAAGAGAAAGACCCGACTCGGACGTTCCTTAGATGTTTAAACTTTTAAATGAGCTGGTAAATCTGACGGATTGAGGTTTGACCTAAAGATGTGACAAGTCAACGTCAAGTTTTTACTTTACTGATGCAGCTGTGTGGAGTTAGCATGTTCTCCTTGTGTCTGCGTGGGTTCTCTCCGGGTTCTCCAGCTTCCTCACACCATCCTGAGATAGACTGGAGGCCTATCCAGGGTGTACCCCGCCTCTCACCCCAATGACAGTTGGGATAGACTCCAAGCTTTCCCTACGACCCTCCAGAGGACAAGCGGTTGCCCAACTGTCTCCTACAAAGCCTTAAAAAATGCAAAATGGGAAGGGTTTGGCTGGAAAATTAAACCTTTTTGGAATCTGAGACAGTTCCCAAGTCATGTAGAAAACATCCACGTCAAGCCTTGAATCAGTCGAGGCTTCACCCCAAGGCGTTCGCCACGTTCCGGCCAAGTCCGTGTCAAGTTTTGACTCGTTCGGGCCGAGTCCAACTGAAATCTTTCTCGACAAGTCCACGTCAAGTCTCAGTTCAGATGAAAGCTAAAGACGCTGCCAGCTGCGTCCTCCCAAACAAGCCACAACCGAGTCCTGAGCCACGTCCAACACGCGAACCGATCCGCTCCTCGTCCATCTAGCTGACAGTCGGTCGCCAGCGGAGCCTTGAAGCATCCGGTTGCCTCGGGAACCGTCCTCCACATTTCCCAGCCCAGATGTTTGTGAGCGAAACAAGAAACGGTGGACTCGCCGGCGCTCGGGACGCAGCCTGGCTCTGCTCGCCGTCACTGCTCACCTCCATCTGGGTTCGCTTGACGCTCTGAGCTTGAAGGATTCATCGGTTTGGGCTGAAGCTGTGGGTGATGTTCACCAGTTGAGCTTAAGTTCAACTTACTAACCGCTCTAGTTGGGGTTTTTTTTACCCGTCGTCACTAAAACTTATGGATTTTATTAACGTTTCATGGTCTCATCAGGCATTAAAACCAAATTAATAAGGTTTTAACTTTCTCTTTAACTTCCATAAGGACATTTTGTTCATCTTGATCCGCCGGCGCTTCTTAGCTCACCCCTTTTCTTTAACAGCCTTGTGATTCATGTGTTTGTGTCTGCTAGCGTGCGTGCCTCCTTTAGGATTTTTGAAAGTGCTGCCCTCTGTACACAGACGGGTGGCTTTCTCATTTTATAAGCCTGAGAGATCAGATTACCGGGGGGGTGGGGGCGCTCAGAGCTGCTAACGGGGGCCAGGGGTTTCTGTCTGAGCTGGCGGCGGTGGCGGCGGCGGCGGCATCCTGCAAGCGTCAGCACTTTCTCTGTGTTTTAATGGATGTAGCACATAAGCTCGTCTTATACAACGGCTTCACCTCAGGATACGGCTTCTCTCTCTCTCTCAGGTTGGACACTCCTCAGAGTCTTGACAGCGTAGGCGAGGGATTTATTCCCGCTGACATGTGTGACATATAGATGTTCTATAATGTGGTGTAGAATAGCTGCGTTATTATATTTCTAAAATAGCTTCCCGCCATGATTTAGGGGCGAGGGGAGGCCTCGAATGAAACAGTTGAGCAACAGCAGTTTGAGATATTTTTGGCCGTAATGAAGCCGCAGCGTTCAGCTTGGTATGGCTCCAATTAAGCCTTAATAAATTAAACGCCAACGACGGAGAGGCCTTCGTGTCCGTTTGGTGCTCTCGAGCGGACCCCGAACAGCTGGCGTCCTCGGCGTCAACACCTGATTACTTCACCGGCAAAGCGAAGCAGGCCCCGGTGTCCGCGGGAGGAGAGGAATGTCAGGGAGTGTTTCTAAAGCGTGTAAAAGCTGACGTTAACTAGGCTTTGAGGAATGCGGCGTCGAGCAGCGCGGCCGCGGGAACGCTCGGAAAGGCCGGAGGTGTCGAAGCGTGTGGAAGCTAGACGAGTGCAGGAAAAATACAGCCAGCTCCGTGCAAGGGGGGAGCTGTATATGTGTTAGGAGACACCTCATGTGGATTATAACAAACACTCTGTAGTTAACGTTTGCAGACGTTTGTTTCACTAGAGCTTGAGTTTCAGCCCAGGAGCAGATGCACGGAGCTGTAAAAGCCTCCGTCGGGGCAGGAGGGGGCGGTGGGGGGGTGATAATCCTCCGCTGACACGGCTGCAGCAGTAACTCTTCATCTTGTGTCTTGTGCCAAGCAGAATCGACTGCGCGGGAATCTTGAAGCTGCGCAACTCGGACATCGAGCTGAGGAAGGGGGAGACGGACATCGGGCGCAAGAACACTCGCGTGCGGATGGTTTTCAGGGTTCACATCAGCCAGGCCACGGGGAGGACGGTGTCTTTGCAGGTGGCGTCCAACCCCATTGAGTGCTGTGAGTACTTCTTCTTCTTCTTCTTCTGACACTTAAACAGCGCAAAGGTGATTAGATTAGTCGACTTTTCCGACAACTTTAGTGGCTTCTAACTTAATTAGTGGAATATAAAAGGTTTGTTCCTTTCATATTAGTGCCATAGTTTTATCTTATCAGCCTGTAGGTTTGTTCCAGACAGATATCTCCAGAGATATTAGTTGTAGTACTACAAAAAAAACACGAGGCTGACTTCATTACATCATACACTGCCTGGCTAAAAAATAAAAGTCACAACGAAAACACTCTTATATCTCGTTGGACCACCTTTAGCTTTGATTACAGTACAAAGTCTCTGTGGTATTGTTTCAATAAGCTTCTCCAATGTCACAAGATCCATCTCATGCTCCCTGAACCACTCTTTGACAATCTGAGCCCCATGAATCCTGACATTGTCATCTTGGAATATGATCCATTGATGGAATAAGCTGCTCATTCAGTATATTCAGGTAGTCAGCTAATGAACCTAGACCTGAGCAACTGCAGCAACCCCAGATCATAGCACTGCCCCATAGCACATGCTTGTACAGTAGACACTAGGCATGATGGCTGCATCACTTCATCTGCCTCTCTTCTTACCCTGATGCCCCCATCACTCTGGAACAGGGGAAATCTGGACTCATCAGACCACATGACCTTCTTCCATTGCTCCAGAGTCCAATCTTGATGCTCCCTAGCAAACTGAAGCCTTTATTGACATTTCTTCCTCAAAGTCGATGGTTCTCCACTCTCCTTCCAGTTCTAATAATGCGTTGGACAGTTCTTAACCCAGTTTTAGTAGTTTCTACAATCTCCTTAGATGTTTTCTCTGCTTGACATCTTCTCCACGACCACAGGATGTGTCTTTAGACATGGTCGTTTAAGAAATGAGAAGCTACTCATTGCATCAGTTGGAGTTAAATAACTTTTTGCCAGCTGGAACATAATCACCCATGCAGTAATTATCCAATAGGAGGCTCCTACCAATTTGCTTAGTTAAATCCAGGTGTCCAGGCAGCGTATTTAGTCTTAAAGTTATGTATAATTTAGGGAGTAGGAGCTTAGAGCTTCAAAAAGCCGCATCAGAAAGGCTGACGTTACGGTTCATCCATATTTATTATTATTATTTTTATTTATCCAGTCAGGCATGATGGATGGATGGATGGATGGATGGATGGATGGATGGATGGATGGATGGATGGATGCGGGCCGTCCCGTTCCCATAAAAATACTGGATCGTTTTCCGTCCTCGGGCTTTTAAAAATTCCTCAAATCAAACCGTCTAAAGAAGAACGGCGCTCTGAAACTACTCGCTGGATTGTGACACATGCTGCTGCTGCTGCTGCTGCGTTTAAACTTTTAATCACTTCATTTAGAAATAAACTGGATTAATTGATGAAGATAACGCGTTTAAGTGCAGCCGCTGGATGTGACGGCGAGCTGCGCTTTTATTCGCCGTTCAGGGCTTTCGCTCGATAAAGCTCCATGCTCTGCACTGGAGATGACCTCTCACTGGACCGGGATGAACTCAGGCACATCAGCCACTCCACCGTGTGGTTCTGGCACCGAGAGCTGCCACAGAGATTAAGTCTTATGAGGTAAATGAGAGACAGTAGTTAAACCATGATCTCAGCCCCTTGAAATAGACCATTGTTAGTTTCTGAGCGGCTGCCACGGAGCAATTGTTTCTGACCAAAACTCGCTCCCTCTGTGTGTCTCTGTGTGTGAGCGACGGGCCGACGGCGAGAGATGTGGGGAAGGATTGATCGCTTCCAAACAGAGTTTTATCAGAGGCAGAAAGAAGCAGCAGCAGCAGCAGCAGCAGCGTCGAATTACAAGCAGACGATCCTCGTGTGAGAAAAAGTATTCGGGATTTTACTGCATCTCTATTTGTGTATCCCGCTCAGACGCAATGAAATTACAGATTTCTTCTCACATGAGACACCTGGCCAACGCTTCCAACTTTATATTTGGCTAAAAAAAAAAAATTGTAATAGATCATTTTGGAAAAAGTGAAAGCAAGCGAGGAAGGAATGAGAAGCACAGGCGCCAAAAAGTGAGACGTGATGCGAGGGGGGAGAGGAATTATTTGAGTTAAAACATCCAGAGTAATTGAATGAAAACACAAATAAACAAAGCGAAAGAGCTTCTCCTGACTTCCTGCCAGAGAGGGAGCTTAACCTTTAGCGTGGAGAGGGTTTGCAGCCCTCAGCGACAGCCCCGCCGAGGCTGCCTAGGTGGTGATTCAGCCTCCGTCTGGATGCTCAGGTCTGCATGGGGAGTGGGTGTGTGTTAGCTGAACGCTGAGGCCCGCTTTTCTTCTCGCTTTCTCCCTCCCACAGCCCAGAGATCCGCCCAGGAGCTGCCGCTGGTGGATAAGCAGAGCCTGGAGACGTGTCCCGCCCCCGGAGGGGAGAGGATGCTCCTGGACGGGCACAACTTCCAGCACGACTCCAAGGTGGTGTTCGTGGAAAAGGCTCAAGGTAAAGGAGGAGGAAGTGTGAGTCGTCTCGGCGCAGCTGTGTGTTTGTGTGTGTCTCCCCTTTCCCTGTTGTTGGAGAAACCCCAGGACTGCTCCCTCCCTCTCCCTCTCCCTCCCTCCGTCTCCCCCCGCCGTCAAAATATCCTCCGCTCTGCCAGAGTGCCACATGTGGTGCACATTAATGCGCTGTATTTTTAACCCAGCAGATTTACATTTGCCAAAGTTTCCATTGCCTGTTCAGCAGAGGAATGGATCACGAACGCGGTGCGAGCTGCGCCGCGTCGCGTGTGCGTCGGCGGCGGCTGTGCGTGTGATGCGATGCGGACGCTGACGTGTGTGTTTGTGCCATGCCTCAGTGTTTGTTTCCCTCGTTCTGACTCGAAGCCGTTTTCGGTTTGGAGGGGAGGAGGGGGAGAGACAGAGCGAGGGGACTGCTCCCAGATGTTGATACGACGAGGTTTACAAACAGCAATTTCCTTGATTAGCTTCAGCAAAGCAACGCGAGGCACAGTTTGGGCCAAGGCTGAGCAGTGTAAACACATGAGATCCTATCAGGGGGGTGACTCATTCAGAAAAAAAAGAGAAAGAGAGAAAAGAAAAAAGAAGAGGGAAGCCTTTCATTGTTGCACCTGTGAACGGAGGAGTTCAAGGCTGCCGGGGCCCGCGGGCCCCTCCAGCGCCGCACAATGGAGCAGTGAGACTGTTTATGAAAACAAGAAGTAGGCCTCTTTCCTCGCTTCACAGCCTCTTTGTTTAACCCTGATCTCTGGAGGAGGAAAGTCATTTAACATCTTCAGAGGCAGAACTAATGACACTGAACTAAACTGACACCGAGTAACCTCTCTGCAGCTCAGCAGCCAGAAAGAGATGAAGCTTTAGTTTGATCACAGAGGAAAATATTGAAGGTTTTTGCTCAATTTCTTCTATTAAAACAGAAACGTTATCTGTCCTTCCTTCTCTTTATTCTTATTATCACTTTACCATTAGTGATGACTGATATTATCAGACAATATTGAGTTAAAAATGTAATATCGGGAATTATCTGTATCTGGTTTTTATAACCGATGTTTGTTCTGTAGGCTTCAGCATTTCCGAGTCTGCATGAACGCAGCATGGGACGTTAACAGGCGCGTGCTTGATGACGTATAACAACAACACTCTAGTCTCGTAGGTTGCTAACCGTGGCTAACAAGCTAGCTCGTCCGGTGTATGAGATGTCCGTGGTTTGGAAGTATTTCCAAGTGTCACCTACTAACAGGACATTTGTAATGACTGCAAAGCAAAGGTGTTTATGAGAGGAGGAAACAAGGTGTCTTCCTTTAATACATCAAATTTGATCACCCACCTCAAGAAGAATCATGCAGAGTTATACGCTACATTTGTCTTCCTTGTTTTGATATTGTCTGTAGTGTTGTTTGAGGCAAACATTTCTCGCTAAAAACACAAAAAAATAAATGAATGGCACGTCCTACACCGCTACCGAAGCTTAAATACCACAATAGGAGTCGGTTCAGTAGGTTAAAAGGCAACGTGTTGACTGCATCTGGAGCAAAAAGTTGCACTTGAACACACCATTAAGACTTCAGCCAATGACCAGCTGGTACATATGTTCTGCACCTGCACAAAAGGAAATAACTCCTCCTACCAGCAGGCGGCAGTAATCTGTAGTCGTCTATCGACAAAGAGAAACAGGAAGAGCTGCTGTTAGCTGGGAGGCTAAAGAAGTTAGATCCATTTCCGATCTTTTAATATTCGGTATCAACTGATTCAAGCCCCGATCCAAATTTAAATAAACCCAAGTTTCTCCCGTGTAGGTTTCCTAAAGTCTTGTCTTCTTTGTACTCTCCTAGATGTCCAATAAATATTTCTCTTCCAGTCTATGTAATGTGGAGAAGGTAGCTCATACCTTAGCTCCAGAAATGTTCTGGTCCCTAGCCTTTCTTTTGAATCACGTTGGTAGTATTGAATCACAATCTCCTACTACCTCCTCTCCAGACGTCCACGCTGCACAAGTTACAGGTTGCTGTTGGACCGAATGAGGTTCTTCCAAACAGCAGACATGTTTACACAACCTTCTTCTTCTTCTTCTTCTTTTGATGGTAGCTGCGATGCCAAAGCAAAGCGTCGTTAAAACAAAAGAAGAAGAAGTTTCGTTTCCGGTTCTGTTGCCGGGGTTTGGTTTATGGCAGACCTAAAAACAGTTAAACATCAGGCTTGGCCCTTGAAGAGCGATGCGATCATCTTAAAAATCGTCCCTAATTTGAACGTTGAGCCCAGGTAAAGCTGTAAAACCAGAAGAGCCTTCTGTGTGCCCTTTATACATTTACTTTCCCCACTTTCATTTCATCGATTGACTCATTCTGCTGTTGATTCATCGCGCTGAATCCTGCTGACGGATATCCGACTCATGGCAACGGGCTTGTCACTGCTTGGTTATGTTATTTTTTTAGGGTAAGGTTTCACTCAGCCTTTCGGAAGTAGCCGTGCCTGCTCTAAATGTTTCATCGACTAAAACTCAACAGTCCATGTGTTTCGGTTCCGCCTGGTTCTGCCGGAGCTCTGAATCTGACCGTCTTTAGGGCCATGTGCAGCTCTGGACGGGTGCTGATGGGTGTGCTCCCTTGTTTTTGATGAGGGTTTCCCCGCGTCTGGCACCAGCATCAGATTCCTGGGCAATCCTACCATGGAAACACCCTTAAGCCAGGCTTCCACAACACTGCACCCCTCCCCTCCCCTCCCCTCCCCTCCTCTCCCCCCCCCTCTTCCCGCCCCCCTCAATCCTTCCACCTCTCAATCCAAGCTGCTCCCTCTGTGCCACCAGCTCTCAGTTCATTAACTCCACGAGCTCCCTGCGGATCAGCCCGGGTCTTCTTTACAGCTGCTCTCCGTATAAACTGATAGGTAAATAGATACAGTAAACAAGTCGGGGACGTCATCGCTCTCTCGGGTGAAGTGGCTCTTATAATAAGATCAAAAATAAACTCATTTAAACTCCTTGCGCCAAAGCAGCAGCAGCAGCGGAGAAACCCTTTTAACAATCAAGCTCGTAAAAAAAAAAAAGCAGAGCGGAGGATTCTGCTGCCATAAAAGACTTTTAATATTTGCCGATGCGCAATTTTCCTGCGAGTTTTCCAGCGAGGCCGTCTCACATTCACCGGGCTGCGGTGACAGAACATGTGCAACACTTGACAGATGCAAATATTCCTACGAGCGGCACGTTTGCATGCATCCTGTGTTTGTCAGCGTCTCCCCGCCCTCCTTTCCACCGCAATGAAAGGCAGGATGGGTCACCCTCTGCTGCAAGACGCTGCCAAGAAATCTTAAAAAACAAAAAGTCATTTGTTTTAGTTTCTGGTTTAGTGTCCGAGTGATTTTTCCGCTCGTGTTGACAGATTTGATTCTGGGGGAGACTCTGGTGCATGTTTTTGTTTGAGGAGCAGACGGAGAGGAAGAGGCGGTGACCTAGAGACCTCATGTTTTTATGTGCATGTACAGCTTCATGTTTCTGAGTGTGTGTGTCGTTGCTAGCTGTGACTCATGCAGAAGGAAATCCCTGTTTCCCATAGAGACACACACACACACACACTCCGTCACCTGCTCCTCAGCACCAAATCTGAAAACAGTAACCGCATCTCGGCTTTATCTCGCCCGCCCGTCCCGTCCCCTTCAGCCTTTAACAGCGCCTCGTCCCGAGATAGCATCGGTTCAGTTGTCGCTCCTAGTTACACCCAATCGGTCATCAGACGTTACCGTATGGACACAGCGCCGCAGACATCAGCCGGTAATCTAAACCCGGCTCAGTCTCACCTTGCCTTCGTTTACCTTGGCCTGCGCAGGAGATGCTGTGTCTTGATAAGTCACAGTCGCTCCATTTGGGAAATTAGGCCCCGCTGACCCTAATTCACCTCAGTTTTTTAGTGGATTAGTGTTGGAATAAGACTGGAAGTGGTTCTACGTCTGTAATACGAGTTAATTCATTAGTATGGAGGTTAAAAATAGTCCATTCATGGCCTTACCCATGGTAGAAGTGAGAGAGTTTTGATTTGTGCAGTTAGTTGTTCGTATGGGGCGAAGAAACTAGAAGGGATGGGGCAACAAGAGGTGAAAAATAGTAAACTAAACTTAGAGGCGGCAACCAATGATCAATAAAAAATACAGTTAGCAGACAAATGACGCAAACATGGAGTACCCCAAATGATTACAAGGAAACACCGTCCACGACTTTTGGTTCCTACCCTCAAATTCACCGTTGGGTGAAAAGACGTAGAGCAGCAACTTCTTCACAACTAGAAACCCAAGCAACAAGAAGGGACAATTCTTGGCAAACCATAACGTCAGATTATGCTCTGCTTGTTTCACTCAACATACAAGAGGGTTACCGAGGCAACCATAGGCCGCCTAGTCCAGCTAGCGACCACTTTGCACCTGCAAAGCCTTAAACGTCTAATACGGGATGGACCTTTTTGATAAGCTAGGGTCTGAGTCGATGATCAAGTCATTTGAGTCTGGCTTCACCCCAAGAGATGTGGCATTTTGGCCAAGTCCTTGTCCATGTTTGAGTCCTCCAAGGCAAGTCCAAGTCTTTGACAGCAAGTCCACTTCAAGTCTTGGTTCTCCTTGAGTTAGACATCAGTTAAGATGCTGCCAACTTCCAAAAGCTCCTCTTAACAAGTTGTAACCCAACGCTTTGAGTTGTTCTGGGATTTTATCCAGACAAAACACGAGGCAAGCCTTTAGACCCATCTACATGTAAAACCATCCATCTTTCTCTTTTTAGCTCAGAGCTGTTCGCTAGTGGACTTTCACGGCTCTTGTCTGGGTATCTCTTTTGTGTGCCCAAATGTTTCTGAATGAAACGAGCTGAACATAAAGAACATTTCCCGTGTATGGATGGAGCTAGCTCTCTTTGCTTTTACCGCTCTCTGTTTGGAAAGAAAATACCGTCGATGCTGTTGATCCATCACGGTTCACCCTGACGCTCCAAGCCCACAATCGACGTGATAAATCTGTTGGTAAGAACCAAAGCTGTGGGCGATGTTTACTTGGACTTTTGGAGAACTCTGTATTTGCGTCACATGTCATACATCAGCTGGTCCTCGAGGTTTTAATTCAGTCCTGGCTATCACGGCTTCAACTCCCTGGATTTGCCAAGGACCGGATTGAACCGAAACCACTGGAGACGTGATGTTCACCACAGCAGACTTGGGATCTCAAAGTGTTGTTGTCTCTTTATTAGGGATGGGCGATACGGACTAAAGAAACAGTTACGATAAAAATGACGATAAATAAACACCAATTCAGCCTGATCTTTTTGACTATAATGCATCGACAAGTTTTATCTGAGTTGTGTTTTTTTTCTTTGGATGAAGTCGACGCTGCTTCTGCATCCTTGCTCACTTTCTGTCCAATCGTAGCTTGCCTCTGGACGAGAGGCAGGGTACGTCCTGGACAGGTCGCCTAGAATCACCAATGAGAAAGGCTCCAGTCGGCCGATGGATTTGAACCCTGAACCTTCTTGCTTTGCTTTATTTAGTATCCAAACATAACTTTTAAGAGATAACCGAACCATGCAGATATCTAATATCTAAAACCACTGGTTCCGTGTACTACCTCTTTCTACTTTCCAATTCACTAGATTTCCCGTATTTTTAGTAAAGTCTTCCCGCCATGATTGATAATGGCTTAATTTCAGTGAGAGATCCTGAAGGAAATCCTTTGCAGGAGAGAGAGAGAAAAAAAATAATAAATGAATCCCCAAAATGAAAAGAGCACTCTCACATCTGTTAAACTGGAAAGCTGCCTGGTCTGGTCTACCGTCAGTATCGCTATGAATAACCATTTCCCTGATCTATCAAACTCCTCGGCTAAAGGATGGCTGTGTTTTTGTTGAACTGTCCTCCTCAACTGTCCGTCTCTCCTCGTCTGGACTCAATAATTTTGTCTAATTGTTCTTGGAATGAGGGTTTGTAGGTATTTGAACTTTTGTTTTTTGTTTTTTTTAGAGAGAGATTATGAAGGAATTACCACAGCACATCTACAGACAACCATCCGTCTTAAAAGCCACGAGGGCCGTGAGCAATATGAAAGCAATGCGACCGCTCGGGTTTTGTTTTTTCGGGGGGGGGGCTGCTTTCTTTTGGTGGTGCACATGGTCAGTTTCATTACATGCACAGAACAATGATTTCCACTTGAAGCCGCTCGGCGGTTTGGCTGCCTCGCACACTTCTGAGAACAATGGCTGTTTTTCATAAACAAATCAATTACAGCCACATAAACAGCGGGGATTAAGTTTTCAGAAATTACTGCGTGCAATTCATAAAAATTAACGGCCCCTTTTGAGGAACTCCAGAGATTGACTTCTTGGGGGAAAAGTGCGGCGTGACGCTGCGCAGCGACAGCCGGTATCTCCTCCTCGGCTGCCCCCCCCCCCCTTTATTTTATCTGCTTTCACCTCAGCCGCTGCCGCTCCTTCTTTTTCAGGGCGGTTGGGAAGGAAGACGTTTCGGTCACCGCTCAGAGGACAAGGGAGCCCTTTCAGTGTGGCCGCCCGGGCCTGGGCAGAGCATGTGTTTATATTTACTGTATGTTAGGAGCGCTTGGGCACATGCCACCCCGCTGTTTCACTCTGGGCACCGAACTTTCACTCCACCCAGCTCCAATTAAGGAGCACAAGGAGCTGCTTGATTCCATTTATAAACACGACATGACAAATAACCGTATTGTATATTGTTTGATCCCCCTCGGCTGCCATGACTCCGTACAGCCGCCGTGTCATTGACTGCTCTGTGTTATGTCTGTTCCCAGAAAGTAATGATTTGTATAGACCGTTTCTAACGAAATGTGATTTGTAAGACTTCTGAGAGGCTGGAGCGCTGCCAGATTTTTGTGGAGCTTGGGCGTTGTGGGAGCTGGAGAGGGGTACTGGGTTTATATGGTCGGGCTTGGTTTTTTTTTTTTTTTTTTTTGGGAGGGGGGGGGGGGGGGGTTTAGGCTGAGTTGTTTAACTTAGATAATATTGGATATTATCCAGCGCAGCGGGCCAGGGAGCCAGAGACCATATTGTGCTCGCTTAAATTTGGTAGGAGGGGAGCTGTGGACTAGAGGTTTTTCATTGGATCGGTGCAGGCGTTGCGCAGATGTTGCCCTATAACTCTGGAACATTCTGTGGTTATCAATTACATTCTGTGGTTATCAATTATCCGGTACACCCTTTTCAAACAAAGGCATCCCACGCATTCACAGCCCCCTTTTCTTTTTCCTTTTTTTTTTTTTTTTGCTTTGAGAAGTTTCCTGGCAGTAGGTAGATGGGCACAGAAAACAAATTGCTCAATTTAAAAATTTCTATCTGCGTATTGATGTGAAAAATGATGTGAGCGTGCATGTGTGTGAGTCAGTGAAAGAGAGAAGGAGAGAGATTGAGGGAAAAGGAGACGGGGAGATCTGAAAAACATGTTTACCTCCTGTGGATCGACACCGGCGGCCGGAGGCTTCCCTTCTGGAGAGGCTCCTAGAGAGAGAGAGGCAGGACGAGACGGAGCAGGAGAGGGAAAAAGACAGAGATGGACTCACAGATTTTACTTCTAGTCATCTAAGGCGACATACACCAATCAGGCATAACATTATGACCACCTTTCTAGAAGTTTGTAGGTCTCCAAAACAGTTGGGACTATTGGTAGGAACCAAAATTCAGAGAATGGAGATGGGTCTTCTGAGGGTGTCCTGTAGTGTCTGATAACAGGATGCTGTTAGTATGGGGGTGTTAGAGGAGAGAGGCCTCTGTGGATCAGATACTTGATCAGTTTGGGATCTAGTGAATTTGGAGGCCAGGTCAACACCTTGAGATGTTCTTCATGTTTTTTTGAGTTGTTCCTAAAGCTGCATCCTACTAGGGATGTCTGCTGCCATCAAGGAGTGTCATTGCTATGGGGTGTGGGTGCCTGGTCTGGTCTAGGTGGGTGCTACATGTCTAAGTAACATCCACATGAATGCTAGATCTGAAAGTTTCCCAGCAGAACATTGAATTGTCACAAGATGGTCGATGTTCTTAACTTCTCCTGTCGGTGGTCTTAATGTTGTGGCTGATCGGTGTAGAACCCCAGTTTTCTCATTCCACTTTGGAGTGTGAAGCTGTGCACTGAAAAAGAGACACGGCCACCCTCTGGTAAACAAAGGACACAGCCTTAAAAACAACGTCCCCCTCACATCCTTCCAGCTGAGAACGAGGATCCTGTACAACTTCCTGTATGACAATCTGTTTGTTTTTGTTTGTTTGTTTACAGACAGGCCTGCTTTCCCCGCTGTTTCCAGATCTTGTATTTGATTCATAATACCACATACTGGTTTGTGTGTGTGTGCTTCCCAGATGTCTGCACCTTACATGTGTACTGGGTTATTCTGGCACTCACAGAATGTCTTTGTTGTGGTGATACTTATCGTTGTTAACTCAAAGGGTTTAGTTTTTTTCTCGAGCCGTTGCCAACCATAACTCTGCCAAGGCCATAGCTAAGGTTGGAAAAGCATCAAGAAGGTAAAAACCATCTACATATATAATGGCAGAGATACATGATACAGTTGTTTTTAATGACGGGTTCATTTTCATGTTTTACTGGCGCTGATTTCCACCAGTTGCTTTTATTGTTTTCTAATGATGTTGCATAAACATGCATTCTGGGTAATGGCAGTAAAAAACATAAATAAATAATGATTTACTAGAGATATTTGAATAATTCTCAGTCTGGCGCACAGGCCGACGGAGGTCTGCAGGAAATCGTACTCACTTCGACCATGACCGTGTCCTGATTACACAGTCTGATTCACAGCAGGTGCACTGGAAATCTGACAAAATTAAGCAAACTCCGAAGCTCAAAAACATATATTTATGTCGAGACAGCCTCTTCATTGTTTGTGAGTTGGAGGAAATGTGTCTCCAGGAATTGTAGATAAACATTAGACTCTTCTAGTCTTCTGTGACGTGGCACTCAGAGCTCTGCTGGTGTCGGGGGCCGCCAATAAACATCCGTGAAACTTATTCTGACGGCGCTCGCCATGTTGGCACCAGTTGGACACATGGTGCTAGCATCTTTTCTTCATCTAAACATTAAAATACGTAAATAATTTCACAGAAATCTTCAGCGATCTTCTAGAATGAATTAACCGTAGACCATCTGATCAGCTCTTCCTAGCCTCCAATAGCTAATAGTAGCTCTTCCTCTTGACAAACTAAGACTACTGCCACCTGCTGGTATGGGGGCATATTTCCTCTGATGCAGGTGCCGATCTTATGTGCCGTCGGGTTATTAGCGATAGTCGTTACGATGTGTTCAAGTACAAGTTAATGCAAGGTAACGTGGGCCCTTCATTGCCAGTAGCTCTTTAGTGTCTTAAAGGGGAACTACTGTTTTTTTACAACCTGGACTTATTTCTGGCATAAAATACGATCGTTTGCTCACCCATATAACTTTGGTGTCATTTGGAGTCATTCGCGAGATGTTTAGCTCAGCGTATATCCATATAGTGGGAGTGAATGGGGAACCGAAACTGCTGCGAAACTCATTCATATCACCAATATTTTGATATGATACGCTAGTGCTATTCCCCGTTGGGTCTGGAGTTACCTGTTACATGTTAGAGATGACATCGTCCAGGTCAGAAGACATCATCTGGGGTCTGTAGGTCAATCTACAGACCCCGGATGATGTCTTCTGACCTGGATGATGTCATCTCTGAGCGCCGCGTGCACACGTGACGGTTAGCTTGTTTACCTCTAATTTGCTACTGCTATGGTTCGTCCACAACCTCGGAATCAGAAAAATATTCAGCCATGTGGCAAAAAAATAGCAGTAGCAAATTACATGTAAACAAGCTAACCGCTACGGGTACACGCGGCGCTCAGAGATGACATCATCTGGAGTCTGTAGGTCAATCTATAGACCCCAGATGATGATAACAGGTAACTCCGGACTCAACGTGGAATAGCACTAGCGTATCATAACGAAATATTGGTGAAATGAACGAGTTTCATGGCAGATAATCTGTTATTTAGAGGCTGTGTTTCGGTGCCCCATTCACTCCCACTATATGGTATAAGCAGATCTAAATATCTCCCAAACGACTACAAATGACACCAAAAGTTATATGGGTGAGTGAACGATCGTATTTTATGTCAGAAACAAGGTCCAGTTGTGAAAAACAGTACCTCCCCTTTAATTCGTCCATTTGTCATTTTTCAACAACAAATACAGACTACTGACACCTGCTGGTGTGGAGAGTAATATCACCTCATGCAGATGCACAACTTATGTACCATTGGTTATTAGCTGTAATCTTTGCGGCATGATCTTTGCGTTTTGGTCCATACCCAGGCGACGTCGGCCTTCGTCGTCGCCGACAGTTCTTTGGTGTCCATTTTGTCGCGTCCGTGGCTCTAAGTGTCGATTCTGTTCCTCGTGCTACAAATAATTTCAAATATCAAGACTCTAATCCTCTTGGATAGTCACGTCAAAACAGAGCAGAGAAAAGAAAACAGGTCCCCGGCCTCGGTTTGTAGCAGCACCTCCTCCATCTCTGCCAGCTCACAAGTCCTGTCTACACAAACAAGCGACGTCCCATCCATCTGCACCGCGCTATCTGGCCACAGCTTTTCTTTCTTTAAACTCCTTTCAAGCTTCTTTTAAGAGCATCGTTAATGAGCCGGGGCTCTAATAAGTTATAAAAACGTCTTTTTATTCCCCTCACACCTCGCAGAACTACAAATCAAATCAGAGCCAGTGTTTCCAGCAACTCATGTGATGTCTCGTTTTAGCGCCTGGTGGTTAAAAAAAAACCCAAAGCCCTCTCCACTGTAGTGTCTAAATGAAGAAGGAACACATGACCAGTGACCAGAAAAGAATACCAATACAGTTTAACAATCGTTATATGGGAATAACAGAAAGATTCCTATGAGAACTCAAGTGAGGAGCTTGAAAGCCGAGACGAGTTGTCAGTTTCCAGCGTATTAATGAGTGGACCAGCTGCTCGAGCATGTTGGGATTCCACACAGTGATGAAGTCAAGGTTTCTCTCATCCACCAAAGATGTCGCTCATCTCTTTGGAATGATGTTTTTTTTTTTTTTTTTTTTCTGGGAAGGATTGCATCAGATTTCTCTCCCTTGTGCGTTGGTTGTCTCCCGTTCTGTCTCAGGTCTGAGGATATGAGCTCATGAGTTGTGGCTCAGACGGTGTGACGTTGGCCCGTGGCTGTTTTATCAATCACTGATGTAACACATGATAATAAGACTAATAATAACAACAGTCACTGCATTTCTTCGTGTCTGCTGCTGGGAATTCGTTTCTGAACTGAATCGTTTTCTTTCTCTCTCTCTTTCTAATTTCTCTAGACGGTCACCACCTCTGGGAGACCGAGGCCAAGATCGAGAGAGACGCCTCGAAGCCTGTAAGTGCTGCATGTGACACAGCGATCGTGACAAGTCTCATTTCAGGATTAAAGCGCCGCCTAAAGAGCAGCTGTCTCCGATCATTTTGACTGAACTCGCTGCCAAAATCTTTAATCTTCACAGTTTAAAAAAAACAAAATCATGTGAGCCCGAGAGCTAACGGTTCTCCACTCAGTCTCACTGCAGCTCACAGTGACTGAATCACCATATCCAAGAAGTGTTAAAGAAAGGCAACTGCTTTAGTTCGCCACTCACTTTAAGTAGCTTCTTCATTTCTAAGGGACTGGTGGGAAGTTGAGGTTGGAAACGTCTTGGGGACAAAAGTCAAAGTCAGGGCTGTATTGTTAATTTATTGAACAAGATAGTACAATACAGCCTGAGACTGGAGACACCATAGACAGTATAAAGATGGACAGAACTGCGCCACAAAAGTGAAGCCAAAGCAAGTAGAGCTCCCCCTGGTGGCTGGCTGCAGTATAGTCCATAAGCTCCGCCCCCTCCATGTTAGTGGGTGGGACTTAAACACTAAATACACGTCAAATATTCATTTTTCAAAGAGTTTTCAGGTAGTTAATATAATATTGATGCATGTTAAAGTGCCATTTTTTTGGATAACTTATGTTTTAGTTATTTGACGCTATAGAAACAGGATGTGACATAATGGCGACGACCAGTTGCCATGCCAACTGCTCCATAAAACGTCTCAATGCAGATCTTAAAAACAAGTGCAGTGTTGTTAGAGGTAGAGAAAAGCGTAGAATTAATTAGACGAAAACGTAAGTTGAGTCTAGAGGAAGTGTGTGGGCGGGGCATCGATATCGGCGATCCACGTGGCTCCACTCTCGGACCGTACTGATCAGACTCTGGCTCCAAAGTTACGAGACGCTAAATCCTTAGAGGTCACTGCTCCTGCTCCTGACCCAGCCGGCCCAGTTCAACCTTTCCCCAGTCCTAACATTAAGTTTAAGCTAAGAGTTTTGATCTCAGAGTCTGCTGCTGGAGATGTAAAACAGTGGACAGACATTTCCGTCTGCCTCTCCAAGCAGACGTTTCTAGTTTGACATCAGGTTGTCTTGTACATATAAAAAGTCTGGATGAGTTTGGATGAGCGTATTCCCAACGCTGTCCATCCAGACAGAGCTTAGCCTTCACATGCTCCTAAGATTGTCTCATTTTACATGTTTTACAGGTTGTTTTTATGACTTTGGTGCGTTTTGTTGCTTTTAATTCAGCATTGTATGGTTTTCTTTGGCCCAAACATTTAAACAGCCCATTGGTAGCCATTTAAACACATGATTGATCCATCTCCCTGTATTTTAACCATTAATCATTAAGCTTATACTACGTCCAACATGCATTTGCACTTTGTCTATTTTAATTCATATTTCCAATTTTCTACCATCACATGAACTTACCCCGCTTAAAACACAGTCTCCTAACTCTACTAGTACTAATCCCTTTAACGACTTATTTGCACAGGTTCATTCGTAACGCTGTAAAATTCAGGTTGATGAAGTTTCTACCAGATCTCTTTTCACACGTGTAAAGAAAAAGGGCCACCACATAAAGTTTTAATCCACTGCAGACAGTCTAAATGTCCCGTACCTGCTCTAAATACAGTGCAATTACTATATTAACATCCATTTCCCGTTTGGCGGATTATGACTTTCTGCAGCGGGAAGCAGCAGCAGCAGCAGCAGCAGTGTTGTGTTTGAAACGTGTGGAAAAGGTGTTTAAAAGTTCAACCTTCCACCTGTGGGAGTTTGAGCTTGGCAGTGTGCGCCGTCTTGGCCGTGGACAGCTAAGAGAGGGAGACAGAGAGAGAGAGAGAGAGAGAGACAGGGAGAGAGAGATGTGGTGGGAGTCTGGGAGATAGACGAGGGGATTAGACGGTGTCTACATGTGAGGCGCTGCACCTGCTCCCGGTGTCTTCCCGTTGCAAAACACAGACAAACACACTCGCACAGTGACTTCTGGGACACATCTGTCTGTGCTTGAATAGACAAAGAGCCTCTCTCTCTCTCCACCCCTCTCCCCCCTCCCACTCCCACTCCCACTCAGCCCAGTCTGCTGGATTGGTCCCATTTTAAACACCGACGCCGCCTCGGCCAGGTTTTAACCACCGCGACACAGACAGACCCACAAATTCGGACGAGCTCGCTGCCTCTGTCACCTGCACAGAGGCTGAAAAGAGAGAGAGAAGTTAGAGATTGTGCAGTAAAGACAGAAGAAACTCTTGAATATTTCCTTCAAGCAGCTTCTTTTTAGTTTTTGGGCTTCAGTTTCTGCACACGTCAGCTCTACGTGTGTCTCTGAGCATGCACGTATGAATATATACCAAGGCAAATGCATAAATGGCTCCTAAACTGCTCATACGTGCTCTCTTTGAGACGTCTTTCCTCCATCGTCCGTGCCATGTGATAGAAATTTACCTTCGTCAGAACATCTCAGAACATTTGGGAGATTTTTATACGTCCATTCTGCGCCCCTTAGAGTCGATATGATTTAATAACGCGGCACATGTGCGTAAAACGTTCCCAATCGGGCGAAGAGCTGTTTTTATTTAACATCCGAGCCTGTTTTTTGGTGAATAACTTTGACATCAGCGGCGCAGATATTGCTGTTCGACGGTGAATGTCTGAAACGCTTCCAGAGTCTTTATCAGCTAATTCTCCGAGCGGAGCCAGAAAAGTAGAAAAGCCTCATCTGGCTCCACTTGGCTTTACGACTGCAGTGATTTAATAAAACACGTGTCAGCTCTCACCTGTATTTGTAGGGCCGGGCTGTCCCCCAAAGCACAGTTCTGTAGACGGATGACTTCCTCCCTGGCTACCGAGGAGCACCTCCAGCGCTCTCAGTCACATATATTCAAGCGTGCACGCTCAGAAACACACTCGGCGGCTGATGTGTCCAGAAGCTGAACCCGGGAACGCGGCCGCTCCCGGGCCTTCGCTCCCAGCAGGAAGCTCTGCTGAGGGAAATAAACTATCTGGATACTCTGGAGGTCAATTTATTCTCTCCGTCGGCTGAGTTATTCGCTGTGCAAACAACCGGGCTTCTCTCTCTAACCTTACTTCATGGTCTCTTTGTGGCTCTATTTCGTTTGGGATAGCAACCAGATTTTCAGATTTTTATCTACAGCCCCTGACTTCAGGCTAATGATTTCATGGAAATGAAGTACAAGCTGGATCTCAGCTCCGGCTTCACTGGCTCCGCTGAGCACAGAGAGAAACAAGCACCTAAGTAAAAACATAAAAAAACAAACCACAAAACAGTAAATAAATAAATACATAAAGTCTCACTGCCTTAAAATATGAAAATCACAAAGGTTACTGTGGATTTAATGCTTTTCAGACCTGACGTCTGTGCAGCTGTTTTTTGTGCAAAGTCATTTTTGAAGTTCAAAAAGTTGTCGTCGATGTGCATTTGAAAGCACACAAAGCCTTAAATGACATCTAATAACCAGCAAAATGAAAACATGACAGAAGCTGCAGTTCCTCATTTGGCCACTCGAGGGTGGCTTCAAGAATGAGTCAGTCGCCACAGACCTCCGCAATAAAATGCACGACTTTACAACAGAAATAAAAGCCTCTGTAGGTTAGTTATCCCTTCATGACAACTGTATGATTCTTATATACACCGATCAGCCACACAACTTCTGCTGGGAAACTTCTGGACCTGGAATTCATTCATTCATTGGTGTGGATGTTACTTAGACATGTAGCACCCACCTAGACCAGACCAGACACCCCCAAACCATAGCAATGACACTCCTTGATGGCAGCAGCCAACACCAGCAGGATGCAGCTTTAGGAACAACTCAAAAAAACATGAAGAACATCTCAAGGTGTTGACCTGGCCTCCAAATTCACTAGATCCCAAACTGATCAAGGATCTGTGGGATGATCCACAGAGGCCCCTCCCCTTAAAGCCCCCCTCACTAATGACATCCTGTTCTCAGACACCACAGGACACCCTCAGAAGGCCCATGTCCATTCTCTCTGATGAGTCACAACTGTTTTGGAGGCACAAGGGAGACCTGCACAATATTAAGAAAGTGGTCATAATGTTGTGCCTGATTTTTGCAATGTTGCTTAGCCGCCATATCTCCAATCACAACTTCAGTTTTGAATTAGCTGGGTCCCGCAGTGTAGGAGGAGTCAGGCATTTCCAAGATGGCGGCCGCCAGAGACACGGCACTGAGCTTCAAAATTCCCCTTAAGCAGTGGTTTAGATTACTTCACAGAGGGTTCATCTATCTTTATACACAGTCAGTGAACGCAACACTGGTATGCCAGAAGAATAAACACAGGAGCCTCGTCTGTCTCTCCGTACACACAACGAGAATGATTGTTTTCCTGTGTTGCAGAACTCGATCCTTGTTGAAATCCCTCCCTACCGGAACCAGAGACTCTCCACTCCGGTCCACGTCAACTTCTACGTCTGCAACGGCAAGAGGAAACGGAGCCAGTACCAGCGCTTCACCTACGTCCCCGCCAGCGGTAAAGGCTTCAACTTGCTACTTAAATAAGACTTCAGTTTAAGCGCAAGCTGCAACAAAAAACAAAAAAGACGCCGTCGTACATGATCGTGGTTAGAAATGAGATCTGACGCGTGAAGCCTGCAGCATAGCCAGCGTTGTGGATCATAAATAATCCTATTGCTTTGGTTAATGGCCCATAAAATGCAGCTTTCTCTAGTTTGGTATGAACCCAAACAACTTTCACCAGCAAAACCTAAGAGACGAGCAGTCAAAGGAGTTTCTGTCGCGAAATAATAATAATAAAAAATAAAAAAATAGCCTTCCATTAATCTCCAACTTGCAGGCTTATATTTTATTTATTTTTTCTTCCTCGTCAGCACTTCGCTACCGTTAGTCTGCTCTCTGGCTTCCTCGTCCCAGACTAATTAGAAACATTTTACATCTGAGGACGAGAACAAACAGTTTGTATTCCCCCTTGTCTGGTGGTTTGCGAGGGAGGAACAAAGCAACGCTATTATTCCTCCATTGTAAAACAAAAAAGAAAAGAAAAGAAAGAAATCCATAAAATCTGTTCTTTTCCGTACCTGTAGTGAACGCTGCAGCGACTGGACGGGGAAGGAGGGGGGAGAAACAAAAAATAGAAAGAAGGGGGCATGGGAAAAGCATGTTATTTGAATAGAGGAGCCACTGCCAAGCTAAATATAAACACTGACCCACCGACTGAAATGTAAAAACCACTGCTAATTGCTTTCTGGGCTTGGAGCGAAAATCCAGTGGGTGGTTCAAAGCTGTGATTCAGCCCGAACTGGCCCGGCCCTGTGCGTGGGCGACGGAGTGCCCCGCTGTGAAAGTGGAGCATTGTCTTCGGGACGTGGACGTCTAAGGGAGCGGGGAGGACGGCGGCGGGGAGAGTGTCCCGTAAAGGCCGAAGGCTATTAAGGCGACGGCAGGATCGTGAAGAGTTCAGGGAGAATCACTGAGAGAGAGAGAGTTTCAAACAAACGTGGACGTGGGCGTGAAGAAACTCTCAGTTCTTCAATCGTGCAGTCGTAAATAAATGCCCCTTTTTTTTCCGACGTGTTAAAAAAAACCCTTTTTCGCTTTATTTTCTGCAGCAGCAGGTGTTGTAACAGATTTATTTTAAGACGTGCACCGTGTTTCACTCCGGAAACACAAAAGCAGAGTAGGGTGTGGGGGTATGGGGGGGCGGGGGCGGGGAGAGGGGGGACTCTGTTGTGGCACGACAAACATTTGCACTTCTTCTCCTCTTTTCTGTGTCTGCGCATCACACACTTCCTCCAAACAGGCCCCAAAAATAGGCGAGCATCTGCTATTTTAGTCCTGTGGTCGGTGTCACCAGCTCATCACAGTTCCTCACGTACAGTTGTTGACAGCGGAGGCTTCAGCGAGGCGTGACGCTTCCTCGTTTCACTGCTTCTGTTTTCCCCTGAGGTTTGAAATACATCTATATATTACATGAGCAGTAATAATAATAAAAAAAGATGCAGGTAAAGAGCTAAACACCAGTGGAAAATCATAAAAGTGCAACAAACACAATTGGAGATAATGGTGTCCCGCCGTTTCTTTGGCGTCTGTCTCGCCAATCGGACCCTGAGATGGAGCCCTCTGATAGGCCGATCGGCTCAAAGAACCAGTGCACGAGACGGTGAACAGAGGCCCCACAGAAGGCTCTTCTTGTTTTCCACCTTTATCTCATCTGAACATTCAAATATACAAATAATTCCACAACAACGCGATCGTCCAGATATAAACTGTTCAGACCAACTCCCACCACTAATAATAGCACTTCCTGTTTCCCCGTCACGATGACGGATGCGGACTGCTGCCACCTGTCGCCGTGTGCTGTCTGGCTGTTGGCTGTTGGTCTTTGTGTGGTGCGTTCAAGTGCAGCTTTTTGGAGCGGGCATTCGCCGACCTTCATTGCTGCTAGTTTTTGGATGTTGGTTTAAGGGCAGCTAGCCTTCCAGTAATAAAGACTCTAATGGTTTTCAATTCTGAATAACAAATATATGCAGCTGCTGCTTTTTGGTATGAAGAGTTGATTCCTTTCAGGCGTAACACAAACATAAAGTCTCGCCTCCTTAAAATATGAAGTCTGAAGTTTGTGCCCCTGAACTCTTGCAATTTGTGCAATAAATTAAGTAATTTTTTGAAGCAGCAGCAAAATGTAAAATGAAGCGACGAGTGCCAGAAGCTGCAGTTCCTCAGTTGGCCACTCGAGGGTGGCTTCAAGAATGAGACCTCCGCAATAAAATGCCCGACAGAAACAGAAATAAAACCTCTAAAGGTAATTTATACATTCATGACAACTGTATGATTCTTATATACACCGATCAGCCACAACATTATGACCACTGACAGGAGAACATTGACCATCTTGTGATAATTCAATGTTCTGCTGGGAAACTTTTGGATCATGTAGTTACTTAGACATGTAGGACCCACCTAGACCAGACCAGTCCTGTGGTGTCTTGGTACAGGATATTGTTAGTGGGGGGGCCTTTGAGGGGACTTGATCAGTTTGGGACCTAGTGAATTTGGAGGCCAGGTCAACACCTTGAGATGTTCCTCATGGTTTTTTGTGTGTGCTGCATCCTGCTGCCATCAAGGAGTGTCATTGCTATGGGGTGGGGGTGCCTGGCCTGGTCTAGGTGGGTGCTACATGTCTAAGTAACATCCACACCAATGAATGAATGAATGCCAGGTCCAGAAGCTTACCAGCAGAACGTTGAGTTGCCACAAGATGGTCAATGTTATTTACTTCTCCTGTCAGTGGTTTTAATGTTGTGGCTGATTGGTGTATGTACTATCTGGCCACTGGCTGCAGTCACTGTGGTGCGTTCGAGTCGATGTCATAATTTACTAGTTGGGCTCGATGCTCTAATCTGAAACAGCTTCAGCCTGAAGAGAAAGACGGAAACGATCCAGTGCGGCGCTGCAGCGGCGGAGCTCAGGGTCAGAGCCGCGCTGTCGTTCCCTTGTATCTGGTTGTATAAGACTGATGTCGTGTCACAAGCTGCGGCTGATTAATGGCCCACATTTGAAAACTCCGTGTCCAACATGTTTTCGCTCAGGAATCCGTCTGAACGGCCAAGACCACAGCGACTGAGAACAAGTCCTGTCTCATTTGGGCTCCTCACTTACACGGTCAACGCGAGCCTCAATAAAAACCCCTTTTGTTTCCTCGTCCACTCTCAGTTAATGTCCTCAACGAGCCAGCGGTAATTTATATTAAATCAGTAAAGTTCATCTTTCATATCTCACATTTGGACGATGTTTGCAGGGTCCAAAGAAAACAGGCCTTTTATTCTCCAAGCAGCCAGACTTTTCTCGTGTTGATGAGTCATCCCTCTTTTTTTTTATTTTTTCTACTTTTGTGAATATGTTCAGCAGGGTGGGGGTGCTCGGGCCAGAACACAGAGACTCATTGATGAGAGTGTTTGTTTGGCAGTGGGTATCCTAGCCACAAACCCACTCACTCACTCATACTTGCAGGACGGTTGGAATATGTGTTTACTCATTTAGCTTTTCCTTCTTCTGTTTTCCTTCCTTTCCTCTCAGTTCCAACAATAAAGACGGAGCCGCGGGACGACTTCGACGCCCCTCTGGTGTGCTCCCAGCATGGCCCCGCCGTGTCCCTGCACCCAAAGCCGTACTACCACCACTCGCAGGCCATGACCCCCATGATGACCTCTGACCTCAGGTCGTGCGTCGTCGGCGGGGCGTACTCTGTCGGCCAGCAGAGACTCGTAGCGAAGCCCTCCTCGCTCACCTCCTCTTCCTCCCCGAGCACCAGCCCCAAACTCCACGATCTCTCCCCGCCGCCCTTCTCCAAGTGCCTCGCTGCCGGAGCGGGAGTGCAGCAGCAGCCGGGGCCGCAGTCGCCGGTCCCGCACGTCTCCATCATCCAGGAGACCCCGGGGCGCTACCAGCCGCAGAACCTCTACCCGCCCAGCAGCGCCTCCTCCTCCCCGACCTCGCAGCCGTCCACCCCGACCGACGCTCCCTTCTCCCCGGCCCAGTGCATGACGCCGGGCCAGGCGGTCAGCGGCAGCGCCAGCCCCGGGGCGCCCCAGCAGCATCCCAAGGCGCCGGAGAGGGGGCGCCCCTCTCTGCAGGAGGACGGGAGCCCCACGACGCTGGCCGTCAGCATCAAACAAGAACCGCAAGAGCTGGACCAGATGTACCTCGATGATGGTGAGAAGACAGGTTTAAAATACGTTTTCTGGAGCCGGGGAGAGACGGGGGAGACCCTGGACAGGTCTCCAGTCCATCTCAGGGCTAACACAGAGAGACAGACAAGCATTCACACTCACACCTACGACCAATGAACCTAAGCAGCATGTCTTTGGACGGTTGGACGACGCTAGAGAACCCACGTCTTCTTTCCGTGCACATTTCACGTAGCTTAGCTTAGCACAAACACTGGAAACAGCTGGAGGACCGCTAGCCTAGCTCTCTCCAAACTGAGGAAACTCATGCACATGATAAAAACAAACCCGTTACACGTCTCCGGTGCTGTTTGTGTCAGTTACGGGCCGCTGTAGGAGGCGTTGATAGACGCTGGGAGTGATGATACAGTGCACCTGTGTTTACCGCCGCTGTTGCAATCCCTGCTTCGCTTAGAGTCGTGAAACGCGGTCGTTGCAGCGTTTAAACCCTGGACGAGGCTGCTCGCGGAGAAAGCAAAGCCGTTTTGCGAGTGATCTCACTGCTCCGGACCTTCTGCGCTCACCGCAGAGGGTTCGGGGCGGCCGAGTGCTCTGCGTTTGCGGTGATTTGAAATAAATTGGATGTAAATGATGCTCCCCCGAGGGCGAGAGAGAGAAAAAGACAGCTCTCCCTCCCTCTCTGTGTGCGCGCTGGGTCAGCAGATGAAGAAACTCTAAGCAGCAGCTATCAGCAGCCAGAGCGGCCGCGCTTTGATCCGTCACCAGAGCTCAATCTGAACCGTCTGGCCGAGCTTCCTGGTGATGGTGAGTGAGTCGCTGGAGCTGGAGCTGGTGCCGCAGACGTGCCGTTCCCATGCCACTTCCTCTCCGAGCAGTCTGGGTAAATACATTAACACTCATTAATCCTGTCTGCGGCCCAGAGCTGCAGATTGGTTACGAGTGCCACCGCTCCTCTTGTCTGTTTAAATCAGGTGTCGTCCGTGAAATAGTTTAAGTAGGTTACCGGCGCTGTAATGGATATTCCTGAGGAGCACTTGTTTTCATTGGCACAACGGAGGAGATTTCACTAAACATTCCTGACTTAATGCGGCTTCTCACTTCATTAAAAACCTCTGGCGCAGCCCGATGGGACTTTACGGCCTCGCTAAGGTGCGCTGTTGCCGTAATTCCTCGTTGGGCGCGCTCGTTAAAGCTCAGACGATCTGCACCGTTACTGCAAATGACTGCGACAGCGTGATTTAATAAAAAAAATGGGGAATTTAATTGAGAAGATCCCGTTGAGATCAAGGGAGTCCTGGCCTGTGCTCGCAAAAATTACAGACGCATGAAAGAAAAATGCTAAAAAAAAACACACGAGTGTGCGCCGGTGCGTATCTGAGACTAGCCGTGACGCTAACCATCTCTGAGCTATTAATTAAAATACGCCTGCGCTGCTCTCGTTGCGTAAGGATCCGTTCCCAGAAGCCAAGCCTCGATCTTTGCCATTTTCTTTTTATTTAATATAGCGTAATTTAATTTAATTTCACAGCAGTTTAACCACTTATCCATTTAACCGGCCACAGTGTACTTAATTTATAAATGAAAGTGGCACAGGTGGTTTTCATCTCCCTCTTGAATCGTTGAATTGGGAGCCATTTATTTTTCTTCTTGTCTTTTTACTCTTGTTTGCACAGCCCTCTAATATTCATCAGGATCCCTCTCTGCTGCACTTTTTATTTCTTTCTCCAGAGAGGTTACAAACATGTCTGCTCATGGAAAGTCTGAACCGTCTGCGCTGTCTGGCCCTGAGCCGGAGCTGCAGGATTTGTCTGCAGGGTGCATGCTTGAAAAACATAGCTGCTGCCGCTGCTGCTGCTGCGGGACGGTGGAGGCCGGCCACGCTGCTATAAAACTTGCTGACTAGAGAGGCTCGCACGCTTTCCCTTGGCTCGGGACGAATCTGGAAGAGGCGGTGAAAGCCATACGTTACACTGTGCAGCTCGAGACGTTTGTCGGCGGTGAGGTAACATGTGAAGCCAGACCCGAGCCAAGGAGTTGTGCAATGCATTTTTTATGCCGTGTTGCGGCCTTGTTAGTGTCAGAGCACGACGATTGACGACCAGAGGCTTTAGATCAGGGGTGTCAAACTCATTTTAGCTCCTGGGGCCACATGCAGACCAGTAAGATGACGGCATAATAACCTCCAGATTTTATTTCCATTTGTTTTACTGCAAAGATGAACAAGTACATTAGCAGAATGTTTACATTTAATGAACTGACCTTCAAAAAAAAATGAAATATCTTAAGAAAAATTTGTGCACATTGCAGACGCTGCAATTTCGTTCTCTGTCATTTTGACTGACAGGGTCATAAAAATCCCGTCATAATCTTTTTTTACCCGTCAGTTAAATAAATACATATTCAATAGCATTTAATTTTCATTTAAGTTTAATTAACTTTAAGTTTAAAAGTACTTTTTTCAGAACAGTATTGACTTTAAATGGTAACAAAAACAACCACAACAAGCGTTTCGGCTGCTAACACGTCTTGTCTGTACTCGGAACAGGACTGCTAGCATAAACAGCTCTTAGACGGTACCGTAGTGTTGAAGTGCTTCGGTGGCAGCTGTTAGCTGCACAGACACAGACCATTGACTGTATATACTAGACGTTAGGGATGTGCGATAATTTATCATTTACGATATATCGTCAAAAACATTCCTCACGGTCATCGCGCGATAAAAACGATAAATTCCGATTGATGACGTATATATGTGCGATGACACGCTCACAGCCCAACACGTGTGGAATATTGACAATTTGACAACGGAGGAAGGCGGAGCAGATACCATACGTACAGATACGTTCCTAGACGAGGCTCCACCTACATTATCTTCAACTGGTTTGGTTTTAAAAGTCTGATACGGAGCAGCAATTTACAACATGCAAGGTTTGCAAACAAATAGTGCATAAAGGACAGTAACGCCACTAAAACACAGCTCAAACTAGAATATGAAGAAAATGTACAAGAAGTAGTGTCGACTTCATCCAAAGCCTCCGGTAAAAAAACAAACAAAAAAACTCAGACGAAACTTGCCAATGTTGCCAATTATTAACGTCACTCGCCACCAAGTGGTCAGGATGTGAACTGCAATATGTCAAAATGACGGATGGCCTTCAGATTTTTCTGTCACATTTTTTTTAAAAGAAACGTCAATGACAGAAAATATTCGGGTTCTGTTCATTTGTCTGTGGACAATAGCAGTTATTTTCTTTGCAGACTTCACAGGGCCAGATTTGACCCTCTGACGGGCCGCTTTTGGCCCCGTGCGCCATGTGTTTGACACCAAAGATGCGGTGTCACACATGCTGTTGTTTTTACAGTTGGGAGGGATTATCAGCTTTTTGTTTTTATTAATAATGGCGCTCAGAGGAGTGGATAGTACTGCTTTATTGCTTTTTCACCAACATCCACATCTGGTGTGTGTGTGTACACCCTGCCAGTTATTAACTGCACTGAAATACACAAGTCCTGCATGTAGTGCAACAATAAAATAATGACCTAACTTGTCTTTAAACGTTACTGCTCCAATTACACATTTTAATAAATAACGACAGATTCTAGCTTTAATTAATAGAGGTTGAGGTGGATTAGCATTTAAGTATTTGACAAATTCAGCTTTACGATGGTGTAAAATGAAAGCTTAAGCCTTTCTTTTATTATCGCAGCCCATCCAAATGCCATAGCCACTCCTCCGTTTATTCTTGAGGCAGTTCGGTGAAAAGCACAGACGTCAGCCCGGCGGTGGCGCGATGGAGAGTCGGCGTCTGCACGAGTCAGCGTCCAGTAGCTGTCGAGCTATTTGAGTCTGAACCGAAGCTGACCGACAGACCTGGATTCCTGCACGCGTGGCTAAAGATGACTTCATAGTTAACAGCGTTCTCCGTTCCAAGTGTTGACAACAGAAGTAGTACATTTCACAGAGGTCACGTCCATTACAGGGCTCTTCTGTTTCTCTGGTTTCTCTTCGTCTCTGATTCTGCTTTCTTAAGTTTCCACTGTGCCATTGTTCAGACATTTACTTCTTTTTCTAAAAAAAATAATACCTGGGGTTTTTTAAAAAAGCTGGCAGAATCTGTGGTGAACTCCAGAACCGCTCTGTGGGACTGACTTGCAGTAACCCAGTAGGAGCCTCGTGACGCGGGCCAAGAACATCTCATGGCTTGTGGCCTGGGTTTTGACGTGGCAGTAAACTGTGGTGTTTTCTGCCCCCTCTCTCTCATTGTCTCGCGGCGGTTTCATTCGCCGCTGAATTTCTCAACCGCCCAGAGTCGGGTTCCTCCGCGGCATTGTGTCACTGCGGGCCCCCCCCCCCCCCGGATCCCGCGTTTCAGCGCTTAATGAGGCAAACAGTGCCGACCTGCTAATTGTCTGGGAGTTCCTCGTTTGTTTGGGGGGTTTCCTGGTCGGAGAGCTCGGCTGTATCAGTCGCCTCCAGCTGCCGTCGGCCCGCATGGGACAGGAAACCGGTTCCTGGATTACTTCATAACGCACTCCACCTTCTCTGCTGGTGAATAACTGCAGCGTTGCACACACAGTAAACACTGCAGTGACTTGTGTTATAAGAATTATTTGTCTCTAAAGTCCATGCGTGACGAGATAATGCACCAAGGCGTCACTTTGTCAACTCTAGACCTTGAAAACATCACACCAAGAAAACAAACATATAAGTCCTTAAAGGAGTTTTTAAATTAGATGACAAGCTCTAAATGCTCAGTGCTAGGGGACACTCCTCTGATGTGTCCACAATGTCCAAGAAAGTGTCCAGGAAGTATTGGGACCAAAATAAAAACCTTTAATCACACACTTTTGCAAGATCCACGCCCCTTCAGGAGCTTCATATGTTCTAATATGTTCACAAATGTGATTAATAAAGTTTTAAATACACCAATCAGCCACAACATTATGACCACTGACAGGAGAATTAAATAACATTATGACCATCTTGTGATAATTCAGTGTTCTGCTGGGAAACGTTTGGACCTGGCATTCATTCATTCATTCATTGGTGTGGATGTTACTTAGACATGTAGCACCCACCTAGACCAGACCAGGCACCCCCACCCCATAGCAATGACACTCCTTGATGGCAGCAGACATCCCCAGCAGGATGCAGCTTTAGGAACAACTCAAGAACAGCACAAGGTGTTGACCTGGCCTCTAAATTCACTAGATCCCAAACTGATCAAGTATCTGTGGGATGATCCGCAGAGGCCCCTCCCCTCAAAGACCCCTCCACCTATGTCCATTCTCTGATGAGATACAACTGTTTTGGAGGCACAAGGGAGACCTACACAACATTAGGACATTAGTCATAATGTTTTGGCTAACAGCTACTGCATGGACATTATTGGCCACATCTTTATTAATGTTTTTTTTTATTGTCACAGTACAAACAGATATTTTTACTCTTGCAATGTCAAGCTGAAACCACAGAGACATTAAATTAAAATAAGATATTAACGTCCCACTCGCTGTGTTTGCGGGCGCCGGCACGTTTGAAGCGTCCCTCTGTTGCTCAACGGCCTCTCTGGAGCAAATCAATGTGACCCACATGACACAGATGTCACACTGGTGCCGGCCCTATTTTTAGGACTTTGTTGTAAACGCACTTAGAGATCAATAGATTGACTTTTTTTCAATTAGATGCTCCACATCAAATGTGACGGCTCGGTGAAAAGTGGGCCATGGCAACGGGCGCACAAAACAGCAACAGGCACCGAGGCCTCAGAGGCACTGAAGATGAAGTTCCCCAGCATAGAATAAACTGAACCCAAATGAGGTCTCTTTTTGTGTGAGAGCTTGTCCAGGACACTTGGAGAAACAGAGATGCGCAAGATAAATCGCCATAATTTATAATTTGACGGTCGCTGGACAGCTGACGACACGGTGTCTTGACGTCCTTGATTTTACTGCCGGGCGTCCTGGCTGGAGGTTGCGGCGTTGAGAGCTCGGTGTAATCACGTCCCCTTGAGGTCTGAACTCATGTGAACTTGTATCCCTCTACCTCCAGATGCACAGGAGGTCAAAGCCAGATCAAATAGAGGAGAGGAGGTCAGTCGGTTCAGTCGGTGCCGGGAAGAACACACATGGCAGACTGAGGGAGGGTGGAGATGAGGTTTGACTGTTTATTTCTTCAGGTTCAAGTATGTCTTCTGGTAATCCTGGTTTCATATTCACATGACTGGTGCCTGTATGGCGTCCTGATGTTAGGAAGCATCTTGCCTCACCGTGCAAAACAGATCATTCTGATCCTGCTGTTACCACGAGAGAAATAAATACCTGACGAACCTTTAGGTGTCATTCAGTCAAGCTTTGTTCAGGGAAGAGAACTCAAGGTTTTAGCGCTTTACCTTGCGAAACAAAGTCTTCTCTTAAAGGAGAACTATCGTTTTTTACAACCTAGACCTTATTTCTGGCATAAAATCCAATTGTTTACTCACCCATACAACTTAGGTGTCATTTGGAGAAATATTTGGATATAGTGGGAGTGAATGGGGCACCGAAATGCAGCCTCTAAATAACGCATTATCTGCTACTAACTCGTTCATTTCACCAATATTTTGCTAGTGCTATTAACTCCAGACTCAATGGGGAATAGCACTAGCGTATCATAATAAAATATTGGTGAAATTAATGAGTTTTGTGGCAGATAATGTGTTGTTTAGAGACTGCGTTTCGGTGCCCCATTCACTCCCACTTTAAGGACATATGCCTCGTTCCGCGGGATCTAAATATTGTCCAAACGACTACAAATGACACAAAAGTTGTATGGTAAACGATTGTATTTTATGCCAGAAATAAGGTCTAGGTTGTAAAAAAAAATGGCAGTTTCCCTATAAGGACTTCTGCCTGCTTCAAAGAAAATAACTCTTCCTACCAGCAGGTGGCGGTAGTCTGTATTTGTCTTTGGAAATTGGGAAACAGGAAGCGCTACTATTAGCTGGGAGGCTAGGAAGAGCTACAAACTGTCGTAGAGCACTGGTTTCTCCTGAATCATCCTAACCAGCTGGTCTACAGTCAAACATATGGCCCACGGGCCCAAAACCAGCCCGCCAGAGGGTCTAATCTGTCCCGTGGCATGAATTTGCAAAGACACTAACTGCATATTTTTCAATAAAAGTAGCCGCTGTTTCTAATTTGTCCACTCTTTTAGTAAGAGTAGGAGATGAGGAGGGTGTTTAGTGGTGTCTGGGCCAGACACTTGATCAGTTTGGGATCTGGTGAATTTGGAGGCCAGGTCAACACCTTGAGATGTTCTTGAGTTGTTCCTAAAGCTGCATCCTGCTGGGGATGTCTGCTGCCATCAAGGAGTGTCATTGCTATGGGGTGGGGGTGCCTGGTCTGGTCTAGGTGGGTGCTACATGTCTAAGTAACATCCACACCAATGAATGAATGAATGAATGAATGAATGAATGCCAGGTCCAGCAGAACGTAGTATTGTCACAAGATGGTCAACGTTTCTCCTTTTACCTGTCAGTGGTTATAATGTTATGCCTGATCGGTGTCTGTAATCTAATATATAAACGTCAGAGGTGCAAAAATATGGAAACCTTATGCTGCTCTAATTGTGCTGGGAGGTGGGGAGGCTGTCTTTTTTTTTTTCTCGCATCCTCAAGAGGAAGCGATTTACAGCACCTCGGTATAAATACGCTCCTGCCTTGACGAGTTTCCTCCACAAAGACACGCTGCTGTGAACCTCAGCCTCATCGTCGCATAATAGTTTCAATGTGTCCATGTGTTTCTGTGACACACTCGTGATAAAGCTGCTGGACCGTAGACATCAGAGCTCTCAAGAGACTCCTCTGTTCCTTTATTAATAGCAGTCAATCAGCCATCCGGCGCTCTGTGACTCTGTAAACAGCTCCGGTCGCAGTTCAGGTGCTGCCCCGACTTCCTCCTTCTATTCACCTTGAGGTGGCGGCGACACGCTCGCATTGTTTTTCTTTCACCATGGCAGCCGCTCGCTTCGCGTCGACAGATATTTTCGTGTCTGAATCCTCTCTAGGCGTGTCGCCTTTCTGACAGGAAGTGAGTGGTACTTCTGGTAGGAAGCCACCTTACCAGGGTCTGTGATGAAAATAGATGTTTTTAAGAGACATCGGCTCCCATTGTGTGCAGGGGAATCACGGGTTTCCAGAAGGGTCGAGGGAGGAATTCCCTGGCTCCGTTTCTCGAGGACGGCTCCGGAGGTGTTCCCTCTTCCCCTCTCACATTTCTTATCCTCGTGAGAGAGGCCTGAACTCGGAGGATGATTGAAAAGAAAGCAAACTGCGGAGACTGTTTCTTCAAAGATAAAAAAGGGTAAAAAAAGAAAGAAGAAAGAAGTACTCATTGACCTTAACGAACAGGAGCGGGAGGGGAGGGGGGGGCTAAATGACTGATTCATCCTTTAGCTTCGCTCGGCCTACGTAGCTGCTCTCGGATCAGCCCACACCGTCAGTACACAGCTGATAAAAGCAGATAAACAAGTGCACCTGGATCCTTTTGAGACAGCAGGAAGGTTGCGTCATCTCTCTTGATAAAAAAAAATGTCTGGGGATCTTGGATATAAAGTGATTCTATTAGGTCGACTCAGAGGAAACAACAGCTTCTACGCGCCCCGGAGAGTTTTACTCACCTTCGAAACGGCTCTAATAAATACTTTAATATGCGTGGTATGAAACGGATTAGATCATTTGTAGAAAGAAAAAATAAAAGCTTTGAGGAGTGGCTTCGCCTCGTTCAGATTATTTATTTACTCATTATTTATTTATTTGGTTCTCGTTTGAGCTAGCAGCTGTTTTTAGTCAAACATCTAATGCTGGGTTCATTTTTACCCAAACTGATTCCTCCTTCGCTCGGTACCGAGCCTCAGCCCGAGATGATCAGAAGCAGACTATCCAGATTATTTGAAACACATTTAGGATTTAAAATCTGGACGATTACATCTTGTTTAGTCACAGTGTCCATTGAGAGAAATGAGCCTACAAATACTAGCCCTTCATGCTAACGTTAGCTAACATGCTACATTGGACAGATATTAAAACTGACTCAAAGAATAGCTTAAAATATTACAAAGTTAAAGCAGTTTCTTCTTGTTGTGTTTTGATTGGTGGTTGATGGACCAGATTCCAGGTCCATTATCGCCACCTACTGGACTGGAGTGTCAATGAATTGATTTACAGTTTTTGCAACAAATTCTCCATTTTCTTTATGTGGTGATGGCTCATTTTATACAGGGACAAACAGAATAGCTGCAAAAGTTTGATTTCTAAACTCAACATCAGTTTAAAGGGAAATTACCATTTTTTACAACCTGTGCCTTATAATTTTGGAGTCGTTCGGACGATATTTAGATGAGCTTATCTAAATATAGTGGGAGTGAGTGGGGCACCGAAACGCAGAATCTAAATAACGCATTATCTGTCTGAGTGCAATTAATTACAGGTCAATTAATTTATTAACAGGTAACTCTGGACTCAACGGGGAATAGCACTAGCGTACATTAACAAAATATTGGTGAAACTGATGAGTTTTGCAGCAGATAATGTGTTATTTAGAAGCTGTGTTTCGGTGCCCCATTCACTCCCATTATGTGGATATACGCGTATCTAAATATCTGACAAACGACTACAAATTACACAAAATGTTATGTCAGAAATAAGGTCCAGGTTGTAAAAAACTGTAGTTCCTCTTTAACCAACGACTGTGGAGCTTTTGCAGACGGAAGTCGAGCCAGAAAGAAAGTCTGTTTTTTGTTTTTTGTTTGTTAAGATTTAACACTAAATATTCATAGTTAAACGAGCTACAGTCAAATATTAACTTTAGAGAGAAGCTTTGTGGGTTTTGTCAAGCTTTGATTAATATCGTCTTGGCACCGCATGTCAATGACTCACCGGCTGTCAGCAGGTTTAGACTTTAAGATTTCTAAATTGTGATTTATGAATGGAAATACGCCGTTATTCATCAGAGTTCTGAGAAAGAAACACAACTTTTAGGGCATTTAAAGTTGCTGCATGTTGCCTTCACTGCACTGACCTCCTCTTTTTTCTCTCTTTCCCTTTGCAGTCAACGAGATCATCAGGAACGACCTGTCGAGCATCTCCGTCCACAGCCACGCGTAGTTTCCCGTCCAGGAAACCAAAAGATTAACACACAAAAAAAAGGGAAGCACCAAACAAATCTGACACTTTGCTTCACATGCTCGGACTACAGCATGCAAGGAAGCAGCAAGAAGGAAATGCAAAGAGAACAATTGTAAATGTATTGTCCAGACGACCAGGGTCCAACGCGTGCCTTGTTTTTTTCATATATAACTCCTTTATGTAGAAGTTATCCAAGGAATAGACGACATGACTGACCTGTAAATTAAATATGTAGCAACCAAACCTGCCAACCCCCAAACCCTTACGAGAAAGCTTTTAGAGGACCAAGGTTTATTTTATATGTCTGTGTTTTTTTCTTCTTCTTCTTCTTCTTCTTCTTGTTGCTGCGGTTTGTAAATGAGTCAGTGCCTATGAATTATGTCATTTGTATATACAGTATGTGTAGCGCTTCGGTTTGCATATCTGGCTTCACAGAGAGACAGTTTAAAGTGCCTTTTTTGACTGGAAACGAAAAACGAAAAAAAAAAAAAGACTTCGGCTTTACATGTTCAACCTCAAAATTTCAAAGCTGAGGAAGCTTTACGGCGAGCTCTCTGAACAGTGCACAAACGTGGCGGTTGATGGCGTGAGGATGGAGTAGTAGCGGCAAACTGACAAAGTTAGCATCAGCGCAGCAACAGTCCTGAATGTACTGAACTGTTTTATTACGTCTGCAAACAAACAAAAAAGGAGAATTTGTTTTTATTTCGTCTTTGTAAATCCTAGAAACGTTCAGACAGATTAATATGAATAATTAACAATCAACAATAAGCACTTAACCACTAAACGTGGTCTCAGGTCTTGTTATTGTTCAATCAAAAGTCCAGTGTGCAGGATTTAGGAGAAGCTGTGAGCAGAAATGGAATTATGTTCTTAGCATTAGCCCTTCATACCTACAGAGTAGTGGCTGAAGGATTCGTCTGAAGCAATAATTGGATGAAATAAAAATGGCAGCAGGTATTTTTCACAGAAGCCTGAGCATTTCCTTCAAATTAGAATTGTGAATTGAGAAAATGTTGAGCACCCATGCGCTAATACCACGCAACAAAAGGTCCTCTTCCACTGGGTCCGTCATGTTGCATCGCTATGTTTCTATAGTAGCCCAGATCGGACAACCAAACACTGGCTTTGTTCTGGCAAGGTGAGGAGTATACATGGACTGTATGTAAAGATGGACTAAGAGCGGTTTTGAGCTCAATGTGAAGTTTCTGGTTGCCGCCATTTTGGCAGTGGCGCTGCCTGACTCACGGCTAATTCACAAAGTGGAGTATGAATCAAGCAGGTAGACTGAATTTCATCTAAATGTTTGAGTTATATAAAAATGCACACATGTTTAGTTTTTGTAAAAAGGAAATTAGCCATACGGGCCCAAATCTTATTTGTTTCGGGCCGTAAACACGTTTTTTCAGGTCTAAAGTTGGACATTTTAACAGCAAACCGTTTGGGGATTGACTCACTATTGGAGCCATTTGATGAACTGCAGCTTTAGCCACTTCTGAGTCGTTTCAGTTTGCTGCAATCTACACCACCACCACTAGATGTCTCTAAATCCAACACACTGGCCCTTTAAGTTTTTTAATAACGTTACAAAAACTGATTTTCTTTAGATGTTTTAACATTTTTAAAGTCCCTTTTCTCAACTTATTTTCTAAAGATGAAGAAAACAAACTGACTTGAAAAAAAAATAGATCTTGGGAGTAAACTCTCGGCTGCAGTGGCTGTGTTTGACTTTTATCGAAGAAGGAATCATCTCAGTTTTGACAAAGCTTGACTTTTATTACTCCCTGGAAGCTATGCAACGTGCAGGTAGAGTTAGTCTCTCAAAGAATGTAAACACCTTCATCGAGAAGCTCTCGACTAATCCAAAGAATACTCCGCGACAGAGGACAGCAATACAAATATATACATTTTTAAGTGTTTGTTTTTGTATTTTCATATTTATTCTCTAAGCATGTGCTCTGTTTATTCATGTTTATCTTCTATTACATGGTTACCTGCGTACTGTGGTTTATGTGCTAAGTGGTTTGCGCTCTTGAAAAACAAATCGGATGGGCTCACGACGCTTGTTCCCGGTTTTATTTGTATTTATGAGTCTTAATCTGTGTAACTGAAGAGCATGAGATAAGCCATACGGATATGTTTACCCAGGAGGATATTGTCAATCAGCGACTCATAACTCGGCTTTGTGATATTTTATTTGTCAATAAATATGCATTCATCTCGTTTCACCTGTCGAGTCTCTGTCTCGTGGAAACACATGTGCACTTTGTCTTTAAATTAAATGAATGTGATGCCTCGAAATCTATAACATCGCTCTGAATTCGTGTTGCTCAAGCATGCAAACAACTGTTTGTATTTGTGAAGCGGCTGTTCCAACGATTGATTTGAATTTTAATTAATATACCCGTGGCTTTGCATGTTAGGAATCACATGCAAAGCAACTCTCACCAGCCTGCTAATTCATTTCCATATTACAGGGAAATGAATGAAGCAAACAAAGCCTGCCGGGAACTGAAAACATCAAATTCTCAGGAAGAACAAAAAACAATGTTTAAGGAGCTGAAAAGTTGCAGGAAAAGGATGGTGCACGTGCTTTTTTTTACAGAGGTTAGATTGTGTGAGCCAGCTGTCGATGAGATTAAAGAGTGAACCCCAAACAGCAGTTCATTGTGAAGAAAAAAGCTGGTTGCAAAAAGAGAAGTTTAGCTTCTATTTAAATCAACCGATCCCTTTTCTGAAGTACTTTAAATTAAAAGGATCTAAAACACGGGTTTGCGTCTTGTTTAGCTAAGAGTCAAAGTATGAATCATACCAGCTTTATTTCCCTATCAGTATGCGCTCATATTTGTTCTCTAACATGCTACAATGCACATTCATTGGAGCAGTGGAGCTCCATGTCCTCTTCGTTAACCATGACTCCAGCGTATAGCTCCCTGTGGTTGCACTAAAGTGACCATAGATGCAGCCAGCCACATGCTGTGTTTATTTTGCACCACTTGAAATAAGGAAGAATTCAAGATCTGCATGAGGGGAGGACACAAGCATGCACCTTCTGCAGGAGGTGAAAGTGACTCCAGGAGAAACCGAGGTTTGTTTCTGTTGTAGCATCTGAGCTGACCCCGAAACAGAAATCGATCAGCGTCCATTAACCCGTCAGCAACATGCTCACACCTCCTCCACGACCTACAAATGTGTTTGATTAGAGCTTAAAGCGGTTCGTTTCACAGCATAAACCTTCGTCTGATCCATAACTGCAGGGAGAAGTACAGTAAGACTCCAACAGGCTGCCTCTCCGGTGCTGCTCCGGGTCACGGTGCACACTGACACCTTGTGGCGAGCAGCTTCCTGACTGAAGCTCAGCACCGACCGCTTTCTGCGTCAGGTTACATGTGAGTGTGATCATGAAAATCACGATCTGTGCCTCGCATCTGTCTCACGTCTGTTAGGAAAATCAGGTTGCTCTCACGCCGTCGTTGATTATTCTTTCTGTGCGGCAGCTCAGCACACATGGTAAGCACAGAGTTATATGGGATTATATTTAAAATTGATGTTTTAGTAGATATTACAACATCTGCCTGAATCAATGTTTAAATTTTAACAATATAAAGTATTGTCTTATTGTATTTACACTAAATTTGAAGTGAGATATCAACGCCATGCTGTAAAAATCCACTAAGTTTAATGTCTTGATGTCAGTAAACTTAAATAGTTTGGGGGTTTTTTTCAGCTCAAAAATAAAAGACTTATCAATTTTATTGTGTTTAACTAAACTGATTCATGGGGATTGGAAATTATTTAAAATACATGTGTGCACAGGTGTGTTTTTGTTATCAGCTGGAACGCTAACCTTGAAATGTTGGCGTAGAGCAAACGTGTCAAACATAAGGCCCACGGGCCAAAAGCGGCCGCCAAAGTCTCAAATCTGGCCCGCAGCATGAATTTGCAAAGTGCGAAAATAACTGTTAGCCCTAATTTGTCCACTGTTTTATTTAGAGAAGTGGACAGAACACAATGACACTAAACAGCAGATAGCAATGTGACCAGATTACGCTTATTCTTCTTAGAAAAGAGGAAAAAAATTGAAAAAATCTGCAGTTGTCGTTACGTATCCGGCTGACTTGAGATCAAACTGGGCTGTTTGTGTTTGACACCTCTGCTGTAGAGCTAATGAAACACAACACGACAACATCTGAGGCCAAGCTTTGCATCAACAAAGAGAATATTCATGAATTTGTTCGTTGAGTTTTTCAGTATTTATATGAATCATAAAATATCTAAAACCACATTTTAATCTCTATCAGCTGCTTTTTCTGTTTCTGTTTCCTGCTCCCAGTCTGGTAGGATGGAGACTCACTTCATCAACGCTACACTCAACTCCAGCGTGGGCGGGGTCTGCAGGTTCGGACAGAACGAAACCGTGAGCCTCGCGCTCATCGACGTCCTGACTTTCCTCATCGGCCACGTGGTGACGACCCAGCTGCTGTGGATCATCTTCACATCCAAGAGGCCTATAGATATCCTGAACTGTAACTTAGCTTTCTTTCACAAGCTCCAGTACTGGGCGGCCGGCTTGCATTTAGTTTACCTGTTTGCTTTTCCAGACTTCCACATGTTAATACTCAACATGACGCGCGTGTATGCACAAATCGGAGGGCCGATAAGTTCCTCTTTGATCTGCCTGGAGAGATACGTCGCTGTGATTCACCCCGCATCCTACTGCCTGCTGAAGAAATACAGATGCAGGGAGGTTTGTGCAGCCACAGTGTGGCTCGTGACCATCCCCGCGACGTTACTCTATATTTGCTCTACGCTAAGTTTGGAAGTGTTTAAGATAGTGCCCCTGGTTTGGATGGTGGTCATGAGTAATGTCATGCTGTGGTGCAGCATCAGAATCGCGTGGACGCTCAAAAAGTCGGGCCCAGGGCGCGACAAGATGCATCCCATGAAGAAGAGGGCCCTGAATACCATCTGCACCACGATGGCCATCACCTTGTTTTGTTACATTCCAGTGGCTTACCTGCAGAGGGAAAAGATTCAAAACAAAGACGCATACGACTGTGACGTTACATCTCTGTGTTTATTCCTGTTGTCTGCAGCTAGTATTGTGCATCCACTGTTTTACCTCTTCAACCAAGGCAAACTGATTGTCTGCTCAACGGGAGAAAAGAAAACCAGATGATCTGCTGATCAGCTGAACTCAAGGGGAACTACTACAGCCTGGACTTTATTTCTGGCATAAAATGTGGTTGTTTACTCACCCATATAACTTTGGTGTCATTTGCATTCATTCAGGAGATATTTAGTATATCCATACAGTGGGAGTGAATGGGGCACCGAAACGCAGCCTCTAAATGACGCATTATCTGCAGAAAAACTCGTTCATTTCACCAATATTTTCATCCTGGATAATGATAACAAGTAACTCCGGACTCAGCGGGGAATAGCACTAACATATCATAACAAAATATTGGTGAAATGAACGAGTTTTGTGGCAGATAATGCGTCATTTAGAGGCTGCATCTCGGTGCCCCATTCACTCCCACTATATGGATATACACAGATCTGCTTTTCTCCTGAACGAGTGCAAATTACACAAAAGTTATATGGGTGAGTAAACGGTCGTATTTTTTTTACTAGAAATAAGATCCAGGTTGTAAAAAAAGTAGTTCCCCTTTAATTGTATCACTCATTGTTTGACTTCAGCCTTAACATGTTATAGAGCAAATGTGGAATATATGCAGATGTCCGTCTTTGGCTCCAGGTCTGATGGCAACAATCACTAATGTGGCCGCTTTGCATGATGAAAATATTACGTAAATATCGGTTGGGACATATTTGAATGTCATCATTCATTTATTCATTTTCTGTAACTGGTTTTTCCTGTGACGGGTCGGTCTGGTCTCCAGTCTATCTCAGTATATTTTAATGTATTTACTTTATTTCTTTTAAATATATAAATCTGTATATATCTATATGTTTGAATCATACATTCTTCAGTAGGGATGAAAAGAGAGGAGATTAATATTGTACATCTTTATTTGTAAGATCATACTCTACACAATTTGATTAAAACACATGTAAATAAAAACAGTGACGGGTTCGTAGAATAATTACAGCATATAAAGTTTTTAGTCGGTGCATTCATAAACACAAAGCTACCTTCTCCTGAAGGTTTTTATAAAGTAAAATAAAACATCAAACATGCTTCTGTCTTTTTTTTTAAATGAACTTCTTTACTTACAAAATGATTTAAATGATTTATGGGTGAAGTGGTGAATGTATGTTCTACTGGAGATCTAATGTAAAAGTTTTATCCCCATGCATCTTGTTGTCAGGGTGGGTTTCTAGGAGGTAAATATGGATCGGATCAGTTAAAAGACCTCAAACCCATGCTGGTGGTGCATTCTTCTTGAGAGTCTGCTTCTTTCAGGGACACTTAGTGTTGCAGGGGTCTCCTGATGTGAAGTATCCGTACACGCTGACCAGAGGAAACATGGTTACTGCACCCAGCAGTGAGCCCAGCTGCACCACAGCTCCGCACCACACGAGGGCGCTGTGGCCCTCGTCACGGAGGATCACCCCGATGATCACCTTCACGTAGGACAGCGTGAGAATGAAGAAGACCCAGGCCAGCACCTGAGGAGCGGAGGCAGGTGAGTGCTTCAGACATTTTTACTGCTTAAATACTGATTTTTTCCGACTACTTAGATTTTGGATGCGTTTAGTTTTAAATCTAAAGAGCGCACTCACCATGACAACACCACCTGAGGAGCCATTAACCAGCAGAGGACATGGACTCAGCACAGCCATGCTCATTATGTAGGCTCCAATTCCACTGCCCACAAATGTCAGAGCTCCCATCAGCAGCAGAGATCTGGAAGCAGTGGGTGAAATTATGCTTTTTGAGTTTAGGTTTCAAACATGTGCATCCTGCAAAAGGTTTTATATGTGCATGTGTTAAATGTCAGAAAGAAGAGTTAAAAAAACAACAATGAAAGATCTAATCTAGTGGTTTTTAAGTCATTTTCATGATGCATGCTAAAACAAAAAGCAGAACAGTGCTTCATTAGACAATGTCAACTTTTTTCTTTTTTTAAGAAACCACAATTTTCTGATTTTTCTAGACTTAAATCAAAAGAAATCACATTAAAAACAATCTAATCCTAAATAATAGCCTCTTTGCAGCTACTGCAGACATAAAATGTTGTTTACCGTCTTAAAACATTTTTACTTCCCCAGAAATTTTATTTTTAACACTTTAGAAGAACCAGAAGCAGAACCTGAACAGACTAGTCCTAAATATCAGCCTTGTTGCAGCTACTGCAGACAGAAAATGTTGTTTGCGGCCTTAATAAATGTCTTCGCTCTGTTCCATAAATCTAAAATCAGTTTATAAAGCGGCTTCAAGTGTTTAAAGTGTTAAAAAACCTGCTGTGTTTCTAGTTTTTGTACCAGTTGAAGTAAATTTTGTTCTCAAGAAACTTTACAGGAAGTTTATGGAGTGTTTGTTTGGTTTACTACCAACATTGCTGCAGTGTTTTCTGACTGAATCGAACGCTAAAGGTCTTTACGATGTCTCCGTCTACAGCTTGCTGACTTGACTGGGAAGAACATGGCGATGAAGCAGGCCAGGGGGTTGGACACGGCGGCCAGAGTTGCCGCCAAGTGATAGGCGTTGTTGCCGTACGGCATGCAGGAGTAGGACTGCACCGAGGGCAGGACCACGTTGCTCAGCGCGTTCACCCAGCCCAGAATCACGAAGATGTACAACACCTGCATCCAGCTGTAAGAGCCGCTGCCGAAGCTGCTCCTGGGCTTCTGGCCTGCGGGCCTGTACGGGTCCATCATGGGCTTCTGCTCGGCCCACGTCCTGTTTCTCTGAGCTTTCTGTTTCACTCCGTTGGCGTACCTGCTGTTTGGGTTCTCCCTGGACACGGACGGATGGTAGTTGAGCAGCAGGAAGGCGACCAGACACACCAGCATCATGGCGCTGAGGAAGAAGAAGAACACCTCAGTGGAGAAGTTCGCGGGCTGATAGTGCGCCTCGAGGTCAGAGGTCGAAGCACTGTAGGAGGAGTTGAGGGTGTAGTTCAGAGACTCTGTGCTGTTTAAGCAGTGGACGACCCCGACACCCTGGATCAGAGCCACCAGAGCCGGCAGCAGCCCGCTCACCCCCTCCCCGATGAAGTAGGTGGTCAGGTACTGAGGCTTGAGGCGCATCATGAAGGGCAGGAAGGTGACGGAGGAGGTGCAGTCAACAGCGGCGAGGAAGAAAGTCAGCGCGAGGAGCGCTACGCTGCGAGGAGCGCCCGCCACCACCACCGTCTCCTTCCAGAAGAAACCCAGCAGGAAGCTGGCCACGGTCCCCAGGCCGATGATCGCGTAGATGACGGCCGTCTCGTTCAGGACGCCCGGGCGGAAGCGGTGCATCAGGGTGACGAAGAGCGGCCCGACGTTGGCCATCTGGATCAGGACGGAGAGGTACGAGGGCAGGTACCAGCCCTCTGGGATCTGAGGGACGACCAGAGGCAGCTCCACCCACAGGCCGTTGATGGAGACCCAGGAGCCCATCCCGAACAGACACGCCAACAGGTGGGTGAGGAGGGACATGGTGAGTCTTATAGATAAGACAGGAGCTGTACATTTAATGAGACAGAATAAACATCTCCATACATACAGGAGGCTGAATCAAACTTTGGTGACTATTCTACTTTTATTTAACTATTGATTGGTTGATAAAATGATAAATCTCAGTGGCTTTGGTGGCAAGTTTTAATGTAGCACCATCATCAGGTCAAAATTTGAATCTGTCCCTTTGGATTATGATAAAACTTCTACAGCCCAGCAGGTGTTAGCATGCTAGCATGCTGAGATTAGATGCTAGCATGCTGAGATTAGATGCTAGCATGGTCATAGATAGATAGATAGATAGATAGATAGATAGATAGATAGATAGATAGATAGATAGATAGATAGATAGATAGATAGATACTTTATTGATCCCGGGGGAAAGTCATACGCTCATAGTCACATTTAAAATTGATTTTAAAAGTCAAAGCATTTAAAAATTGTTTGATTTGTTGTAATAAAGTCACAAAACACAACAGACTTTACTTGTTATCAGTCTGTGTGTGCTCTTATAGTAAACTTGAAGACGTTAGCCACTATTAGCTAGCACAGACCAGTGGCTCTGTAGCATCTGGACTCCAAACATGTCATTAGATTTAACAAAAGGCCAATAATGATAAAAAAATATTGACGCCTATATCGATGCAAGGCAAAGAAACTTACTTAAAAACACATCTATGGATGTTTTAACATTTTCATAGAACTGTAAAAAAGAACCCAAACATCGGCCAGTGTACAACGGGTTAGCTTAAAAAAACAAAAACTGAAATCTGTCTATATTAATCTGTCTGTTATCAATGTTTAAAGTTTCATTTCTCTTTAATAAAAGTTTATTTTAAGGAACATGTGGAGGAAACGAAACGAAAATTACAGATTTGTTGTTTGAAAAGAGTCTGAGCTTTGTTTTTTGAGCCAAGTTTGGACATCTGAGGATTATGAACAAAATAAACTAAAAATCTTAGGATCTATATCAAAACTAAATCTAGTTAAAGTGTCGGATTAATGTGAAATTAATTAGTAGTTGTGTTAATCATATGGTTGTATTTAGGATAAGAAGTAGCAGATAAGAGCTAAAATGCTAAACTTTCCTGCATGAGCAAAACAAACTCTTTAATTTCTGATGGAAAAAAAAGTAATAACTAACTCATTGGGTTAAATATTAAAATGACTAAGAATAAGATTCAAAATCCTCTTTTTAATGTGTCACCCTGACGAAGCATCCCTCTGCCAACACTAAACTTGCTCCTACATTGAGTTAATCTTTACTCCTTTCTTAAAACCTCTTCCTCGTTAAACTGGACGCTGTTTCGTTCTGAGCAGATTCTCCGTCGGTCACGTGAACTGAACGTGTCAAGCGCCTAAAAAAAAAAATGCAAAGATCCAGATCTGGTCCAAGTTTGTTTGATCGCAGCGAGTGTTCGTCTTGAAGCCGTTTCAAACGTCGGAGGAAACATGACCACCTTCTGCTGCCCCCCCGTTACATAAGCTGAGAAAACATCTGACCATTGTGTAGTATAACATAAAGACAGCATGCAGTCTGTGATCAGTGAGAAGATTAGAAAAACAGCCTCAGATCAAGTCCTCGAAGCAGAATTAACTAAAAAATATGAATTATTTGTTATAAATTTAAAGAATCTGCTTTAATTATTCATTTTCTCACTGAGTTATAAAGAATATTTTAAATAATAGCAGATTTAATAACAGCATCTTTGCACATGATCCAAATAATTTAATAATTTAAAGCAGATTTCCAACCCTGAATGAGAAGAATAACAGTCTGTGCAGATACTCACATGCTGTGTGCTGGAGAGTTTGGAGTTTTCTGCAGAGAGAAAGAAGCCAAAGTCCTGCTCAGCGTCCTGTGTGCGTGTGCACCGAGGGATTAAACCCTCCTTGGAGGCGAGTGGGTGTGAGAGCATGTAGCCAACCATGACACATGTTTGGGTTAACCGATCGTCGCCTTAAAGACCTCCACCGTCGGGACTCCTGGGGTCATCCACGCACATCACATGTTGTGATTTTACAGCCGCCGTCCACCGTCCACCTCGTCTCTGAGCCCCCTGAGGGTTTTTTTTTTATTTTCTGAATGACGCTCTTTCAGGAATCTACAGAATTCATTAATGCTGCTTAAGGGGATCATGGGAGCAGAGGTGAAAATGGTGTTTGTGCCACAACAAAGAGATCGATGCAGCCAATCACACACAAGGCTCAAACATGATCGTTTTGCTTATCAGCCGCCAGTAACATCATTTAAAGAAGTTTTTGGATGAGAAGGTCAGTTTTACTCTAACTGGTGTGGTGGTTAGCAAGAAGGTTCTGGGTTTGAATCCGTAGACCCAACTGGTTCCTGTCTTTGTAGAGTTTGCATGTTCTCCCTGTGTCTGCGTGGGTTCTCTCCAGGTTCTCCAGCTTCCTCCCACCGCCCAAAGACTCACCAACCAGTTTGGTGAGTGTGAATGGTTGTCTGTCTCTCTGTGTTAGCCCTGTGATAGACTGGACACCTGTCCAGGGTGTACCCCGCCTCTCCTTGCCCCAACAGTTAGATACTTACTTACTTGTTGAGTGGAGACTCTTTGTCCCTGTCCTTTCCCTATGAATGGTGCTCTAACAACCCATTGTCAGTCAAAGTCTCCAGTCTCAAGGCGCGAATGGGGTTGAAGCTTCTTGGGGACAGAAGTTTAAAATGTATTGTAATTTGATTGCAGATTAAATCTCTGTCCACCTCCTCTGTTTAGGGATTTGTCTCTTCCCCAGTCGGACATATATGGCTTCTTTTACTCCTCTTTCAAACCATCGCTCTTCGCTGGCTAAGATTTGGACGTTGCTGTCTTCAAAGGAGTGTCCTTTGTCCTTCGGGTGTAGGTGGGCCATGACCTGAATGATTATAAAAATAGATTTTTAGCAAGTAAAGCGATCAAGAAGGGTAAATTATCCTCAGACATGAAGTGAAGTGAAGCAGAAAGTAGCAGAGACGTACCTATGGGCAGTAAATTTGAGTTTGATTATCCAGTGTGAATTTCTGAATCATATAATGTCCCAAGGTAAAACTAGACCCATGCAAATAGGCCTTTAGGATGCATTCATAAATGCAGGTGTACCTAATGAACTGGCGAGCGAGTGTGCGCCCCCAGCTGTAGAAGCCATGAGCTGGTCTTCAGAAGAGCTGCTAAGAAGCTGTTTCCCCATTTCCAGCCTTTGTGCTTCGTATTTTCCTTTATTGCTCCAGAGGGAGTTGTTTTTTCTTCAAGTCACCGCCCTGAAATAACAAGCAGTCACCTCTCCTCATCCCCACCCCGCCCAGAAATGACACGACAGAGATGCACAAGGTATCAGAGAACATGTGGAACATGTGTTGATGGCTGCTACAGCTGCTACAGCCCCCTGCAGAGGGAAGCTCAGCGAAGGTCGTAATGTCCCGGGCTATTGTGAGCGCGGTGCGTTTAATGGCCTTATGATCGAGCTCTGATAAAGTTGGGCAGCCGAGAATCCTTTTATCTTGGCAGCATTGTTAGTTTGGCCCGATTCATGGAGCAGCAGAGGTGAAAGATCAATTTAGGAATGTGGGATTGTTCCTTTAGTGGTGCTGTTGACCTACAGGGTACTGGTGGAGACTGGGCCACAAGAAGAGGGAGTTATACCTGTAGACAAGAGTGTAGGATTGTAAATGTTGGAATATGAACATCCAAAAAAGACGTTTCACCACTCATCTGAGTAGCTTCTTCATGTTCAGAACTGAAGAAGCTACTCGGACGAGTGGTGAAACGTCTTCTCAACAAACTCTACAAGTCCAGTTGACCTTTTTTAAGTCTTTTTTTGGATGTACCAGGACCTGGATGACTGAGAAACTTCACAGACACGTTGGAATATGACGTTTTATTGTCTTAAGGAGTTTAGGAGCTCTCTGGTTCAGAATCAGTAACTTCTTCTTCTACGCTGTGGTGTCCTGCTCCACAGACAGGTCTATCTATACTTATTACAGCAGTGAATGGAAGTGACATTGATGTAGAACATTAAACTGCTATGGTACAGCAGCATTTTTAGACAGTAAATGAATACATGTCTTTGTCTGTAGAGTGCAGGTGGACTGGGGGTTATTGCAGAGCACTCGGTAAATGCTGTTTTGTTTTTAGTCCATTGGTTCTGGATTTAAAGAGCATCTCTTTCCTTGGTAATGTGGCCAGATGTCTGCTGGAGTCGGGACAGTGTAAATGTCTGGAGGGGAGAGGCGGACACATGGGACAGGACGATACGTAAGCAGATGATTGGACCCCTGAAGGGAACAGACGAAAGGAAAAGAAGACATTTAAATATGTATTAATGTTGTATTTTTCCCCACTTTTACGTAATTTTCTACAAAATTTGAAGTGAATTTAGGGAATCTATGTGTGGGTGGTACTGTGGTGTGGTGGTTAGCACTGATGCCTCACAGCAAGAAGGTTCTGGGTTCTAATAAATCGTCCAGACTGGTTCCTTTCTGTGTGGGTTCTCTCCAGGTTCTCCAGCTTCCTCCTACTGTCCAAAGACATGCTGGTTAGGTTCACTGAATGGTTGTCTGTCTCTCTGTCTTAGCCCTGTGATAGACTGGAGACCTGTCCAGGGTGTAGCCAACCTCTCCTCACCCCAGTGTCAGCCGGGAAAGGCTCCAGTCGCCCCCCTTTCAGCCCTCCAGATGCCAAGCGGTTACAAAAATGAATGAATGAATTTTACTCCAATAAATGACCATTAGATGTAAAGGTTCCTCCAGTTAGCTTAGCTTAGCATTAACGTTGGAAGAGGAAGACCTCATGCTGTGGTGTGGTCATACTTGTTGTTGAGCTTTAAGGCAAATTCATGATTCCTGCAGCTGAGCAGGGACATAAATCTGACCAGGAAACAAAGTGGACGCTTGTTCTGTTCATTCCTTCTTCTTCTTCAACACTTTGATGTTTCATTGGTTTGCACCATTCGTACATTAAATCCAGGTCATAGTAGATCCAAAGAAAAAGATGAGACACGGGCAACATGTGGCAACATTCATCTAAATTGGCTGTAGGTGTGAGTGGTCGTCTTGTCTTTCTGTGTTAGCCCTGAGATAGACTGGAGACCTGTCCCCACGGCGACCCTCCAGAGGACAAGCACTTACAGAACATGAATGAATCGATGTGCATTTGTGTGCATTGTCCAAACTAAACTACTGTTGTTCAACCGTTACCGTGTAGAAACATTTCTGACGATTATCTTCAAAACTTTTAAAGAAAACAGAAGCTTCAGGACATTTTTAACAATCTTTTTATTGTGTACCAGTCATTTCCTTAAAATCTGCCGTTTCGTGTCTAATGATCACAGCAAACCTCGACAGATCACCGATGAATTCAAATGGAAACATTACCAGCTTAAAGTCAACGCAGCGATAACACACGTCGCCCTCTGTAAACGTCTTGAAGTTAATAAATCGTATGCAGCATTGTTAAAGGTAGTGGTGCTTGTCGAAGACATTACTGCAGAGACCCAAGTGTCAAAATCCCTTGTTTGTGAGAACTGTTCATTGATGTATAACAAATTTAAATAGTGTTCCCTTGAAGAAAACAAAAATAAACATTACACGTAAATTACAGAGAATTTGACAAAACAGCAGCGACAACTAAAAGAAAAACTTCTTTAAGCAGCTAAACAAATCAAAGTTGTAAAATACACGATCAGCCATAACATTATGTGATTGTCTGGTTATCACGGCACCAGTCAGTGGGTGGGATATGTTATCAGGCAGCGAGTGAACAATTTGTCCTCAGAGTGGACGTTAGCAGCAGAAAAATGGACAAAAGGAGAAGAATTTGAGAGACTTTGACATGGACCAAACTGAGATAGAAAGATGGGATGCACCGAAATGTAAATACTTGGCCAAAACTGAAAACGAAGAAGCCGTGAGAGATTATTATTGACAGTTATTAGTACCATTGCGTTCATGGCTATGACTGTGTACTAACCTCACTAAAATGAACGCATTGCAATTTTATAAATTAAGCATTAATTAATAATTAATGCTTAAAAGAATAAATCAATTACAAAAGTGTGAAAATGTTTAACACATTTCCAACAAGGCACAATATAAAATTCAAAATAAAATGTTTAACTCATGTTAATATTAATGGAGCAGAAGCTTTTGCATCTGGAAGCATCGATCCATGTGCGTTTAGACTGAGCTTATTTGTTTTTATTTTTATTAAGTAAAATTGGTGCCATCACGATCTACCGGTCATCGTGACTGACGTATTGAGAACTCCTTTTGCCTTGGCGCCATCACTGGGAATCCTCCTTGCTTGGATGTTTGGAGTTCAGGTGATATAATAAATCACTATCACTGGGTCTTTATTTAATATTTATATAGTACTTTATATCCTGAAATACGTCCGCACGGCAGACGAGCCCGTGCTAGCTGCGGTTATTGCTTGCATCATCACAATATCCCGTTTCGGCCGAAGTGTCTCGGTGATAAAATTGCACTTTTTCGGTGCATCCCTAATAGCAAGGCGTCTGAGCTTTTGGACTATCGTCCAGATTTATCTACCAAAAGTGGTACAAGGAAGTTAAAGTACTGAACCAGAGCTGGCTTACTGTTGGATGCAGACGAGCTACTGTCACTTTAATTACTTAAAAACCTCGTGTTATGATGTAACGGTGTCAGACTGTGGATCTGCTACACAGCTTCAGGTCCTACACATAATGTTATGGCTGTCTGAGGACACTTTTAAAGGAGGCGTATGAGCACGAAACCCAACAGTTCCTCCTGGAATGTTCTGCTGGGAAACTTCTGGGCCTGGCATTCATTCATTCATTCATTCATATTCATGTGGATGTTACTCAGACATGTAGCACCCACCTAGACCAGACCAGGCACCCCCACCCCATAGCAATGACACCCTCAGGAGGACCATGTCCATTCTCTGATGAGCTGTTTTGGAAACCTAATCGGTCATAATGTTATGCCGGATCGGTGTATGTTTAAAGTTTTTGCATTTTAAACAACTGTTCTTAACACTGGCGTCTGGTGAATCTGCTGAAATAATCAAATAATAATTTAAACGTTTTCATGGCACAAAAAGGAAAGAGGTAGCTAAACCTAAAAGACGACGAGGCCGTAGGTAGTGAAATCATTAGTTATGTTGAGGGTGAATGAGTTCCTTGTTTCGTTGTTTTTTCCCTGAGCAGATAACTTTTCACATGATCTTTTGTTGTGTTGGGGGGGGAGACGGCTCCATGAGGATCTGTGCTGCTACTGTAAACAGCTTCAGCTACAGAGATTCATTATAACATACCTCACAAAGCGCTCGTGGTATTACTGCCTCATGCTGCCTTTACTCCCTCGGGAGAATGTGCAGCGACACAATGCTCTCATTATCCGGGAGAGTGTTCTTTACTTTCACAGACCTCTGAATCAGGAAGAGGATGCCTCGTCTGATACGCAAGAAAAAAAAATTAAGGCTGAGAAAGATGCTTTCCTCAGGTCGGTTTAAAAGAGTCAGAAGAAATTCCAAGCAGCGCCGGCTTCACCCTGGCCTGGTGCAGTTATTCACACAGTCCTGGGAACTGGTGAACACGTGGTAGATGTTCACCAGAGGGAACATGGTGAGGGCTCCGATCAGGGAGCCGGCCTGGATGGAGATGCCGCACCACAGCAGGGCGGCGTGACCCGCCTCGTGAAGCAGCGTCCCGATCACCACCTTCAGATACGAGAAGAGGCCGGTGAAGATGATCCAGGAGACGACCTGCAGGGGGCGCACACGGGGAAAGTCAGGGTGGGTTTTTAAAAAAACAGGAAGAAATGAGATGAACTTTAGGGTTTTAAAAGTCTGCAAAGAAACTCAGAACACATCCATCCATGAGTTTGATTTCCACTCCCTGACTCAGAAAATAATTCAGTGATTAATTCAGCACAATGTGTAACGGATGAAACTACATAAAATAAATGCATATAAATTAAAAAAGCACTGAACTTGATGTCTAAATCCACCTTATGTTGACTTTTCATCTGTTTCTAAAGTAAACACTGTAAAAAGAAATGTGGCTAACGACCTAAACAAACACACAGAACAGATGGTTTATGATTTATGACTTATATTTTTTGTGTGTAAGCTTTAAATGAAAGATTGGGATGTTAATGAACCTGAGAGATTATTTCATGCTGGCCGAAGAGACTTAGTGCAGAATATCAAAACATTTTGTTGAGTTAATTGTTTAATCAAATGATTTATTCTTTAGATTTGTCAATTTTTTGTGTCTGTGAATGTTCTCAGTCATCCAGGTCATGGTATATCCAAAAAATGTTTCATCACTCATCTAAGGCTCCGTCCACACGTACCAAACAATCTTTTCCCCCTCCTTTTTCACCAAAAACAGAGTTGAAGAGGTGGAGCATGCGCTTAAAGCTTGAGCGCTGTTTACAAATCGGCAGGAGAGGGAGGTGGAAGGCTGCTCTTAAGCGTTTTTGCCGTTTCGCTGCGTTTGCGATTTTTATCACCCTGGGACCAGGTTTCAGAAAAGTGTGTTTTAAGGGAATGTGTTTATAGGATTCGTTTGGATTATCGGCCAAAATGATGCAAAACATCTGCGATGACACCGTGCATCTCCGTGTGGACGGCGGCCTGAGTAGCTTCTTCAGTTTTAAGGGACTGCTGGGAAGTCTGAGGTTTAAATAAGAACTCCTACTGTTGCTGTTTGATGACCAAGGTGTTACATGGACTTGCCTCACTTCCCATGACTGATCTTCTTAAATAAAAATGTCTCGCAGGGCTTCCTCTAGAGGGGACTGTGAGATCCTACCCAGAAAAAACAGCCTTAGGACAAAATGCTCTTTCTGTAAAAGCCATTAACATCTGTAACAGTCTTCCACTCTCTATAAGGGAGTGTCCCACATTACAAACCAGTCTAATAACCCTTGACTTTCATCTTCTTGGTGCCGTATTGTCTTGTGAAGTGCTCTTACTGTGATCTATTGTCTTTGTCCTACATCTTATCATGTTTTTGTGTTACCTGCCTAGGGGCTGTGGATGCTAATTAGCATTGTTGCTATAATCCGGCATATTTACATAGATTGCTGTCTGAGCAGATGTTCATTAATGTGCACTGTCCCTATCAAATAAATAAATACGACTCTTGTCCATTGGATGCTCCAAAACAAGAGTCGTTAGAGCACCATTCATAGGTAAGAGGACGGGGGCAGAAAAACAAACAACAGGTAAGTACCCAGCTGTTAATGGAAATTAGCTCCACTGGTTTCTGGTTGTTAACACAACAAGCAAGTTTCAGTAGGAGTTCCTGTTTAAACCTCAAACATCCCACCAGTTCCCTAAAACTAAAGAAGATACTCGAAAAAACGTCCAGCTGCCTTTTTTGAAGATTTTTTGAATAATCAAATTATTGCGTAACTGCTGCTTCTATCAGAGTCCAATAAAAAAGATTTGCAAATAAAATAAAACAAAAGTTTAGATTAAAAAAAATTATAAAATAAAACTAAATCAGATTTAAAACAAAATAATGAAATACATTTGTTATTGTGCTTAAAAAAATGTAAAAATAAATAAAAAAAGAAATTCTAAATTGTAAAATTAAATTTTTTAGTTTCAGAGAGGGGTTGCTATTGTTTCTGATGTTTTTTATTGTTTTATTAATTCTTTATTGTAATAAGTGATGTTTGCCAGGTTAAGATTAAAATAGCTCAGAATTATTTTATAACTGCCTCTGCTGTACGTGAGGGTAATTGACATGCTTGTTTGTCGAGATCATTTCCGTTCTAGGGACTGGTTTGTGTATCTAGGTGAACGCTGGCACTCACCACTAAAACCACACCAGCGTGACTTCCCAGAAGCGGAGGACAGGGGCTCAGAGCTGCTAACGCCAACAGATACGCTGCAAACACACCACCGCCCAACGACAGGAAGCCCAGACCCGAGGAGGACCTGGAAGACAAAGACGCAGAACATAAAAGTCTGAGCTGTAATAAAAGTCAGGGCCATGCGTCTCGCAGTGTGTTCTCACCTGAGGACGACAAACATGGCCAGAAAACAAGCCACGGGGTTGGCTATGTTTCCGAGCACCACGGAGAGGTGATAGGTCATGGTGCCGTAGGGCAGACAGGAGAAACTCTGCACCGACGGCAGGACCCCGTTGGTGAGGGCGTTGGAGACGGCGAGCAGCGCCATCAGGTAGATGTTTCGTGGCGTCCAAAATGTCTGAGCAGGTGGTTGTTCCTCCACCTGCACCTGGTCCTCAGACACCGGCGTCCCTCCGTTGTGTAGCCGGCATGTCTCCTCCTCATCCTTCGCCGCTGCTGCGCCGTCAGACTCCTGTGACGGCGCGTCTTGTTGCGTCCGTCTTCTCGTCAGAGCCAGGAAGCTTAACGTCGAGATCGACAGCATCACAAACAAGAACCAGAAGAAGTTCTGGACGGGAAAGTTTTCCTTTAAATAATGCGGCTCCACCGTGCCGTTCACAGTCTTACACTCCAGCTTACCACTGCCTTGCCCCAGTGCCACGATGCAGGGGAACAAAGCGCTGAAGCCCTGACCGATGAAGAAGGTGCGGATGTACTGCGGCGGGTAGCGGAACATGAAAGGCAGGAAGGTGACGTTGGAGGTGCAGCAAACCAGAGACAGGACAAACGTTAACAGCAGGAAGGGAAGCGACCTTTGCACTCCCGCTATCAGGACGGTGTGCGACCAGAAGATGGCCAGGAGAGCGGCCGCCACCACGGCCAGCAGCTGGATGCCGTGGATGACGAAGCGTTCGTTCAGACGTCCCGGAGCGCAGTGGTGCGTGATCGTCACCGCTATTGGACCAAGGTTCCCAAAAGCTATCAGCACTGAGAGGTAGGCGGGAAGGTTCCAGCCTAGAACAAGAACACCTGATGTTAAGATGCATCATTCTCTGCATGTATTAAATCAATTAATGACGCTAACTCAATGTCTGACTAGATGTTGTGAGTCGTCCTTTATTTGCGGTTGCGTTGATAATTGTAGGTGAGTATTAGGCCGATAACTGGCGTAGGTTACGTGCATAAGTTGCAGCGTCTACTCACCTGCAAATATCAACACAGTCCTAACGTCTCTCCTCAAAATGTTTCATCCTCATTTACACCTCCGAGTCTGGAGCTGCTGGTCATTAATTGGTCATCACCCAGATTGATCTGAATGAATTTATCTATATACATGTGAGTACTGAGTCGTTCACAGACTCTAGTCAAGTTTAAGGTCTTCATATTAAAAACCTAAACTCCCCACCATCACAGTCATCGTCACCATTCAGAACTGAAAAAGCCACTTGGATGAGTGGGTAGATGTCTTCAAGACAACTAGTACTGCTGGTAAAATCACCGATAAATTCATTTTCTCCCGTTGGAAGTTTCTTGTTTGTATTAACTGAATTTCTTTCAATTAAAGGATATATTAAGACTGGAGGTAAACTTACACCAGTTACTATAACCTGTATATAGATGAATTTGTGAAAACATGGCTGAAGCCACTTGTGCTCCAGTTCTTGAATCTGTAAGACCACCCCTAGTCTTGTAAAGAAAAGTCTTTTTTTTTTTAATAAAAATTGGTTAAAAGGTTTCAGTGTGTGTTCAGTACTTTTTAAACATTTTGAACACATCTAACAATACTGTGATAATATTGATAACTGTACTAATTCTGGTCACAATTACATCTCTATTTAGATCGCAGGTAACCTTACGCCAGTTACCAACCTCATACTCTAACCTGTATATAGATGAATTTGTTCAGATTAATCTGGATTATGTTTTCTATGCCCAAATAATGACCACACTCCAGGTGTGAATGGGGGTCATGTGAGTTTCAGATGTTCCAAATAAAAACCAAAGTAGTCACCTTTGTTTTAGATACTATGACCCTGAAGACTGAGGCCCTTCAACAGTATTAAATGTGACATTAGGTTAATATTCATTCATCTTCTATACCCTGCTTATTCCTGTTATAATAAAAAAGAATTCCAACATTTTTTTTTCCAACAAATTATATTGTTTTTGCCACTTTAGTAGAATATTATATATTATTAGCGATGCACCGAATATTTGGCTGAAAATGACCCAAAAGTGCATTTTTGTTTTTTCGACCCTGGTCTCTTCATTTTCGTTTTTTAGTTTCAGCCAAGAATTTTAATTTCGGTGCATTTATATATATAATTAATAATTACAATATTATATAATACACTGTATTTCATTGTTTGTTTGTTTGAACCGAACGACAATAAAAACTTCTTGTCTTATTTAAATAAATTAAAAGTAAATACCTGCATTTTTTAGACCTCAACAATAAATAATATAATAAAACAACATTACTATTCTAATAATCTATATTTTATTATCTTTACTTTCTCAGTAGTTGATAAATCCTGTACTCTTTAGTTTAATTATGAATGAATGAACCACTTCAAACGTTACTATTCATATAATATTTATATAAAAACGTTTATTAGGATAAAACTAATTAGGAAAAGTTGTATTTTAGATAATTTAGATTCAAATAAAGTCTGAATCTATAAGTTAAAGCTGTAGATGAGTAATAAAAAGACCTGTATATTAGATTTTACTATTGTTTACGAGGAATACTAACGTGATTTTTCTAAATTTAATTTATATTCATAATAATACAAAGAGTTAAATGTGTAGCTAGCTTAAACCACAAGCTAACACCGCCTAGCTCGAGTTAAATAACACAAAAAGCGCCAATAATAAAACAAGAGACTCCACGTGTGGCGGCTCTGATTTGATAAAGACTTAGAGAAACTGGATAAAGGGTCAAACGTGGCGTTTATCTCCAGAGGATCGACCACTGACCTTCGGGCAGCACGTTGACAACAACCGGCACCTCGACCCACAGACTGTTGACGGAAATCCAGGAGCCCATGGCGAACAGAGCTATCAGCCCGTGAGTCACCGCCGCGCTGCTCCACCAACTCCCCGGCATGGTGGCGCTTCTCTCCGGCCGAGAAGACGAGGAAGTAGCCCCTTGGTAGAGTTTGACTTTGCCCGGATAAAACGCGGACGGTGTGCTCGCTCTGTTTCCACCACACGCCGCCGTAACCTGGGGAATGGTGCACTCTTACGCAAAAGTTCCCGCCCCTTAGTGTTGCCTTCCACGTCCCTCGTAATTTCAAGAGCCCGCAGTTTAAAAAGTCAAAATTTGTACATTTAAGTGTTTCAGATCTGATTTATAAGCACCACAAATTAGACTCAACACAATCTACTAATTATTGTTGCAAGTTATAAATACTGTTTTTCCTCCAAACCTAAAAAAAAATAACGCTTTTAACGCTTTATCGTTAAAATGTTTAAGCTTTTTCACGGTTTTATTAGTCCTGTGCAGTCAAAAACACCCTATAAATGAAAACTACAGCTTTTAAAACTAATCTCTAGTCAAAAACGATATTATTTTTTGCTTCTGGGCACAATTTAAGTGGTAGGTTTTCATAGTAGACCTCTTATTTTCTACATTCCGACAGCAGTGAATGCACCACCCAAGGGATCATTGATGACGGCTGGCATGCTAAAAAGAGGGGTTCGTTTCTTTTACCTCCCGCGAACAACTAGCATGGGCGGGACCTCAAAAACAGCAGTTCAAAATCAGAATTATATATATATGTTTTTTTAGACCGATTAATGTCTTAAGTAAATGTATGATTATATGTTTAAACACATCTAAATTGATTCTTAAAACTTTCTCTCAACACCATAACAGTATGGTAATTATGTAGTGTATGTTGCCCTTTTTTTTTTTTAAATTATAATAGAAAAACAGGATCCTAACGCTGTGACCTTTGGCACACTGACTCAGATAAGCTCCTCTGTTATCACTGTCTTCTCGTTTATTCCTTCTATCCTCAGGCCCTCCCAGAAAACACTTTTTAAACCCTGAACTTGCTGACACTGCCGGTGATGCAACCACAAAATGTCCTTCAAATCCCGAGAAACGCAAGATGATTACGTGACACTGTTCTGGTTTATCATACTGGTGAACAATGCAAAAAAAAAAATAGTCAGATTAACAAAGGAGTTTATTTTGACGGTGGTTAATATGTAAGTCAGCAGTCTTTACAAACTGACCATGGCATTGTCATGATTTGTACGGGCAGTTTCCAAAAAGAAAAAGAAAAACATTCTGTAAAGAAAGTAGTAAAAGTCTCACATGATATCAGAAAACTAAAGCACCAAAAATATTTTATGTACAACACGTATGCATGTATCAGAATCACAGCGTATTTGTATACTGAGCAGAACGTTTGAGGTCAGGGTGCATCATGTGAAGAAGTCACATGTCAGGATTTCCTTCTGCTAAATATCACACGTCTGAGTCTCTAACGCGCTGCTGCTTTCAGTTTGACCAGCTGCAGCCTCAGCTACGCATTTTAATTTCGTCTTTCTTGGCGCCCAGACGAGAGAGTACCCCGGTTTCACCCGAGGGAGCGCCAGCTTCAGCTTCAGCACCATCTGGGTGCTGTTTTTGTAAACAAAGTTCAAGTGTGGGTTAGTGTTGTTGAGGATCATTTTCTGGTACTCTATCTCGCAGCGCACCGCTTCCCGTTTCTCCACTCGGGATTTTCCGTCGAAGCGCAGCATCATCTTGTCAACGTCCTGCTGCGATTTGCACGGCCCTCCGTTTTTGCTCACCATCGCCATGATGTAGTCCTTATCCATGTTCACCTCCACCTCCTCAGGACGAACCTTTACTGGCTTTTCTTTACTGCTGCCTTTTTTCGTCTGAGGACTGTGGCCTTCATTGAGGACGTCAATGCTGTCGTCAGATAACGCAGACAGGTCCTCGTCTTCCTGGGAGCTGTCTGATAAGACTTTTGAGGGGCGCTTGGACGACTTGGCGGGTTTTTCTTCCTCGTCACCGAAGGGGTATTCCGCCATCAACACAGAGAACGTGCAACTCGCCAACAGAGAGCTCACGTCGGCTGACGGAACCTGAGAAAACCTTCCTCCTGGCAGAAAGTCCTTCAGGTGCTCGTCGGTGACGGCAGCGATCGCCTTTACTGTCCTCTTCAAGCAGGTTCTGATGAGATCCCTGTTTGTGTGCCACTGGCCGCAGTAATCAAACACGCCATCAAAGGTTCGCTCCTGCAGTGGGAACTGTAGGAAAACATCTGTGGCCTCTTCTGGCTCCAGCAGAGTCGATGGATCCTTTGACCAATCGAGGAACTTCTGGTAGAGACAGAGTAAGTAGCGGCTGAAGAGCGAGTACTCCCCTCCACTCTTCAGGAGCTGCCAGTAAGGGCCGAGGATTTTGCAGTAAACGATGGCCAGGACGCACACGAGGCTCTGAATCACGGGATCATTCGCATCTGCAGCGACGCTCTCCAGAACAACGTTGGGGCACTTGTCGTTGTTCAGCGACAACAGATCAGAGAAGAAAAGGGAGCTCTCTCTGTGGTGGTGAATGAGTCCCGCTGCAGCTTCAAAGTAGTTGTTGAACCGGTTTGAATGATTCACCGGAAGCCTGGAGGGATTCTTCTTCTCCTCACAGAACGCTACCCAGTATTTCCTGTAGTTTGGCTTATTAGGGGTGCGGGGGCTCAGGACGTCACAGGCCATGTGGACGTAGCGCGAAGTGGCGCTTTCTGGCATATTTACAAAGCTGCTGAACTTTGGAAGTCTGTCGCGCCCCAGCTTCACCTCCGTCGTTAAAATGATCTCCTTCTCAAAGCTCAGGATCTGCTGCTCGACCGCATCGTGAAGGTCGACGAGGAAATTGGCGTTGTGGTTTAAAAACACCACAGGGGAGGCAAGTGTGATGGCGTCGCCCACCGAGTTGAGTTTTGTCTCAAACTCTGCCATGGTGGGATGCTCCCTGCACGTCAGAGCGTACTGGTTCTTGAGCAGATCCAAGGACAGCTGCTTGCATGCCGAGGTTTTCCCGCCGTAAACGCTCGACAGCTTTTGGACGGACAGCATCGCGATGTCGAGCAGCGTCAAAGATTCTCCTTTGTTCGCCGAGGCTTCGTCTCCGATGTTGCACACATCCACGTCCTCCTCACTTTCCTCGCGGGCAGCTTTCTTCGTCTTCTTTCTTACGACTTCTCTGTTCATCTCCTCTATTGCATGATTTCGTAGTTCTCACATTCCTCCTTGATTGCAACGTTTTCATAATCCATCGCGTCGTCTCTTCTCACTCGTTTCTTAATGAAGAATTTTTCCTTTTTCTTCCGCACCAGTTCAAACGGACTCTGGAGCAGATTTTCCATGGCTGCGTTCCTCCTGTGACTTCTTGTTTCATAATTGCGATAACACAGTTTTAACTTTTTTATCTTGGACCTGAGGACTTTATACGCCTTCTGAATGTCGCCGTTCTTACAAAACTCAGGGTTGAAGTTCCTGAGCCACGTGACCAGAACGACCGGGGCAATTTTCTCCCTGGTGGCAAAGTTGCTCAACTCCAGAATCAAGCCGTTTGTGACTTCAATCGACTGAGCCCGTTCTGAAAAGTCCCTCATCTCCAAAAGGTGTTGCCGTTCAACTTCAATGCTGTCACATATCGGGCCGACGAAGTTGAAGTTGACGTCAGATTCCAGGAAGACCTGCCTCGCCTCACTGCCTAGACTCAGCGTCGTTGCGATGCCTCTTTCGATTAGGCGGCGAAAGTCAGCTGATTGGTGCGAGGGGAAGATTTTCTTGAGCCAGTCTATGACGGCTATCCACGGAAAATTATTGTCCTCTGTCATGAGTCCAACTTGAATCAAAAGTCGGTTCTTACACGGCGCCATTTCAAGCTCCAATTCTTCTCCCGACTGAGGGCCAATGAAGTCTGCAACGAGCTTCCAAAAGTACTCATCTCCTGAAAAAGAGATGGGTTTGATTAGAAAAACAATCGACTGACAAAGACGACGTTAAAAAGAGAATTATCTCATATGGCGACTTCATTCAGACTTACTCAGGTTAGCTTCAATTACAGCCGCTTTCCCGCAAAGAGAAAACTCCCGACCCTCCTCCATTCTGTGCTGCACACGTTCTTCAACCCTCAGCAAGCACAACTGTTTAACGAAGAAATAAAATATGTATCGTATGATTATGTTACTTGCTCGTGAGCTGGCATTCAAGGCAAAAATTTAGTTGAAGCAGAATAAATTGAAACTGAATCAGTAAAAATTATGACGTGTGATTTACAATAATCACTTTCATTTTAATTGCAAAAAATACAATAATAATAACAATGCTTGTAGCGTTTAGTTTCAGTTTACTCATCATGCATCAACAATAAACTGGACAATTATTGCATCCCATAATATGAAGATAAGATAACATAACATAAGACATGTTTATTGATCACACGTATGGGAAATTAACTTGTCACAGCAGCACAGAATTTGTCAAAAATATATACAAAACAGTGACGACTTAAAAATTACCAGGGGAATAAACCAACACAAGTACTGATTGGAAAAATATATACAAAGAAATAATAACAACACATATAAAGACATTCTGTATATACACTGTGGTGGTGGAATAAAAATGTACAGATAAATAGATAAAATCTAGCTAAAATCTCATGTGCTGAATGTGCTGCAGTTCCACAAATGACCACTTGAGGCTGGCTCCGAAAGCGAGTTAATCTCCGCAAACCTCCATGTTAAAATGTCCAACAGAGATAAACGTGTTTACAGCCCAGTGTGCAAATACCATTTCTCTCTTCTTTTTTTTTTTTTTTGGTGGTAGTGAATACTTTACGTTACGCAAAATCAAAGTTGTGGCCACTTTGAACGACAGCTGTCTGTCTGAGCATCCCCTGTCTCTGAGGCTACATCAGGCTACATCGTAGGGTCCTGGAGCTACGTATTAGCAACAACGTAGAAGTGACGTGCCACTATAAAATGTGTTTAAAGCATGGAAACAGCTTCAAACTCACTCTTCAGAAATTCTGGGAGTCAGTACGTATTTACTCAGCGGCGCTAACACCTAGTGACCAACAGTGGTATTGCACTTTAAGCCACTTGAGCAATGGGTTCACTTTTCACACTACATCCTAAATAAACAACCTATGGCGCCACCTTGTGGAAAATTAAGGTAGAAGCCATGCAGAGAACTGCTCCTCCACCCCACTGTCCACAGATATGTGTTAGCAGCACTAAACATGCAAGAATAAAGACTTAAATTTTAGATTTGCAGAGTAATACAAGACAATACGTGTGATTTATTTGCTCTATTTGTGTCCAGGAATTTGCAGATTTAAAAACAAAAGGCATCAAAGCTACATTTGTAAATGAGTGCTAATGCTGCACCACCTCTGCATGCTAATGTTAGCCTTAGTTAGCACCAACTTAACTAGCAGAAATTGAATGTAATCAACTGCAGCAATCCGCAACTAATACTCAAGCAGAAGCAGTGGGAAGCCTTTTGTGGCATTTCAAAACAAATTCACGTGTAAGAGCACTAAAAGTAGCATTTAAAAAAACATTCATTCTTACCCATAAACAAACGCACCGCGACTTTCCCAAGTGCTCTCCCCCTGCTCTCAAAACACACACGGCGGAGAGAGGGACAGTGAGCTGCTCAGTGATTGGACCGTTTTTCCAGAGGCGGGGAGTTGTCGAGTTTTCCACCAATCACGGTGAGGAAACGAAATGCATTGTGGGTATACAACTGAAAGCCAGAACGTCCAGTGTTCTTGAATCAGAAGCAGGTAATTTAAAATAACAGTAGTTTTTTTTCTTTATATTTTTATTTCAGTAAATATTTCTATTAATAATACTTGCTGTAGACAGTGCAACTGTTTATTTGACGTAGTCTGCTAGGTTATGTTGAATGGTGACTTTTGAACTAGCTTAGCTAACTGTTACAAGCTAATGCTAGCTTAGTTAACCGAACGGCATTTACCGTTGACACTAATGCAGTAACGGTTAAACGTTTACTTTAAAAAAAAAAAACTTAATTATATCGTGTATGCAAACATTTTATAGTCTTTTTCACTTTTCCACGTGAAGTCGTTAGCACGATTGACTGTATGTTTAGCACCAACACGGCTGGATGTGACAGTCTTCCGTTTACAAACAATCGAGGATGCGCACGCAGCTTCGACACAGAACACACTTATTTGTTTATCTCGCAGGTTAAACAGTGATAGACGACTTTATCACTGACGCGGACTACTGTACTTTCCTGAACCAAATGCACAGGCAAATAACACAGATCCTCACACAAAGTTAGAGTGCAGAAATACGAGATATCTGCAAAATTACTTTGTTGTCTTTGTTGTATATTTGTTTGTATTGATGCAGAGTAGTACAACTGGTGTACAGTTACAAAGCAGAAAATGTATAAAATGGGAAAACCTGTCAATTTTTAGCCACAAGAACCTCCAGATGTTTGCCAGATGTCAGTCACTCAAATTTGATATTTATAGCCTAATATGCGTCACTGGTGCTGTTGTGTGTTTCTACATCTCCTGCAGGAAATCACCTATTTGTGATTCCCCTTCAAAATACGTCATATGGCACCTTTGCAAAACACACTAACAGCCCAGAAGACACTCATCTCAATCAACAAAGCACTATTTTATTCATTATCTATTACAGTTTAACCTTTAGAGGGTCACATATGCCTGGAGTCTATCCCAGCTGTCACTGGACAGGAGGTGGACTACACCTAGGACAGGACTAACACAAACAGACAACAACAACAAAAAGACTATTACCATGTATTTGTAATCTGGTGGGAAGCACTCAGAGAATAACTCACGTTGGGACTGTGAGAACTTGCAAACTCTTTAGTTTAAATGTACAGATTGTTTTTGAGAAAATTTCCTCTTGGGTTTGCAAATATGTTTCACCTGTCAGTTTTATTATTTGGATAATCAGACTCATCAGCTCTTGTATGTAAACATGTAAAGTACATGCACCCCTTTCAGTGTGTACCTTTTATCCATACACATGCTGACTCCTCTCTGATTTTCTTTTCAGATCTTAAAGCAAATAATCGTGCCGTGCGGATGGAGGTTGTAATTGGATTTATTCTCATGGTGAAGACAAGATAGCAGCAACAATGGAGTCCTCTGAAGCAGGCGCTTCAGCCGAGAGTAAAGGAATAGGGGACAGTGCACAATCTGCTCCGAGAGAAGACAGACCAGCGAAACCGTCTTTGAAAAGGACCAAAGACACGAAAGCAAAGAAGAAGAAGAAAAAGCCCCGACTCTCCAGGACCACCCCGCTAGGCTACACCGTCCACCAAGGGGAAGATATGCTTTTTCTTATATCGAGTTCCACTTCTCGCGGCGACGATTCAGTCTGGATTCCCAATACGAAGAGAAGCAAGAAGAAGAAGAAGAAGGTAGTTAAAGGAAAGTTAAAAACCAGTGCAAAGCGTAAGATAAAAAAAAAGCCAGTCATAAAGGAGGAAACGGACACGAATAGGATTGTGCCTAAGAAGGACCCCAGATGGGGGCAAGGTCTACCTGAGGAGGTGCTCATTAATATTTTTAAGATGGTGGTCATTCAAGAGGGTGCTGTACCATTTCTATGCAGGTATTACATCATAATACTATACTTTTGATTTGATTTATCTAGAAACTTATTAGAATTAATCTGCCTCCTGACTGATTTTTAGTCTAACTTTATGATTTTAAGCAAATTCTAATTTAAAGTCTGTTTAAAAATGTTTCCTAACAGGAGGTATGTCTGTTTTAATGCACACATTTTATTACCTCTACTATCAGTCTCATTAATATAAGGTGTAATCACAGTTAGCATTTACAGCCACAAGGTGGTGGTGTCTTGTTGTGCTTTGTTTGAGAACAAAGATGTTCCCTTCGCTACCACGGCAGACTCAGGAAACCGGCATATTCTGATTTTTAGCTCAAACTGATCTGGGCATGCATAAATAAACTGATTGATTGCGGCTGTAATCTAGATTTCTTTTCCCCGCTGTGTTTGTGGTGTAGGGTCGGGAGAGTCTGTCGTCTGTGGAACGCTGCTGCCTCCAGCGCCGTCCTGTGGCGTATGGTGACGATCGGTCACTGCTGGATTGCGCCGGGGAAGAGCCAGCTACCTGTGACTGAGAAGAGGATAACGGACACTTTGAACTGGCTGGCGCAGAACAGGTCTGTACTGTTAATACATGAGGTTTGACGCACAGCACGCTGTAGGTAAGGTAAGTTTAAGCTTTTGCTTGTTTTCCAGATTCTCCCAGCTGAGAGACTTTTCTCTGTGTCACTGGAAAAAGAACGTGGACTATGCATTAGAGGTAAGTCATAAAAGCTGGCAACAGCATTAATGTAAGTGCTTCTAAACTGAAATGATTTGCAAATAATCAAAACATTAGTCAGAAGAATGTCTTGATAATCATTTATTTCTTTTTGTGGCAGTTACCAAACCTCTGTTCCAGTTCCAGGGTCTAAAATGTGGAGACTTGATAATATTGTTTATGTCTTAGAAAAAAAAATTATACATCATTAAATAGAAATAAAAGGTCAGTAGTGAAATTAGATTTCATCCTAAGACACATCTTATTACTTTTTGTCTACTTTGCTGCCTCATAAATCGTGTTATTCAAGGTTTTTTTCCAGATTCCTTCACTTATTTTATGAATGTTATCATTTATATATCTTTTCTCAGGTCGTTTCACAGTTTAGTCCTCACCTTCGCTCCATCAAGCTTTCTTACTGCTCAGGCCTGACCACGAGGGCTTTCCACAGCCTCGGCCAACACAGCCGGTCTCTGAACAGCATAAATCTCCAGGAGTCAGAGGTACATGCACCCGTTCGTTCGTTTCAACTGCACAGTGTCCACGTTTCACTTCGATGTAATAGCTTCACTGTACAAAATCATAGAGTTACAGACACTTGGTCTGTTTTTTCTTGTTGAAGTTGAAGAGTTTCTCCATTAGAACCTTAAGTTTGATTTAAAATGCCACTTTTACCTTTAGGTTAAGAATAAAACAAGGTCTCTAAACAATGTCTAGATATTGTGAAATTATTCAGTGATGCACCGGACTAAGCCAGCATTTCATAATAACGTGTAGATGTGTAAATCTGTAAAGTGATTCAGTGTGTTTCCTGTAGTTTCAGGTTGAAGGATTCCTCGAGTACCTGGAAAATCACGGAAGCCAAATGAAGCAAATATTGTTCACTCGTGGAGCAAAGAACAACAGGATCCTGACTACTGTCTCTGTAAGCCCTTGTCTCTCATGTTTGTCATTTGTTTTTTTTAAATGTACACATATCAGCCATAACATTATGACACGGCAAGTGAGCTAAACTGATTCTCTTTTTATCATGGTACATGTAAGAGGCAGCAAGTTTGTCCTCAAAATTTATGTTTTAGAAGCAGGTAAAAATGTAACAAGTGAAAGGATTTAATTGAGTTTTGAAAGGCCAAACTTTGATGGTTGTTACGACTGGGTCAGAGCATCTCCTATACTACATCTCTTGTGGGGTGTTCCTGGGCTGCAGTGGCTAGTATCTATCGAAAAGAAACACGGTCAACCAGCAACAGGATACTTGCTAAAGCATGTAACAAAAAACGACTGATTCATGGAGGCCTGACCTCTTAACTTGCAGGTCTTAAAAAGCGTGAATGAGGATCAGAAGAGAAGGCCTACACGATGCTAAGCATAGGTCATAGTGTTATGGCTGATTGGTGAAAGCCAGTGAACACAAATGAAGTTGGAACTCAAAGAATATCTCCCTTGTTTTTCCAGAAGGGACACTGTCCTGATTTGGAGTTGCTGGAGATCAACAACAAGCTTGACAGTAAACAATGTGAACTCCCGGTTTGCCTCCAGGCACTGCAGAGGGCATGTCCTAAGCTCAAGGTATAAAAGTAGTAGTAGTTTTCTGTGTTCTTACAACGGATAAACTATATTAGAGCTGAAACTGTTAATCACAATCAAGGAGACGATAAATGGGCAGAAAGTTTGTGTTATTATTAAACCTTAAACTTTAATATATGGTACCAGCTTTTCAGAGAGGATTTTCTTTGTTATATTTAATTGTAGACGGATTATTTTCCTGGTTTATTCTACATTTAATACTGTATAATAAACCTTTCATTAAGCAGTAATAACATTTATAAATAGCAGGAAGACAACATATTATTGGTCTTCAGATACTCGTGTCTTTATCACCATCAGTCCTGTAATAAGTGTTCAACCTTGAAGCTTATTTACCTGCATCCCATCAGACATTTCGGATGCTGAACGTCACACCGATGCATAAGACGAAAAGTAGCGCAGCTGATTCAGCATCGGGCTTCCCTTTACTGGAGGAGCTTTGCATCGCGTCAACGTCTTATTCCTACATGACCGACAAAGATTTGTGGGACATTCTCTTTGACTCCACCGGACTGCGGGTGCTGGACCTGCGAGGCTGTTCGCGAATCTCGCCATCTGGTCTTGCAGCATTACCCTGTCTTGGTAGGACTCAGTATTTATGCTTATATTTATACTTGATTGAGTTTCAGGATGATGTTAATTGTCATTTGAAGCAGGAACCTGTTTTGGATCAATGCGTCTTTGATCGATAACACATAGAAATACTTTGTTTGACTAGAAACAAACATAGTAGGTATTTGATATGTCTGGATATGTTCCCTGTTTTACTTGTATTATATAGCAATCACCATTGTATCAAGACACCTTGAACTTTCTTTGCTTTGTGTGCTAAACAAATATCTAAATCTCTTTCGTTTTGTGTCTTTGATATGGTAGAGCTTGAGTGTTTGTTCTGGGGACAGTATTTCAATCTGGGGATGTCATCCCTCAAGACTGGACTTCACATGGTGACCCAAAAGTGGAGTCGGACATTGCAACAGCTTGACATTGCAAATCAGGTCTTCTCTGAGGAGGACATCGAGATTGCGATGACTTGCCTTACTCAGGCAGCTGAGCCGGACACACTGCGTTCACTCAACCTCAGCGGGACCAGGATCACACCACGTGCACTCAGGTACTACAGTAAACTACTTTATGAGAAACACAACGTGCATGTATTCGTAACCAGTAAAGAATCAAATGTTCAGATTTGTGTGTACTCCGTTTTGCAGGCCAGTCATCGAGCAAATGACTGCTCTAGACTACCTCAACCTTTCCTCCTGTCGCTATCTTCCAAGAGGAGTGAAGACAATTTACCGTGGCCAGAAAGACATTCGCCAGCTGCTGGACAAACTGGAATAGTTGTGATCTTTACATTCGATGAATTACTCAGCCAAAATGTTGGAACTCGACGTCTTTGATGTCTTATGGGGAAATCAAAATAAATGTGTTAATACGTTAAATGTATATAGCTTCCAAAAAAAAAAAAAAAAATCTTGCTTTAAGAGTAATGGTTGCTAATGTGTTATTGTCAATTAAGGGTCTGCCTTTATTTTGAACCATCCAACTTCCATTGAACTATGTATATTAGGATTTCTTTGATATAACTTTGTCTGTTTTTCTACATTTGTTTTTACAGCTGTGTCCTTTTCAGACTTTTTTTTACAGCGACAACAATGATGATATAATGAAAAATAAATGTTAAACACTATAAAGACTGTGTTTGTCTTTCTTTCCACTAGAGAGTGCTGTAGTCTAATGCTAAATTTACAGAACTCATGCTCATACACAGCCTTGCTAAGAAGCTGTTGTGGCTTTACTGTTCAGTTGAAAGAAAGAAAGCATTTGTGGGTTATAAACAAGGACTTTCTAACTAGGACATCATGTGTGTAAATGTGTGTACTAGCAAATATGCATAGACATTCAAAGAAAAGCTTAAAAAATGACGAGATACAGTCTTTATCTCACCAGTTTTATTGGTGATAGAGTAAGACACAAAGAGACAAAGTTTCAGGACTGTTCTTTTGACAATTAAGAAAACATCAATAAGAAAAGCTTAATTGTAAAACAACTCCCCAGACTCTACAGGCATGTTAAGTATAGGTGAACCACACCGAGATACAAAATAAATGCACAGACACCACAATAATATGAAACCAATAAAAGTGTGACCAATCCAAGATGTATATATGTAGACAAAGAAGATTGAGACTGAGATACCTATGCCAGGCAAACTGCATACTCTACTACAAAGTTTGTGTGAATTTCTATGCATTAATGTGTATTTTTTAAGGTTCATTTAGTTTAATAATAGCTGAGCAGCAGTTTTCTGTGCCAGTGCCATGAACCTTGAAAGATCTATAGTGCTCACACTTATCAAAATGTTAAACAAAACCATCTTCCCATAGAATAAAGAATAAAATCACTGTAGGATAAAAGAATTGGTGAAAGAAACAAACTTTCTCTTACTTTAAAGCCATACAAAGTTGACATTGTGTGATCTTCTTTCCAGATTTCTTTAAAGAAAACTTAAAAAATATTCTGAAACAAATGAAAAAAAGTACTGACTGTAACTGAGTTAGTTTCACTAAAGAAAATTCACTTGTGCAGTGGGAGTAAGCTAAGGCCTGTGATGGGATCTCTAACACATCTCTCAACCAGGTGGAGATAAGTGAGGTTCTCTTTAGTGTTGGGGTCAAAGAATCCCTTGGTATCATCATCAGGGTCGCACAAAATCTGGTTCATTTCTTCATCAAAGTAACCTCTTTGGTATGCGACCTCTACAGGTACTCTGTGACTGTGCACTGGATCAATTATTCCTCCTGTTGCAATTTGTGCTTCAAGCAGACGAATTCCATGATCTTTCACGATAAGGTCCTTTTTCAAGGCCTGGAACAAAGAAATTGTGTTTCCAGTGTAGGGATCTTTATATCCCGTAACTGCCCTTTCAGCTGAAAGCAGTTTGTTTTTCCACTCCTTACCAACCACTCCTCGAACCACAGCTTCCTCCACAGAAAGTTTTTTGTTGTTCACTGGATCAATGACAAATCCAGTGGCAGCCTGGGCCTCCAGCAGGACCAGAGAGGTACCAGGAGTCAGCAGACCTTTGCTTTTGGCCTCATAAATGCTCATTGTCTCTTCTGTGGACTGGATGTAGACACCTGCAATGCTGTTGGTCCCCTCAAGGTACTTACGAACTGAGTCCATTTCACTTACTTCTGTCACAGTAACTTTTCCAGTGCTAAGATCTTTGTAGAGGTTCTCATCAATGATTTTGGATTCAAGCAGCTCATTAGCAGTAACATCTTTCCTGATTCCATGGAAGTTTTGACCATCAGTAGTCTCTTTGATTGTAGTGATAGTGGTAGTTGTTGTGCTACTATCACTTACTTTTTCTGGTGGTTGGCTTTTGACAATTGATGATGATGATGAAGAGGAGGTTGTTGTTGTTGTCTGCTGCTGAATGATAGTCAGGATGATTTCCAGAAAGCGTTCAATTGTAATTGATCCAGACTTGTACTGTTGCACAAGCTCTCTCCTCTTCTCCTCAGTGATGTATTTGGAGTAGAGCAGATCCCACAGAGATACTGTTTGTCCTTGGTATTTCCCTCCTGCTTTGGTTGTTGTTGTAGATTTCAGACGGAGTTTTGTTGCCTCATCAACAAAGAAATAAAACTCTCCTTTCTTGACGATGACCAGTAAGCTAAGGCCTGTGATGGGATCTCTAACGCATCTCTCAATCAGCTGGAGATAAGTGAGGTTCTCTTGAGTGTTGGGGTCAAAGAATCCCTTGGTATCATCATCAGGGTCGGACAGAATCTGGTTCATTTCTTCATCAAAGTAACCTCTTTGGTATGCGACCTCTACAGGTACTCTGTGACTGTGCACTGGATCAATTATTCCTCCTGTTGCAATTTGTGCTTCAAGCAGACGAATTCCATGATCTTTAACAATTAGATCCTTTTTCAAGGCCTGGAACAAAGAAATTGTGTCTCCAGTGTATGGATCCTTGTATCCCGTAACTGCCCTTTCAGCTGAAAGCAGTTTGTTTCTCCACTCTCTACCCACTACTCCATGAGCCACAGCTTCCTCCACAGAAATTTTCTTGTTGTTCACTGGATCAATGACAAATCCAGTGGCAGCCTGGGCCTCCAGCAGGACCAGAGAGGTACCAGGAGTCAGCAGACCTTTGCTTTTGGCCTCATAAATGCTCATTGTCTCTTCTGTGGACTGGATGTAGACACCTGCAATGCTGTTGGTCCCCTCAAGGTACTTACGAACTGAGTCCATTTCACTTACTTCTGTCACAGTGACTTTTCCAGTGCTAAGATCTTTGTAGAGGTTCTCATCAATGATTTTGGATTCAAGCAGCTCATTAGCAGTGACATCTTTTCTGATTCCATGGAAGTTTTGACCATCAGTAGTCTCTGTGATTGTAGTGATAGTGGTTGTTGTTGTGCTACTATCACTTACTTTTTCTGGTGGTTTGCTTTTGACAATTGATGATGATGAGGAGGAGGTTGTTGTTGTTGTCTGCTTCTGAATGATAGTAAGGATGATTTCCAGAAAGCGTTCAATTGTAATTGATCCAGACTTGTACTGTTGCACAAGCTCTCTCCTCTTCTCCTCAGTGATGTATTTGGAGTAGAGCAGATCCCACAGAGATACTGTTTGTCCTTGGTATTTCCCTCCTGCTTTGGTTGTTGTTGTAGATTTCAGACGGAGTTTTGTTGCCTCATCAACAAAGAAATAAAACTCTCCTTTCTTGACGATGACCAGTAAGCTAAGGCCTGTGATGGGATCTCTAACGCATCTCTCAATCAACTGGAGATAAGTGAGGTTCTCTTTAGTGTTGGGGTCAAAGAATCCCTTGGTATCATCATCAGGGTCGGACAGAATCTGGTTCATTTCTTCATCAAAGTAACCTCTTTGGTATGCGACCTCCACAGGTACTCTGTGACTGTGCACTGGATCAATTATTCCTCCTGTTGCAATTTGTGCTTCGAGGAGACGAATTCCATGATCTTTAACGATAAGGTCCTTCTTCAAGGCCTGGAACAAAGAAATTGTGTTTCCAGTGTAGGGATCTTTATATCCCGTAACTGCCCTTTCGGCTGAAAGCAGTTTGTTTTTCCACTCATTGCCAACCACTCCTCGAACCACAGCCTCCTCCACAGAAAGTTTCCTGTTGTTCACTGGATCAATGACAAATCCAGTGGCAGCCTGGGCCTCCAGCAGGACCAGAGAGGTACCAGGAGTCAGCAGACCTTTGCATTTGGCCTCATAAATGCTCATTATCTCCTCTGTGGATTGAATATACACTCCTGCAATGCTGTTGGTCCCCTCAAGGTACTTACGAACTGAGTCCATTTCACTTACTTCTGTCACAGTGACTTTTCCAGTGCTAAGATCTTTGTAGAGGTTCTCATCAATGATTTTGGATTCAAGCAGCTCATTAGCAGTGACATCTTTTCTGATTCCATGAAAGTTTTGACCATCAGTAGTCTCTGTGATTGTAGTGATGGTGGTTTTTGTTGTGCTACTATCACTTACTTTTGCTGGTGGTTGGCTGTTGACAATTGATGATGACGAGGAGGTGGTTGTTGTTGTTGTCTGCTTCTGAATGATTGTAAGGATAATTTCCAGAAAACGTTCAATTGTAATTGATCCAGACTTGTACTGTTGCACAAGCTCTCTCCTCTTCTCCTCAGTGATGTATTTGGAGTAGAGCAGATCCCACAGAGATACTGTTTGTCCTTGGTATTTCCCTCCTGCTTTGGTTGTTGTTGTAGATTTCAGACGGAGTTTTGTTGCCTCATCAACAAAGAAATAAAACTCTCCTTTCTTGACGATGACCAGTAAGCTAAGGCCTGTGATGGGATCTCTAACGCATCTCTCAACCAGCTGGAGATAAGTGAGGTTCTCTTTAGTGTTGGGGTCAAAGAATCCCTTGGTATCATCATCAGGGTCGGACAGAATCTGGTTCATTTCTTCGTCAAAGTAACCTCTTTGGTATGCAACCTCCACAGGTACTCTGTGACTGTGCACTGGATCAATTATTCCTCCTGTTGCAATTTGTGCTTCGAGGAGACGAATTCCATGATCTTTAACGATAAGGTCCTTCTTCAAGGCCTGGAACAAAGAAATTGTGTTTCCAGTGTAGGGATCTTTATATCCTGTAACTGCCCTTTCGGCTGAAAGCAGTTTGTTTTTCCACTCATTGCCAACCACTCCTCGAACCACAGCCTCGTCCACAGAAAGTTTCCTGTTGTTCACTGGATCAATGACAAATCCAGTGGCAGCCTGGGCCTCCAGCAGGACCAGAGAGGTACCAGGAGTCAGCAGACCTTTGCTTTTGGCCTCATAAATGCTCATTATCTCCTCTGTGGATTGAATATACACTCCTGCAATGCTGTTGGTCCCCTCAAGGTACTTACGAACTGAGTCCATTTCACTTACTTCTGTCACAGTGACTTTTCCAGTGCTAAGATCTTTGTAGAGGTTCTCATCAATGATTTTGGATTCAAGCAGCTCATTAGCAGTGACATCTTTTCTGATTCCATGAAAGTTTTGACCATCAGTAGTCTCTGTGATTGTAGTGATGGTGGTTTTTGTTGTGCTACTATCACTTACTTTTACTGGTGGTTGGCTGTTGACAATTGATGATGACGAGGAGGTGGTTGTTGTTGTTGTCTGCTTCTGAATGATTGTAAGGATAATTTCCAGAAAACGTTCAATTGTAATTGATCCAGACTTGTACTGTTGCACAAGCTCTCTCCTCTTCTCCTCAGTGATGTATTTGGAGTAGAGCAGATCCCACAGAGATACTGTTTGTCCTAGGTATTTCCCTCCTGCTTTGGTTGTTGTTGTAGATTTCAGACGGAGTTTTGTTGCCTCATCAACAAAGAAATAAAACTCTCCTTTCTTGACGATGACCAGTAAGCTAAGGCCTGTGATGGGATCTCTAACGCATCTCTCAACCAGCTGGAGATAAGTGAGGTTCTCTTTAGTGTTGGGGTCAAAGAATCCCTTGGTATCATCATCAGGGTCGGACAGAATCTGGTTCATTTCTTCATCAAAGTAACCTCTTTGGTATGCGACCTCTACAGGTACTCTGTGACTGTGCACTGGATCAATTATTCCTCCTGTTGCAATTTGTGCTTCGAGGAGACGAATTCCATGATCTTTAACGATAAGGTCCTTTTTCAAGGCCTGGAACAAAGAAATTGTGTTTCCAGTGTAGGGATCTTTATATCCCGTAACTGCCCTTTCGGCTGAAAGCAGTTTGTTTTTCCACTCATTGCCAACCACTCCTCGAACCACAGCTTCCTCCACAGAAAGTTTCCTGTTGTTCACTGGATCAATGACAAACCCAGTGGCAGCCTGGGCCTCCAGCAGGACCAGAGAGGTACCAGGAGTCAGCAGACCTTTGCTTTTGGCCTCATAAATGCTCATTGTCTCTTCTGTGGACTGGATGTAGACACCTGCAATGCTGTTGGTCCCCTCAAGGTACTGACGAACTGAGTCCATTTCACTTACTTCTGTCACAGTAACTTTTCCAGTGCTAAGATCTTTGTAGAGGTTCTCATCAATGATTTTGGATTCAAGCAGCTCATTAGCAGTGACATCTTTTCTGATTCCATGGAAGTTTTGAACATCAGTAGTCTCTGTGATTGTAGTGATAGTGGTTGTTGTTGTGCTACTATCACTTACTTTTGCTGGTGGTTGGCATGCGACAGTTGATGAGGAGGAGGAGGAGGTTGTTGTTGTTGTCTGCTGCTGAATGATTGTAAGGATGATTTCCAGAAAGCGTTCAATTGTAATTGATCCAGACTTGTACTGTTGCACAAGCTCTCTCCTCTTCTCCTCAGTGATGTATTTGGAGTAGAGCAGATCCCACAGAGATACTGTTTGTCCTAGGTATTTCCCTCCTGCTTTGGTTGTTGTTGTAGATTTCAGACGGAGTTTTGTTGCCTCATCAACAAAGAAATAAAACTCTCCTTTCTTGACGATGACCAGTAAGCTAAGGCCTGTGATGGGATCTCTAACGCATCTCTCAATCAACTGGAGATAAGTGAGGTTCTCTTTAGTGTTGGGGTCAAAGAATCCCTTGGTATCATCATCAGGGTCGGACAGAATCTGGTTCATTTCTTCATCAAAGTAACCTCTTTGGTATGCGACCTCCACAGGTACTCTGTGACTGTGCACTGGATCAATTATTCCTCCTGTTGCAATTTGTGCTTCGAGGAGACGAATTCCATGATCTTTAACGATAAGGTCCTTCTTCAAGGCCTGGAACAAAGAAATTGTGTTTCCAGTGTAGGGATCTTTATATCCCGTAACTGCCCTTTCGGCTGAAAGCAGTTTGTTTTTCCACTCATTGCCAACCACTCCTCGAACCACAGCCTCCTCCACAGAAAGTTTCCTGTTGTTCACTGGATCAATGACAAATCCAGTGGCAGCCTGGGCCTCCAGCAGGACCAGAGAGGTACCAGGAGTCAGCAGACCTTTGCTTTTGGCCTCATAAATGCTCATTATCTCCTCTGTGGATTGAATATACACTCCTGCAATGCTGTTGGTCCCCTCAAGGTACTTACGAACTGAGTCCATTTCACTTACTTCTGTCACAGTGACTTTTCCAGTGCTAAGATCTTTGTAGAGGTTCTCATCAATGATTTTGGATTCAAGCAGCTCATTAGCAGTGACATCTTTTCTGATTCCATGAAAGTTTTGACCATCAGTAGTCTCTGTGATTGTAGTGATGGTGGTTTTTGTTGTGCTACTATCACTTACTTTTGCTGGTGGTTGGCTGTTGACAATTGATGATGACGAGGAGGTGGTTGTTGTTGTTGTCTGCTTCTGAATGATTGTAAGGATAATTTCCAGAAAACGTTCAATTGTAATTGATCCAGACTTGTACTGTTGCACAAGCTCTCTCCTCTTCTCCTCAGTGATGTATTTGGAGTAGAGCAGATCCCACAGAGATACTGTTTGTCCTTGGTATTTCCCTCCTGCTTTGGTTGTTGTTGTAGATTTCAGACGGAGTTTTGTTGCCTCATCAACAAAGAAATAAAACTCTCCTTTCTTGACGATGACCAGTAAGCTAAGGCCTGTGATGGGATCTCTAACGCATCTCTCAACCAGCTGGAGATAAGTGAGGTTCTCTTTAGTGTTGGGGTCAAAGAATCCCTTGGTATCATCATCAGGGTCGGACAGAATCTGGTTCATTTCTTCGTCAAAGTAACCTCTTTGGTATGCGACCTCTACAGGTACTCTGTGACTGTGCACTGGATCAATTATTCCTCCTGTTGCAATTTGTGCTTCGAGGAGACGAATTCCATGATCTTTAACGATAAGGTCCTTTTTCAAGGCCTGGAACAAAGAAATTGTGTTTCCAGTGTAGGGATCTTTATATCCCGTAACTGCCCTTTCGGCTGAAAGCAGTTTGTTTTTCCACTCATTGCCAACCACTCCTCGAACCACAGCTTCCTCCACAGAAAGTTTCCTGTTGTTCACTGGATCAATGACAAACCCAGTGGCAGCCTGGGCCTCCAGCAGGACCAGAGAGGTACCAGGAGTCAGCAGACCTTTGCTTTTGGCCTCATAAATGCTCATTGTCTCTTCTGTGGACTGGATGTAGACACCTGCAATGCTGTTGGTACCCTCAAGGTACTGACGAACTGAGTCCATTTCACTTACTTCTGTCACAGTAACTTTTCCAGTGCTAAGATCTTTGTAGAGGTTCTCATCAATGATTTTGGATTCAAGCAGCTCATTAGCAGTGACATCTTTTCTGATTCCATGGAAGTTTTGAACATCAGTAGTCTCTGTGATTGTAGTGATAGTGGTTGTTGATGTGCTACTATCACTTACTTTTGCTGGTGGTTGGCTGTTGACAATTGATGAGGAGGAGGAGGAGGTTGTTGTTGTTGTTGTCTGCTGCTGAATGATTGTAAGGATGATTTCCAGAAAGCGTTCAATTGTAATTGATCCAGACTTGTACTGTTGCACAAGCTCTCTCCTCTTCTCCTCAGTGATGTATTTGGAGTAGAGCAGATCCCACAGAGATACTGTTTGTCCTAGGTATTTCCCTCCTGCTTTGGTTGTTGTTGTAGATTTCAGACGGAGTTTTGTTGCCTCATCAACAAAGAAATAAAACTCTCCTTTCTTGACGATGACCAGTAAGCTAAGGCCTGTGATGGGATCTCTAACGCATCTCTCAATCAACTGGAGATAAGTGAGGTTCTCTTTAGTGTTGGGGTCAAAGAATCCCTTGGTATCATCATCAGGGTCGGACAGAATCTGGTTCATTTCTTCATCAAAGTAACCTCTTTGGTATGCGACCTCCACAGGTACTCTGTGACTGTGCACTGGATCAATTATTCCTCCTGTTGCAATTTGTGCTTCAAGCAGACGAATTCCATGATCTTTAACAATTAGATCCTTTTTCAAGGCCTGGAACAAAGAAATTGTGTCTCCAGTGTATGGATCCTTGTATCCCGTAACGGCCCTTTCAGCTGAAAGCAGTTTGTTTTTCCACTCACTGCCCACTACTCCTTGAGCCACAGCTTCCTCCACAGAAAGTTTCTGGTTGTTCACTGGATCAATGACAAATCCAGTGGCAGCCTGGGCCTCCAGCAGGACCAGAGAGGTACCAGGAGTCAGCAGACCTTTGCTTTTGGCTTCATAAATGCTCATAACGTTCTTTGTTGATTCAACTCTGATACCTGCAATACAGTTTGTTGCTCCAAGATATTTTTGAATAGATTCCATTGTGTCAACATTTTCTTCAGTTACTTCCCCTTGTACAATTTGGGTGAAGACCTCCTTTGAGATAATCTTTGACTCAAACAGCTCACTGGCTGAGACCTCTTTTCTTAGTCCTTTGAACTTTCTCTCTTTGGACGATACCTCTGTAATGATAACAATGAGTATTTCAATGATCTCTTCTATTTTCATAGCTCCTGTCCTGTATTGTTGAATGAGCTGCTCCCTTTTCTTTTTTGAAATATACTGGGACAACAACAATTCCCACACTGTTACAACTTTGTTTTTAAATATTCCTGCATCCATGGCAACAGTTTTGTCTTTGAATGCACGCTCTATTTGGTCATCTGTGTGAAATACATTGGATTCCTCTTTGTTCACTGGTAGGAGAAGAAGTCCAGTTTGAGGATCTCTCTCACACCGACTCCTCAGCTGAAGATAGGAGAGTTTTTCTTTGGTATTTGGGTCAAAGTATCCCTTTTCAGCATCAGTGGGGTTTGACAGGATTTTGTTAATTTCTTCATCCAAACATCCCTTTTTGATAGCGACATGAGCTGGCACCCTGTGACTTAGATTTGGGTCAATGATTCCTCCAGTTGCTGTCTGTGCTTCTAGAAGACGAAGGCCATCACCTCTTTGAATCAGCTGTTCATTCATGGCTTCAAACAACGATATTGTTGTATCTGTGTATGGATCCTCATAGCCAGTGACAGCTCGTTCAGCCATGAGAAGTTGTTCATGAACATCCGGTCCGATTACGTTCTCTTTTGCAGCCTCATCAACAGTATAGAACTTGTTCTTGAGAGGATCGATGACCCATCCGGTTGCAGCCTGTGCTTCGAGCAGTACAAGTGCAATGCCAGGGGTCAATAGATCTTCCTGTCTTGCTTCATAGATGCTCATTACTTTCTTGGATGGATGAACCATAATTCCAGCAATGCTTCCAGTTCCTTTTAGATATCCTTTCACAGAGTCACCTTGGGTCACCGCTTCAAAAGTGAGTTTTCCTTCTTTCACCTGTTTGAATGTTTCTGCATCAATGATATCAGTGTCCAGTAGCTGTTGTGCTGAGACATGCTTTCTCAGGCCCATTATCAGTTTGGGAGTTTCACTCTTCTCCAGTTTTTCAATTATGGAAATCACTAATGTGATTATGTTTTGTGTGCTCATCTTCCTTGTTCTGTATTTTTCAATGAATTCAAGCCGCTGCTCTTCAGTGAAGTACCTAGAATGAATCAAGTCCCATAGCGAAACTGATTTCCCGGAGTAGCGCTCTATAGATATGGTCACAAGTGTCTTTTCAAACTCTTGCTTTATCTCTGTGTCGGTATACAGATTTTCCTTTGTTGCAGTTTTTAGGGTGTCATTAAGTGGCAGGAGAAACAGTCCAGTTTCGTTATCTTTTACACATCTGCCCAACATCTCCATGTATGTCAGATTGTCTTTCGTCTTTGGGTCAAAAAAGCCCTTCGTGTCATCACTTGGGTCCGTTAGGATTTGATTAAGTTCTGCATCAAAATATCCCTTCCTGAATGCAACTTCCAGGGGTAAGTGAAGACACTTCAAAGGATCAATGATACCACCTGTAGCAATCTGGGCCTCAAGTAAACGGATGCCATGCTGCTTGACAATAAGATCCTTTTTCAAGGCTTGGAAAAGGGAGATCTTTTGCCCTGTGTATGGATCTGTGTAACCAGTGACAGCTCTCTCCGCAGAGAGAAGCTTTTCATACATCTGTGGACCAATAAGCTTTTCTCGGAGAGCTTGTTCTACTGTCAGTTTTTTGTTTTTCAGAGGATCAACAATGAACCCTGTTGCCGCTTGTGCTTCAAGAAGGCAAAGTGCAGTGCCAGGTGTGAGAATGCCAATTCTCTGTCCCTCATAGATACTCAGTTTCTTATTGGACGGTTGCAGTATCACTCCGGCTACACAGCTTGTCCCTTGTAGATAGGCTCTTACACTGTCCATTTGCATCACATCAGTGCTTGTTAACGTCCCATCAATCATGCTGTTGTATGTTGTTTTATCCACAATTCCAAGGTCAACAAGATCGGCCACAGACACTTCCCCTCTGAGACCTTGCAAGTTCAGCCCTGCTTGCTGTCTTATCTCCTTACTCTCAATGATCTCTACAATGGTTACAATGAGTTGCTCAATTGTGATTTTCCTTGACTTGAAGAGCTTGAAATACTCCTTCCGCTTGTCCTCAGACAAATACTCTGAATTGATAAGATCCCACAGTGTTGTGTTCTTACCCTTGAACCTGCCATACTTGACAGTAGCTGTTGTTGCTTTGAATAATTCCCTAATACTGTTATCAATGGTAATTTTGTTGCTCTTGCCTTTGAGGGGTAAGAGGCACAAGCCTGTACTGGGATCTGTGACACATCTGGCCATGAGCTGCAAGTATGTCAGGTTCTCGTGGGTGTTGGGGTCAAAGAATCCTTTGGTGTCATCACTTGGATCATCCAGGATCTGATTCATTTCTTCATTGAAGTACCCTTTCTTATAGGCCACGTGGACAGGAATGCGATGGCTGTTCACTGGGTCAATGATCCCACCAGTTGCAATCTGTGCCTCCAGGAGGCGAATTCCATGGTCTTTTATGATGAGATCTTTTTGCATTGCTTGGAACAAAGAGATTATTTTATCATCATATGGATCTTTGTATCCAGTGACTGCTTTCTCTGCTGACCTCAGCTTTTGACAGACATCAGCACCGACAATCTTTGCTTTTACGGCATCATCCACTGAAAACTTTCTGTTTCCAATAGGGTCAATAATGAACCCTGTTGCTGCCTGTGCCTCCAGTAGAATCAGTGCAGTTCCTGGCATCAGCAGTCTTTTCTGTCTGGCCTGGTAGATTGTCATGACTTGAGAATCAGGAAGCAGAACACCTGCAATGCAGTCTTTTCCCTTCAAGTACATAGTCACATTTTCATCTTCTATCACTTCCTTCACTGACCTTTTTCCCTTTTTCAGGTCCTCCATGACTTCCTTAGTTATGATATCTGCCTCCACAAGCTGTGTGGCTGTCACATTTTCTCTGATGCCTTCAAAGAGAACCTCAGTGGTTTTCACTGACTTTTCTATGACTTCCAGAACTGTCGTGATGATTATCTTGATACTGAGTTTCCCCTCTCGATATTTTTGAAAGATGTCTTGCCTTTGCTGTTCATCAAAGTATTCCGACATCAGCAGTTCCCACAGAGACACTGTCATTCCCATGTACTTTCCATACATCACTTTCACCTTCTCGTCTTTGAAAGCCTTTTTTGTTTGGTAATCTACAAAGCTGAAATTCACAATGCCTGATTTATCATGTAGAGGAAGGAGGCACAGTCCAGTGGCAGGATCAGTGACGCACCTTTCCATCAACTCAAGATAGGTCAGATTGTCTTCTGTGTTAGGGTCAAAAAAGCCCCTTGTGTCATCTCCTGAATCCTCTAGAATGGCATTCATTTCTTCATTAAAATAACCTCGCTTGAAGGCCACTTCTATGGGAAGTCTGTGACTGTTGATTGGGTCTATGATTCCACCTGTAGCTATTTGTGCCTCTAGTAGGCGGATCCCATGTTGTTTGACAATGAGGTCTTTTGACAGTGCTTGAAACAGGGATATGGTTTCACCTGAATATGGATCTTTGTATCCAGTTACTGCTCGCTCAGCTGAAAGCAGCTTTGCATGAAATTCTGGGCCAACTAGTTTGTTTTTCATAGCATCATCCACAGTGTGCTTTTTATTTTCTACAGGATCAATGATATATCCAGTTGCAGCTTGTGCCTCCAGTAGAACAAGTGCAGTTCCAGGCATTAGTATGCCTTGCTTCATGGCTTGATAAATGCTCATTCTCTGATTGGACGAGAGTACAGCAATGCCAGCAATACTGCCTTTGCCTTCCAGGTATTCTTTCACTGTTTCCATCAACATCACATCCTGTGTTGTTGTCTTCCCTTTCTGTAGGTCATCGAATGTTTCTTTGTCAATGATCTTTGATCGAAAGAGTTCAGCAGAGGAAATGCCTCTTCTCAGACCTTTGAACGTGATGAAAACAGGAAGGAGCGCCAGGCCCGTATCAGGCTCCACGGTGCATTTCTGTAGAAGGTCTTTGTAGTTAAGATTTTGTTGTGAGGTTGGATCGTAAAACACCTCGAGCTCTGACATATGGTCATTGAGCAAACCTTTTTCATAGTAGCCTTTCTGAATTGCAGAGTCAACTGAAATGTTTTTCTTCTCCACAGGATCAAATACACCTTTTGTGGCTATCTGTGCTTCCAGCAGCCTCAATCCATATTCTCTTGGGACTAAATCTTTCTGCATAGCTTGGAATACAGATATTGTGTCGTTGGAGTAGGGGTCTGCATATCCACTAATGGATTTCTCTGCTAAGAGGAGTTTCTCTTTCATCTCTGGTCCAACTACACCCATTTTAACAGCATCCGAGACGGAAAGAATTTGGTTTTGTATCGGGTCTATGATACCTACTGTGGCAGCCTGTGCTTCAAGCAGGGCTAATGCCGTTCCTGGCTTAAGCAGGCGTTTTTTCATGGCTTGATAAATTGTTGTCTTCTCATTAGTCTTCTCCAGAAATATGCCAGCCACAGGTCCGTGGACTTGTGTGTCGCCATTTTGCTTCACCTCAGTGTTCTTAATGTTGGAATCCATCTTGACCTAAAGCTCTGTGTTGACACACAAACAATTATTTAAATTAGTTTGGATAGTGCACCCCTTATACTGTAAGCAATATTAAAAAATGTTTTATTTATTATCCACCTCATCAAAAAACTAAGGCTACACAGAGTTAAAAATAGTTACCAGCCCCCTTCCATTAGCACCATTGTTAACATAATACAAATACCTAGGTGATGAATGCTGTCTAATAGTCCTACAATAAATGCTGCTAATCAAACTTGTACAGAGAACTGTTAATTAAACTTGTAATTTTGGAGGCTGCAGTTTATGGTGCTGTTGAAAATATGGTACAACTATCCATATTTCTAAACATGAAAGTGGACAGAGCATCCTGAAGAGAAATGCAACACAATACAGTACCTACATCACCTCTAACTATTACATACAACCCAAACACTTTCCAAAAACAAACAAGTGGGAGAATAAGTCTGGAGAAATGAAAATAAAATTACCTAGCTAATTACCTACCTAATGCCAAGTAATTATTTTTAATTTGCCTTTTAAGCTTGAGTGCCTTACATGCCACATGCCAAGGTATGTTTTCCAAAATATGATCTGTGTTCCAACTGTGTATCAAACCTGTCAGTTTCCTTAAGAGTCTGTGGTTAGCCTCAGATCCTCAGGCACTGCCGGCTTCTCCAGACTTCAGGATAATGATAAACAGGCTTTTATGGTCAAAGCCTCACGGCCTTGCGACTTCGTTCCTGTAGAGAGATAAGGCATTCCCAGTACGTTTTAATCTCCCTCACATGAGTTTATGGTTTGATATTGTCATAATTCTACTGCTTCTCAAATACAAGTGTATTGGACCAAGTTTATTAACTTATTTTACAACTATAACATAACAGTATATAAAGGAAATGACACAGACACGCGCCACATAACAGATTAGGTATGAGAAAAGACAAAATAAGTTCACACACAACATTCACACTGTATAAAATACAAAATCTACATTTGCAATGGTTATTGTCCTATAAAAATACTACGTACTGCATCTTATGTAACATATAACAATACTGTAGTTGACCGGACAATATGGATAGGTATCTTGTAAACCCCAGTGCACTGACCTTGTTTGTTATATCACACTACTGTAAATAATAATAAATAAAAATAAAAACAAGTCAACATGTACACTGTACATGATAAAAATGTTGCAGTTAACGTCATTTTTTCTTTTCATTTCATTCTGCCCCTGCATGAACTGCAAAAGAAATGAACTCTCTATCATTTCACACACATCTGTATTTATTTTGGCACAAGTCGAGGCGACAAGACAAAACTGGAACAGCCAGATGCCCTGTGGTGTAATGGCAAGCCTTTGGAGCACAAACAAGCTCAAATAACCAATGCTATGTCTAGTTAGTATCACATTACAACACCTACACTGCGCAGCCAAACTTAAAATCATAATTTTAACAACTTTATTTCAGATTATAGTTGCAAAGTTTCCAAACATCCCATTGGTTTACTTTGCATTTTATGTCACAAAAAGCTTACAACAGAACAGAAAATCTACAGCAAAGCCCACACTTAAAACTCAGCGTGGTAGCATTTACCGTATTTTATAGCTATAAGTCGCTCCGGAGTATAAATCACACCAGCTAAAAAAATGCATAATAAGGAAGAAAAAAACATATATAAGTCGCACTGGACTATAAGTTGCATTTTTTGTGGGAAATTTATTTGATAAAATCAGAGACCAAGAACATTTCATCTTGAAAGGCAAGTTAATAATAGAATAGAGAACAACAGGCTAAGCATATACAACATAACATAACAAGTTTACCAAACTCTCGATCTCACTCCTAATCACTAAATCCATTGAATTCTTCATTCTTGGTGTCACTTCTGAACAATTCTGCTAACTCCGGAGTAATAGGAGTAGCAGATACTGGCACACACGCCTAGAGCGCCCTCTCGCGGCTGTCGGTGTGAAAATAACGAACATGTCAAATTAAATATTTTAATATATAAGTCGAGTATAAGTCGCAGGACCAGCCAAACCATAAAAAAAAAGTGCGACTTATAGTCCGAACAATATGAGCAAAGGCTCAGTTCACCATCAGTAGAGTCAGAAGCAGCATCATTAAATGGAAAGATAAAAACAGCAACACACCAAACTAACACCAAAGAACAATGAGCAACGAAGGCCTGTGCATGGACCAAAGACTTCCCCTAGTACACACCACAAAGACAACAGCCATCGTCCAGCACATACGTTCTGCATCTGCGTGGAAGGAAACAACTCTTCACACCAGATGATGGCAGTAGTCTGGATTCAAAGGGGGAAACCAGAGGAGCTACTATTAGCAGGGAGGCTAGGTGGATCTAAAAAAACTCTGTACAGAGCTGACGTCTATATTTGCACATATCTGCATGTTAAGATTAAATGAAGATGAAACATGAGAAGAACCTTCCTGTGCTGTTTCAACTTTGGCATTTTCTTTCTGCTGCTATGTTAATCAGCCAGAGTCATCTGTCTGTTGCGGATGTGCAATTGTCTGAAAAGCCACAGACAAGGCGGCTGATGCGAACGTGGCTGGGCGCTCCACGAAAACTATGGATTGCCAGCCTTCGGCTTTGAATCACCACCTTTACATTGCACCTTGAGCTCTTCTACTACCACTGTGAAGCTTTGCCTTTCTTTGACACACTTTTTGCATAACGTTAAAGGTCCAGACTGATATCTCTCTGTCATGCTGCATGTTCTTGGTCTAACTGGGGTCACTGGCCTCATCTAAAAGAATTTGGAGCTGCGGTAAGAATAGCTTCAATGTACAGATTCTAGCGATTCACATAAAAAACTACCATTGTGCAAGAGTGCCTTTAAGTTAAACTTCACAGAAAGACAGAGCTTGTTGTTTCTTGCCTTTAGAGACACATTGCCACCAGAATAATGGATGAGTATACTATCGGGAAGCCAGTCACGCATTTCCAAAGTTACTGTTTTATGATGTCACTGCTGTCCGTAGGAGTGAACATAACCAGTCTCAGTGAAAAAGGGTGTGGAGGTGAACTCAGGCGTGATATTTCCTCCAACAAGACAAGTCTTTGAAACACATTTGTCAGAAACATTGACAAACACATCAATTATCTTTGCTCCCCGAAATGTCATTGGACTAAAGGTGTGTTTAACTGTTACAACATGAAGTGACAATTTCGCAGTTACAACATCAAAGGTGAAACAACCTGCGGGCGAGGTAACACAAAAAAACATGTGTTTGTACAACAGCAGCAGTGTTGCGGTGCTCCAGTGTCTCCGCTCACAGCTGCTGAATTTGCAGGTTGAGCTCGTCACCCACTTTGTAAATGTTTGAATGTTTCTAAGGATGGGGCGCGTTCGCTTTATTGCACCATGTGAGTCTGCCTATCATATCATAAACGCAAATACATCACCCGCATAAGGCCAAAGAGTTACCACACTGTTAACATACCTTTACTGTTTAGCATTCACATTAGTCAGATAAAGGTGGGGAGGGGCTCAGCTACATAGATATCTGTGGGTAAGTTACTGTTTAATAACGTAATAAAAAAATGGCTTTCAGCTTCTGTAGCTATGTTTGTCCCAATAAGGGCAGAAAACGCCAGTAAGTGTACACTTAGTGGCCACTTTATTAGGTACAGTGTGCAGTCCAATTCATTTAGATGCACCATTTCTGCAATGCACACACATGTAATATTCAGTTTAAAGTAAATTTAATCTTTGCTACTGAGCTTAAAGTTAAATGTGTTGCAGAGAAACCACATTTACACACAGCCACATCATTAAAACCACTGACATTGACCAGCTTGTGACAATTCAGTGTTCTGCGGGGAAACTTTTGGACCTAGCATTCATTCATGGGGATGTTACTTAGACATGTAGCACCCACCTAGACCAGACCAGGCACCCCCACCCCATAGTAATGGCACTCTATGATGGCCTCAACCATCCCCAGCAGGATGCAGCCTCACACACAAAAATAGTTTAGGAACAACTAAAAAAAACAACAACATTAAGATTCACTAGATCCCAAGTATCTGTGGGATTATCCACAGAGGCCCCTCCCCTAGAAGCCCCCCCACCCCTCACTAATAACATTATGTGGCCAAACAACACAGGACACCCTAAACGTCCATTCTCTGATGAGTCACAACTGTTTTGGGGACACAAGAGAGACCAACCCACTTGGTTTTACACCCCTGCTCTACAGGATAAGCGCTGATAATGGAAAATAATGGAGAGATGTTTGGTCGCTCATTGCCTACACGTTGCACATTATTTTATCTAAAAACATTTATTTTTTAAGCATCACCCTTGGAATGCTGAATAATCACATATGCCGTATAGTTTTACAGAAGAAAACGACTTGTGAATCACGTTATGTCTTGAGGATAGAAAGATTGTTTGATTAAGATTGTGACATCACAGTGTACAGTAGTCATTCATTCTTGTAGTAAGCAGACTTGTCTTTGATTGTAAATAATTTTATGACAGGAGTGTTCATTCGATGGCGGGCTGGACTGGGCTTTGGATAAGATTGGAAATAGTTGGACTGTGCTTTGATTTACAAGGTTACAGAAAGAGAAACTTTCTCCCAGGCTGTGTGACAACTTTGACATGAGTTAAGTGCGATGACACTCGGTGCACCCGCTTGTCTAAAAGCGTTATTCAGTTTCTTCCTGTAGCTTTACAATAGCCAAGAATCTGTCTGAGTGACAAGAAGATTTTAGAGCTGATAACCAGTCGAGCTGCTCCTTCTGTGCTTTGCAAAAAGAGCAGATATGGCTCAATCAGCCAAAGTGCTCTCACCTTTGGCTCGCAAACACAGACCAGTTGCATCACATTTACTACACATCAGTCTTTATCGTCACGTCGCATTCTTGTCAACACCTCAGCTGTAAATAACAGGAATGAATGAGGCAATAAACAATGAAACGATGTCATAAATATTAAGGTTACATAACGGCCCACAGCGACTGTGGAAACTCAGAATGTGTGGAGCAGCTCCGAGCATGATGTCGACACTCTGTTCAGACTTGTCCAGAAGTTGTTTTAGTGACACAAGGGACTACTTTCCGTTAAACCCCTATCTAAGCAACGTGGTCAGAGGTAATGATTGAGGAATGTTTGCTTTCGCTTTTTATCAGGGTGTTGGCTGACGATGAAGGACACACACAAGTCTTTTCTCAGAAAGCAAACCTGCAGTTTAAGTGTGATTCCAGTTTCAGTTAAAACAAAACTTTTCTCTTGAAGAAAAAAAAAAAAAAGCTTTTTATTGAGAAAACCTGAACATGCCATCACCACTCATAAGAAGATTTGTTCTTACCCGAGTGTGCTGAAGCTCTTCACTGGTTAGCATTCAGTCTCAGCTGGAGTGGGAGACGCTGCGATCGTGAAGCGCTCGCAACATCTCAGAGGCGCTTGCTGCTCACTGATCAAATATACAACAGGTCCAGCTGTTAAGTCCCTCCCCTGCCGAGGAACGGCCTCCTCTCCTCAGAGTGTGACGGAGTAACGGCCGGAGATCTCTTTGCACTGAGCACAGGATGCCGGGAATTCCTGCAGACTTCCTATGAGTGCGTCCATTGTGCTCTTACACAATAGCAACTGTACCATAGGTGAGCTGGTTTATTAAATGAACACTTAAAAGACGGTGTTATGTGCCATCACATCATCAGGGTCTTAAAGGTCAATCTGTTCCTTCTCCGTCTTTTATTGATATCTGATAGATTTATTTTTTTGTCACAGTGTAATGTTTTTCAAACCAGATTGTCTTTCTTACCTAAGCAGCCAGGATGTGACAAGCAGAGCCGGATTCCCTGTGATTGCAGCTTTGTCTTTGCATAAGAGCCTCCTTCAGGCTTGGCAGGTTTTCAAGACTTAAAGGCAGAGACATGTCGGCAGACGGGCGGGTGGGGGCTCTGGGTTTCACAATTAAAACAGACACAGAGAACATCTGTTGTTGATTGCATAAACCCTACGCTAAGACATTAGCGACGCTGCAACAACACCTGTAATGTTTCGTGATTAATGCACAGGTGGAAATACGCGGCACACAAACTCAAGTCAAGTGTGAGAACACAATGACAAAGATCAAGCTAGTCACCTGACAAGAACATCAATCAAAAAGTGGTTAAGACAAGTTTTCTGAGCCTTTGTTGTTTTTAAGTAATTAAAAGTTCACTGTGGGCAAAAGGTTCAACAAGTGTGTCCCGAAATTGACACACTTAATTGCATTGCTGTTGTCTGATACGGACCTGATCATAAATCAGGTATCGGCAAGAATCAAGAGTCTTTATTGTCATTATCAGAACAAAAGACTCTCAGCTTAACAGCTCTGGTTAAGAAGCTGCCCCTGAGTCTATCTGTGCTTGTGTTAATGTTCCTGTGTGTTGCCAGACTATGTTGCACGGGTGGGTGGGTGGGGTCTGTCGCAATGCGCCTGGCCCTCTTCTGGACTCAGGCAATGAAAACTGAGTCCAGATCTCTTAGACAGCAGTCCACAATCCCCTGTGTTGTCCTCACCACCCATGCTAAGTCCTTCCTGTCCTGTCCTGTGCTGTGCAGCTGCTGTACCGCTCTGTAAAAGTTTACAAGCAGCTGAGAAGAGTCCAACCCTAACCCTAAACGGACTCGAAGGCCTTACACAATATAAACAGACATCAGGGTGAGAAAGTAAATAGTTTGTTTCATTAAATTCAAACAAAATGGTAAATGTAGGTGACTAAAAAAACGCTGGTGAGCGTGAGCAGAAACAAAGTGGTGACTTTTGAGCCTCTTCAGCTATGCACTTTATCAGCCTCCCATCAGGTGTGGCTGATTAGGCCCGTTGTTAAGCCCATGCCCCAGTTCACAGTAAAGACGTCATCGCTGAAGATAAAACTTACTACATTAGCATAAAGGTCTGTTTCAGTTAATCTCAGGTCAGTTCCACACCTTGTGCTGTTCTTCAAGTTTTTTTAGTCGTTCCTAAAGCGTTTTTGTGCGTGTGCCTTTGCTAGGCTGCATCCTGCTGATGTTGCTATGGGGTGGAGGTGCCTGGTCTGGTCTAGGTGGGTGCTACATGTCCAAGTAACATCCATTAACACCAGGTCCAAAACTTTTCCAGTAAAATGTTGAATTACCAAATGACGGTAAATGTTATCTACTTCTATCTACTTCTCTCCTGTGGTTTTAATGTTGTGATTGATCGTTGCATTTAATTAACATTACAATTTAAAAGCAGATAACTGCCAAGGCCCCTCGGGTTCTTTTGAAAAGCCTGGCAAGAGCATTGTGCCAAAAGATATTAGACTGTAATGTGCAAATCAAATGTGATCCATGTGTGACAATGCATACCTCTCTCCATCTGAAACTCAGTCACTCAATCAGTGATATGCTGATATGCAGCCAAAAATCATTTTCTTATCTTTGTCAAACATGCCATCTTACATTCATCTTCTACTGTGGTAAAAGCAGGGCGTGCCAGGCTCCAGATTCAGGAGAAAAACTAATTTGCAAAAGTAGGACGCACCTTCCCATAACTGATACAATGAGCGGTTGTTGGATCCAGAGACACAAATTGTAGTCTTTGCTGTGCACCGAAAGTGAACTCAGTGAATGATAGGGATGAGAACAAACATGCACCTCAAACTCGGTTGACATAAAATCAAGTGATGACAGATTTGTGCTCAGATTGTGGACGATAATGATTATAAAATTATAATAAAACGAAACGATTAAATAAAGCAGTGAAAGACAGAATTAAAGTGGACACTAGATGTACACTGCCTGGCCAAAGACGAGTCTCCGTCTGGATTTAACTGAGCAAACAGGTGCGAGACTCCTATTTGCATGGGTGATTATCTTTCAGCTGGCAACTGTTAAAAGTTATTTAACCCAACTGATGCAATGAGTAGCTTCTCATTTCCTAAACAACCATGTCTAAAGACACATCCTGTGGTTGTGGAGAAGATGTTTGAGAAGAGCCAAATCATTGGCATGCAGAGAAAACATCTAAGGAGATTGTAGAAACTACTAAACTTGGGTTAAGAACTGTCCAACGCTTTGTTAGAAACTGGAAGGAGAGTGGAGAACCATCGACTTTGAGGAAGAAATGTCAATAAAGGCTTCAGTTTGCTAGGGAGGATAAAGATTGGACTCTGGAGCAATGGAAGAAGGTCATGTGGTCTGATGAGTCCAGATTTGCCCTGTTCCAGAGTGATGGGGGCATCAGGGTAAGAAGAGAGGCAGATGAAGTGATGCACCCATCATGCCTAGTGTCTACTGTACAAGCCTGTGCTATGGGGCAGTGCTATGATCTGGGTCTAGGTTCATTAGCTGACTACCTGAATATACTGAATGAGCCGCTTATTCCATCAATGGATCATATTCCAAGATGACAATTTAAAGCTTGTTTCTGCTGTCTGAAAGTATCTAAAATGGGTATAAAATGAAGATCTAAAAACTACAAGTACCTATGATGTAATATTCCCTTTCAGAGGAAATGTCTCTCCACCAAAACAACATTTGCCATTTGACACATTTGCACAAGATGGACTTTCCCCACTTTTTTATCTTTTAATTCTTGTTGTGAAATATTTGTTTTTACGGCAACTGAGCTTATTGTTGGATCTGGCAATAAAGTCATGAAAGGATTTTTAGGCTTATGTTAGCAGGCCTCTTTAACCAATACTTCCTACTTGCCAAAACCCCTCCCTGATTCCACCGAATCATACAGTGCAGATCTGGGCACGTTTGAAGAAAGTTATTTGGTTGTCAGCGCTCATTTACATCTTAGCAGCAAAGGATTTAGTCAATCTGTGTGACCCTGCAGGCATTTCTAAGTCACACAGTACTGTACTCTACTCAGTTGACATAGAGCAATGTATTTATCTGACTTGTGTTTTCTGGCCACCGGGTGAATGGTAGTCTATATTCTTTCCACATTCTCCTGTTTTTGCTCTGTTTTGGTCTCAACCTGCGTCTGTATTTGTTTTTAACGCATTAACGCCAACTTAAGTCCAGTTTTTCTTAAAACATTGCTTAGCACTGTTCCAACAGGGTTCCTCTAAAGACCCTAAACAATCGTTTTAATATGTTTGCCTACTTTTCACTCTTGTCTTTTGAATTTTTTGTGCAACATTATTCTTTATTCCAATTGTCGGAAATTGCTTTAAAAATAAGTAAGTGTGCCTGGTAAAAAAGAATGACTGTTTTCTGACAAACCAACGCTCTGAACGCTTTGTTTTAAATATAATTTTAATAAATGAGAAACACAAACGTAGGCCTTGGCCTCCACCAGCTGCTGAGACGTATTTAGCTGCTGCGTAGTCAAATTTCTAGTCACCATCTTCGCCTGTGTTCAGTTTGGTGCTTCTGCATTTTAGGACAGTAGGGCTTAGAGGCCTGAGGCTGCAAAACCAAAACAATGAGCCGAGAAGCTGAAGCAGGTTTTATAAATTGTCTGAACCGTGTTTGTTCTTTGGAAACCTCCTCCTCATTTCCCCCATTCCGATGTAAAATAGGGCGTGCCCGTGTCCCACGCTATCTCAAACCTTTCCGAACCAGTGAGCTGAGGCGAGATGAGATATGATGAGCACACTGAACTTTCACATTTGTTTTTTTGCACCTTCCTCAAACATATGCGGTTAATTTAATGCGTAACTGCCATCGACGGAACCTTGGCAAGGTGACTGGAGAACATTTTAAACCCTCTTTTCAGGACTTGAATCTGAGCTTTGAGTTTACATAATGGGCACATGAGCGGGGAATATCCAGGACAGGTCAATGCATGAAACCTGAAGTAATTCACCACAGTAACCAAGGCTTTTTTTTTAGCAAACAGAGATGAAGATTTTCCATGCTTGAGCTTAAACTTTGTTTAGGGCTTGAGCAAACAGTTGCAGTTGCCAAAAAATGCCAATAATCTCCCAGAAGCTGTTTTCTGACAGTCTGAAAACTGTGGCATTGCCCTAAAGGCACTGTGTGGAAAACCACACCTTTCGGTTTCAAGTGAAAATGGGCAAAGTTCTCATGTGTCATAATCGGAGAACCTGCTCTTTAATAGAAAGGGAAAGTTTAATCACTTGTGGCATAAAGAGTAAAATGATTAAAATTACTTTTAAAAACACAAACTCACATGCTCCGCAATAGGTAACGTTATTTATAGAATCAAAAGCTTCAAGTATTTCCCTCCTTTCATTTCATTTCATTCCCCAGAACCCTCGTCATATGTCTTTCATTGCCCACTTATTGGACGGGGGATTTCTTCCGTTTGCTCTCCACATTGTTGACCAGGATGCAGGATATTGCTCGGCTTTTTCCTAGTCTGCCTCAAACTGAAGCAGAGAGCCAGGAATGCTTTTCTAATAGTGTTTCCATTGTGCTTTGGTGGCAGCACCACACCCAGTTCACTGGGCCCCCAGAGCCCACGTACGGGCCACGTCATTATGATCTGTGCACTTTTTCTTTAAAGTGTTTTTCTTCCAATGATTCCAGTTATTCCAGATCACAAAGACTCTCTATGTGCACATGAACCGATCAGCCACAACATTCATATCACAGTCTAATATCTTTTGGCACAGTGCTGTTGACAAGCATTTCAAAAGAAGATGAAGGGCTTTGGCAGTTATCTGTTACTGCTTTTAAAATGTAATGGTAATTTATTGCACCAGTCAGCCACAACATTATGACCACTGACAGGAGAAGTAAATAACCATCTTGTGACAGTTCAATGTTCCTCTGGGAAACTTTTGGACCTGGCATTCATTCATTCATGTGGATGTTACTTAGACATGTAGCACCCACCTACACCAGACCAGGCACCCCCACCCCATAGCAATGACACTCCATGATGGTAGCAGCAAATCCCCCCAAAAACATGAAGAGCATCACAAGGTGTTGACCTGGCCTCCACTAACAACATCCTGTTGCCAAACACCACAGGACACCCTCAGAAGACCCATGTCCATTCTCTGATGAGTCACAACTGTTTTGGAGGCACAAGGAGAGACCTACACGATGTTAGGAAGGTGGTCATAATGTTATGCATGATCAGTGTACATCACAGCAAACTGTATCTCTTACTCGACACCATAAATTAATTATGCAGCTCAAATGTCAGAAAAACAGAAAGCCAAGTTCAGAACAAGGCCATGCTACAACTCTAAAGGCGAAACACACCTTGCCCCACCTGAGCCCTGACTTAAGTCCAATTATAATCATAAATTAAATCTAAACCCTTTACAACGGTCAGCCTAAATGTCCTCACAATGCAGCAGTGTCCTCTGCACAAATGCACAGGTGTCATGTCATATGTCAGACATATGACCACAGGGTTGGTTGTTTCCCGCTGCAAAACATCACGTAGTTTGTTGGCGCTGTTTAAATATTCACTTTTGATTGAGGGATTCCTAGGAACACTCATTTACAGCTCTGGTCTTGGCAACGCGTCCTCTGGCAACATGTGGTATGTTCGACATTCCTCAGTCACACTGAGCAGGTTTTTTATCAGCCTTTGTGTTATCTTAGACACACCCTGGCTTTCACTCCAGATTCATCAGCAGTGAACAAAAGTCCTGTCTGCCCGTCTCCAGGCTCGGCACAGTGACAGCGGGATGTTTCCTACTGCTTAATTGCACTTGTCAAAAGTGCTTACCGTAATGAGGACTAAATGTAAAAATCAGCGCTAACACCTACAGTTATTCTTCGAACCTTTTGTCTGTCTCAGTTTTTCAGTTAAATATTCGTATTAGTCCTCAGTGATACAGCAATTAAGTGCAGACTGACTTGAGTTAGAACTTGTATAGGAGACTAATCCTTAAAATGTAATCCCTCCTTGCTAATAATTTGAGTTGAGGACTGACGAGTCTCTCATTTGTCCTCTGCGTAAAATTACAACCAGCAGCGACAAGTGAAAACAAAGTCTTTGTCTCCGACTGTTTGAACTTGTTTGCGTGTAAAATTTCTTCCTGGGACATCGGCCAGATCAAACAAAAAGTTGCTAACATCATGTACTTCAACAAGTGCAACTTATTATTTCTCCTGTGTATTCTGCTGCCATGTACAGTGCAGCCGGACAGTATTCATTCGCGCTTAACCTTTAACACATTTTGATATGTTGAAGCCTTATTACAAAATGGATTAAATTCTGCACACAACACTCACGTTTTGCAAATTTATTAAGAATGAAAAAACTACGAAATCCCGTGTGCATAAGTAGTCACAGCCTTTGCCAAGAGCTCAGGTGCATCCTGTTTCCACTGATCATCCTTGAGATGTTTCCACAGCTTTATTGGAGCCAACCTGTGGTAAATTCACTCGATTGGACATTTGGAAAGACGCATACCTCTTTATAAAAGCTCCCACAGTTGACAGTGCATGTCAACACAAACCAAGCGTAAACCAAGTCAAAAGAAATGTCTCTGAGACAGGATTGTCCTGAGGCACAAGTCTGGGGATGGGCACAGAAAAAGAAAAGTTGAAGTGCTGTGAATACTTTTTGGATGCACTGTACACAAATCAGGCAAAGCATTATGACCACCTCACATCAGAGAATGGACATGGGCCTTCTGAGGGTGTCCTGTGATGTCTGGAAACAGAATCTTGTTAGTAGGGGGACTTTGAGGGTAGGGGCTTCCCAGAGAGACAAGACAACCAATCACCAAATGACCTGACCGGCTGGTGACACAGGGAGAACATTCAAACTCCACACAGAAAGGCCCCGGGCGACCTGGATTCAAACCCTTAACCTCCTTGCTGTTAGGCGTCAGTGCTAATCATCACTCCACAGTGCCGCCCTAGGCCACGTTTCGCAGTCATGCAAAACACGACATGAATGCTGATTAATGACAAGATTCTTTCAAGTCCAACACAAAAGCCCCAGTAAAACCACAACTTGATGCTCAATTGGGTACAAGAGTGAAGACAATTGCCTTCTTGTCCAACAGACCTGCAGTCCTAAATCTTATCTCCACGAAGGTTATTATATTCAGCATTAGTTGCGTGTCATCACGAAAGCTGTTGTTTGGTGTTGAACCAACACATGCTCTTCTTGTTTTGACGGCCCCATTGTCATCTGCATGCATGACAAATAAACAGAAACACATTTTAATTCAGTCCAGTTTAACAGCACCACACCTAATTACACGCTAAATAAGAATCATACAGTTCATTAACCACCTGTCTGTCTGAACCTTTTTCAAGGATTCAGTGCAGGACTATTAACTATGAATGTGTTTATTTTGACTAGTGTACCTGATGTTTTTCTTAGAGTGACTGTATGAGTCAGCTGGATGGTTGTGGCATGGTCAAGTGCGGCTTTTTTGGTTCAGATACAGGTGAGGTCACATTCAGCCTCCAGTGATGGTATTTCAGTCCATAGGAGAAAAAGCAATGTTGAATTATTCTTGATTTTTTTGCTCAGGGCTTCATATTTCTGATGCATTGTTCAGGTGGAGCATGCAGTGGTTCTCCACTTGGGGTCCATGTACCCCTAGGGGTACTTGAAGGCACTCCAGGGGGTATGTACGAGATTTAAAAAAAAATTTGAATGAAGCCAGAGAGGCGCAATTACCAAGGAAGGCGAGGCCAGAACGGGCAAAAATCCGTCAGTATTCAGCAGAGTATGTTTTGACAGGATTTTGCATCCCATCCATGACACTGCATTAAGAAGTTAGCCACAGCAGCATGAAGCCAGCACATCTTCAGCGCCATCTCAGGAAAAAAACATGCACGCCACCTGAGTTTTCAAGAGGGAACTTTCATAGTTCAGCTCATCTGAAGACAATCCTGCTAGTTTTTTGCAACATAGCTGGATATTTTTCCCGATTCTGAGGTTGTGGACAAACCATAGCAGTAGTAAATTACAGGTGAACAAGCCGACCATTGCGGGTGCGAGATGACATCGTCCAGGTCAGAAGACATCATCCGGGGTCTGTAGGTCAATCTACAGACACGCTGGCTTAATGGAAATACATTGATATTGGTGAGTAAATGATGGTATTTTATGCTAGAAATAATAAAAAACAGTAGTTCCCCTTTAAATGCAATGATATTTTTCACTGTTTCAACATTTTTTGATGCTTTGTGACGAAATCTTTATAATGAAATTCACAAACTGAGATCTTTATTATAATCCCAAAAGAGGGCACTTTAAGTTGATGGGTCGTGTGGGGGCTTGAGCCTATCCCAGCTGTCATCAGTCAGCATCGGTCTCCAGTCTATCTCATGGCTAACACAGAGAGACAGACAACCATTCACACTCACACCTACAGTCAATTTAGAATTACTAATGAACCTAACCAGCATGTCTTTGGACGGTCGGAGGAAGCTGGAGAACCTGGAGAGAACCCACGCAGACACAGGGAGAACATGCAAACTCCACACAGAAAGAAAGGCCCCAGTCAGCCTGGATTCAAACCTGGAACCTGGAACTCAATCTTTATTCATAATTAAGTTAGTTTTTTCTTTGTTAACAAGTAATTATTTGTGTATTTTATTGCCGAATATTTCAAAGGAGACCTCTACACATGAGCAATGTTTTGTACAGTTAGGCCCCATCTACACGGAGAAGCTTTTTGGTTTATATGAATCCTGAAAACACATTGCCTTAAAACTCACTTTTCTGAAACCTTCTGAAAAAATTCGCAAACACAGCTCTTGAGTTTTCGCGTGGACAGCGAAAACGGGTAAGTGCGTTTCGATGATGGCATTGCATCGCCACACCCCTGTTTTTGGTGAATTTCATATTTGAATATGAAGTAGCGTTTTGAGTCGTGTTGAGACGGATCCGTGTGGACGCAGATATTCTTGAAACGTTGCCAGGGAAAACGGAGGAGGGGGAAAAGATCGTTTTGGTACGTGTGGACTGGACCTTAAAAAGTTTAAGAAATCCGACCCTGATGCTACAGCGCTGTGCTTTACGTCTTTCTTGCAAAGAAATGGTTTTCTCTGGTTAGGGGGTACTTCGTTGAGGGTACATCGCTGAAAAAACGTTGAGAACCACTGCTCTGGCACATGTGACAGTTTACCCTCCAGTCTTTGGCAAAATGTCGTATGTGTGCGTGTTTCTACATTTCGTAAGTGGCATTTTATAAACTTCTCAGTTCCACCTCAAAGTGATCTTGTCCTCAGTGACTCTGACAGTCAGTTTTATGGGATTATCTTTGGCACTGCATGTAAAAGCTGAGCTAGCGAAGTACCACGGAAAGGCAACTTCAAGCAAATTACAGTGAATCATTAAAAGAAAAAAAGTCTATTTAGCAGATTACTCACAAAACGAACAAGCTTGTGCAAAAGAGACAGATGTGCAAATGTATTATGTAATTTGAGCAAATAGCAATGATTTAATATTTCAGCTGCATATTTTTATTAGGTACATCTTAAACGAAGGTACAACTTAAACAAAGGATGGTATGTATGACTGGTTGGTTTTAATCCCTGCTGTCTCACCTTTCACATATCAGTGGGTCTTTGTCCTGCCGTCACGCAACAGGGATCTTCAGCAGGGTGGGGAGACTGAATCACCTGTGTTGACATGCTTCTTGTGGGTGTGCTTCTAAAAGGTCACTTTTTACCAATTCGGCGAGTTGTAAAGCATTACCAGGGGGAAATTTTTCTGAGTTGATGGATGAGGGTGTGTTTGATGAGATGCATGTGTGAACTTGTGTGAAGGTCTTGACTCCAGCAGCACTTAGAGTAAATGGAGTAAGTTATTCGACGGACTCGTTGCGGCTCTCGGCCTTCATCGGGGTCATCAAGAAACACTGCAGAAGACAACCAACTGTGCACATCAGGTCTCCAATCATCACTCCAATCAGGTATAACATTATAACCACCTTCCTAATATTGTGCAGGTCTCCCTTGTGCCTCCAAAACAGTTGTGACTCATCAGAGAATGGACATGGGTCTTCTGAGGGTGTCCTGATTTTTAGTGGAGGGCCTTTTGATCCTATGGGTTGAGGACAGGGGGACCTCTATGGATCATCCCACAGCTACTTGATCAGTTTCTAGTGAATTTGGAGGCCAGGTCAACGCCTTGTGCTGTTCTTCATTGAGTTGTTTCTAAAGCATTTTTGTGGCTGCATCCTGCTGGGGATGGCTGCTGTCATCAAGGAGTGTCAAGGCTATGGGATGGGGGTGCCCAGTCTGGTCATATTGCGAGAGCTGTTACGCTGGAGCTTGTAACACTGGTGGAAAGTACATACAGTACTTTCTAGTGTTGCTAGAATGAATTCTTACGAGATAAAGTTACAAACTAGTTTTAGATAAAGTGAAATGGCATTAAAAGCTTAACAGAATAATTGGCGCCATTTACTAATGCTTAGTCTGGAAGACTTTCCAACCATTTGTCTGGGAGTCCTCCCTTGGGAACTCATTATGCTCCTGCTAAGTTTGGCTGTTTATTTTTGTAGGTTAATGTGCACTGAAAAGTCAATCCTCAGTGCTCCAAAAGGGTGACGCCTTAGTTGCGCTGATATAGTTCTAGACTGTTGGGGAGACTTCCCATACTGCACTTATCTTCTACTTTCATCTTTGTCACAGTCCGTTTCGGTGAAACGCTGCATGTTTTAACACGCTGCTTACATGATAAAGCTTTTAAAAATCCAATATCACACAGACACAGGTGGCTGCAGACAACACCGAAGGAACATAAAGTGTTTCTCCCTCTGCTGATCTTTGGCCTCAGATGCCTGCAGCAGAAATAAAGCTGTGTGGAGTAGCTACAGCAGCTTCAGCCATCTGTAAAATCAAAAACAGTTCATCTAAGCTGTTCCCTATTACCGACGCCAGCCTTACATAACCGGCTGGCACAGCAGCCTCCCTGAAAGGAGCCTGACACGCAAACTGTGCATTTTGTTTTTTGCTGTATTTCAACTGTCACTAAATACAAACTAATTTGGATACAAGCTTCTGCTGCCTCAGCTCAAGTTTAATCATGAAATTTGGCCGCCGTGACTCAAAACAAAACACCAGGCGTGTCTTTTTATATCAAACGTGAGTTTTTCCTTTTGCATTTCGAGGTGTTTAATTCCATACTGGATCATATATTTTTCTTCACCTGACTGTGCACGCTGTTCTTGTGTTGTTTAAACAGGCACATAAGCTGCTGACAGCAAGGACAAAGATCCTCTTATAGCAACGTCTGTAAAGGTCAGGATGGGGACAGGTGAGGCCGTTTCAGTACCTCAAGAAGAAGAAGCAGTGTTGAACTGGTGCGCCGTTCCTCCACACTGTACACACTGACTCACTTTACTTAGTCAGTGCTGACTGAAAGGTATTTGTTGGTTTTTGTTCTTAGTTGCTGTCCTCATGAGCTTTTCAGCACTAGTCGAATAATTTCAGAACCTGTGTGACCGGTGAAGTAAATCCACAGCCCGGATGTTACGGGTTTTACTTGTAAAGGTGAAGCTCTTAATCTTAAGAGAGATCACCAAAAATCTGAATTGGTTACCTCTGGCTGTAACACGTCATCTGAATCCTTAATTAGGATTATTTTAGCCCTTTTTAACATTTAATCTGAGTGTTTAATAGGATGTTATACTACGTTCTTAGTTTTCTTTTCTTGCCTTGAAAGAGGAGCTACTGTTTTTTACAACCTGGACCTTATTTCTGGTATAAAATATGGTCGTTTACTCACCCATATAACTTTTGTGTAATGTAAGCCACTCAGGAGATATTTAGTTCAGCGTATATCCATATAATGGGAGTGAATGGGGCACCTAAATACAGCCTCTAAATAACACATTATCTGCCACAAATTTTTGTTAATTTCACTAATATTTTGTTATGATATGCTTTTGCTGTGATAACATGTAACTCCGAACTTAATGGGGAATAGCACTAGCGTATCATAACAAAATATTGGTGAAATTAACGAGTTTCGCGGCAGATAATGTGTTATTTAGAGGCTGCCCCATTCACTCCCACTATATGGATATACAGTATGCGGAACTAAATATCTCTTGACTGACTACAGATAACAACTAACTTATATGCGTGAGTAAACAACCATATTTTATGCCAGAAACAAGGTCCAGGTTGTAAAAATCAGTATTTCCCCTTTGATCACTTTGGGTGCATGTACATTATCTGCACTCTACATCATTCTGGTAATTCTTGTAATTTCAGCCGCTTTCCATTTCCATTTTTTCTTATAAATGGAAATTCTTCATGTGTTTATAACTTCTCAACTGATCACGTCCGATCTTAAGCGAAGAGTCTTTACGCGTTTTAAATGCAACCATGCTGCATTTACATTCCTGTTGCAGCCTTTTATTTCATTTAATAGACAGCGTTTTTATAGATTTAATTTAAAATCAGAGTGAAGGAACTGTTTCATCTCATTTTGCATTTCCATTATTTATTTATTTTTCAGAATGAAGTTTACGAAACCTTTATTAATACTTCATATTTCCTCATGTAAACATCCCAGATCTAGGTTTCGTGGATTTGTATTAGAGAAGAAACTACGTATTACGAATCGATCAGCCACAACATTAAAACCCAGATGAAGTAAATAACATTGATTATCTTGAGGCAATTCATTGTTCTGCTGGGAAACTTCTGGACCTGACATTCATTCATTCATTCATTCATTCATGTAGATGTTACTTAGACATGTAGCACCCACCTACACCAGACCAGGCACCCCCACCCCATAGCAATGACCAAAACCATGAAGAACAGCACAAGGTGTTGACCTGGCCTCCAAATTCACTAGATCCTAAACTGATCAGGCCCCTCCCCTCAAAGACCCCTCCACTAACTAACATCCTGTTACCAGACACCACATGACACCCTCTGATGAGTCACAAGTGTTTTGGAGGCACAAAGGGGGGCAGACACAATATTAGTCATAAGGTTATGTCTGATTGGTTTATCTCTCTGCGTGAGGAACTTTTTAAACACAGTCAAAACACTTTGTGGTGACCCGGCTCGAATGGAGACAAAAGGAAATAAATGGTTTATTCCAGTAAATTCCATAAACAGGAACAGAGATGACAAATTAGACACGGTAAGCTTCTGCAGAAATGGAGTTGTGACTCATACAGACCTCTTGATTCCGGCCTTTTCTTCTCGTAGTCACAAGTGTGTGAATAAAATAATCAAGGCCATACATCATCTAAAGTCTCTGCCATGCAAGGCTAGAGGAGAGTCACACACTTCACGTCTACAAGTGTCCGAAATACACCGATATAAGGTGTGTAAAGATTTTACAGGTTTAAAAGTTAAAAAGGTTACTTTACAAATTATTTTTTAAGGCTTGCATTTAATCCGGTTGAACAAGTTTCAAACACACTTCACACGCCTGCTTCCCGGCGCTGAGGCGACGCTGGAAGAGGTTGAGCAAACAGTCGGCCGAACCCTCGTGGTTCATCTAAAAGCAGGCTGAAACAAAGGCTGGAAGAAAGGGTTTGACCAAAAACACATGGCTCTCCTGAGCAGAATCACGTCTTTCAGGACGCTTCTCAGAAGTCCACCTACACCTGAAGGACGAGGGACATGTTTAAAGGACGACGACGTTCGGATTTTAACCAGAGAAGACGGACTGTTTGAAAGAGGAGTAAAACTGAACAAACCATTCCTTAGCATCACTCTGGAGAGTTTCTGGCCTTTAATTGGCTGGAGGGGAAACAACCTCAGATAAACCCTGGCTGACACATTCATACGGTCCGTGTGAAATGCTTTGTCAAACCTCACCTCTTCTTGACCTGATTATCACCTGAGAGAAAGTCAGCTGACCTAAGACAACAGCATCGATGGGAGATAAAACGAGACAAAAGGAAAGTGATTGGTACGATTAAATTGTTCACAGAAATTCCCGTCTTCTCTTGGGAGGGAGTTGCCGATGTCATTACGGAACAGGCTAGGGGCTGTTCCGCAGAAGTCATCCTCCTTAAATTCCTTAGAAAGCTGCAGCACTCTAGTGAGAGACATGAAAAGCCAGCGATGAATCAGAGCAGGCTCACTGTGATGCACTGTTCACCCCCTTTATGCTTTGACACCATCTGCTCCTACAGCTCCCCTTTGGTCTAACACAGCTCACTGACTGACTCAATAAGCTATTATTGCTGTTATATAACAGCTAGAACAACCGCTTACTGTAAAAGGCTCCCCTTATTAATGAACAGATGACTCTCACTGAGTTTTTCCCTTGTCAGGCGACCATTTCTAACAGTTGCTGCGTTTTTACGAACAAATGAGGCAAAACACCACTTAAGCAAGAAAACCACACCGTGCAATCTGGACCAGCTCCACATGTGTTCAGAGATCAGATCACACATGTATGTTAAGCTGGACGCTGCTGATTAGATTCCTCAGGGTGGATGTTAATGCAGGGTCAGAATGTGATGTAATGTGAATATGCAGTGTCACACTCAGACCTAGAGTGAGGGTAGTATGCCAGTAGGCTGACTAGAAAAAAGGTAGTCCATGGAAATGTGAGCAAAACAAATAATACAAAAAATGCTGCAGCACAAATATTTACAAAAGACAAGCTAAACACTGTTAGGTCTACACAGCACCACAGCCCTTCTCTGACTCCCTGGGCAGTGTAGAATAGAGATGTTATGCTCGAAGCAGACGCTCGAAACAGTGTCGAGCGTTCAAAGCGGTAGTATCGCGACAAGATGCTTCGATGCCTCGCTTCATCAGTTGAAAAATCACGTGACTCCCCAAATGAAGCTTCATTACGTCACAGGATGGGTTGCGGGTTTTTGAAAGAAGAGTTTTGTACGAAGGAGGGTCGTTTAAGGTAAGATTAGTATAACATTAGCTTAACTTGCATACTCACATTGGCACATAGGCATTCACACACTATAACATATACATAGCCTAGAAGAGGAACAGACTAAATAAAACCTAACCCAGCTGAAATGATCTTGTTTTTAAATAAAAATGTCTAAACCACCCATATGCCCTTCCTAGTTTCACAAGCATTTTGTACAACTACTGTCATCACAGTCCCTATATGAAGAAGCATCTCACTTATTTATTTGTAAATATATTTTTGTATTTCTATCAATCTTATCAAAGCATAGATTTAAAACATACAGTATTATATGCTGTCAAACTCATACAAGTATATTAATTTAGTATAGTATATAAGAAAAAAATCAAGCTGTAGATCCTTTATTGTTAAGCAAAAACAACTTTCTGTTTCATGACCTTTCGTTTCATGCGAATGCTATGTATATATCCAGCAGATGTCGCCACATGTAATTGTATCAAATGCTTCAAAACACCTGAACCATTTCAACACAATTGCTTCAGATTGGTTCAGTGGTTCAGAAAGCTTCGGTTTCTCCATCACTAGTGTAGAAACCCTCCATTTAAAGGCTTGGCCCCTCCCTCTGGACCTCTCCACCTTAATTGGAATCAATCAAATATTCATTTAACCCCACAGGTCATTTTTCATATTCAGTATCATTCTCAAATCCATCTACAGATATTTACCACACATAACAGCGGCCCTCAACACATTCACTCAAATACTCAATCCAGAAATAGTTCAACAAACTGATTTCAGCCCCACAGTTGGTATGTCTCAGTAAGATGAACTGAGCATGCTCCTCACTGATTACTCAGGCACTATAAAAGACAGCCTGAAACAAGGCTCGGGTCCTTTGCTACAGCCCAGCACCAGGAAACTCTGTGGTAAGAAAACAGGACTCATGATTTTACAGTTTTCAAATAATAAAAAGATACCCCTAAAAATATAAGTGTCTGTGTATGATTCCGGAAACTTTATGGGAATAAATAGCACAGGGAGCTTAGGTGTTAAATGTAGCTCTGTGTGTGCACCCACTAAACTACCCATAGCATGCTACCTGGCTACCATGTGGTCTTTGTCCTGAACGATGGTGTGATGTGCTAGTGTGGTGTATCGTCAGTGGCAGGAGAAACTGCCACAGCAGAGATTGCGTCCATGTTTTAATTTTATTTGTCTTTATTTTGCAGAAAGAGCAGTCCAGAGTTTTGCTTTTGGCAGTTTTACAGATGTTTCTTTTAAAGCTTTTGGCCCCCAGGGATGTGCTTTCTGATCTGCAGGGGAGGCCACGGGAGTATTTCAATAAGAGCAGCTGCGAGGAAGTGGCATAAATGACTTTAATCTGATTATTAACAAACCTTGTTTTTCTTCCAAGGAAGAGATTGCCAGTCGTCCATGCTATATCTAAAACAAAGGCGTGTCGTCCAGATGTTTTCACTAGATGACTGGTGGGGAGTTTTTGCTCGTATTAACTCATCTTTGTTTTGTTTTTTTATTTGAAAGATTTGAAAAAACACCTCGTACATTATGAGGATAAAGTGAACTGTACCTGTGTCTTATTCAAACAGTTCCTAGAAGTGTTTGGAAGCTAATATCTACAGCTTGTTTAGAATAATAATAACAGTCGTAAAATAATAAAGATTGTATTATTCAAACAGACCAAAGGAGGCCTTGCAGGGTAAATTAGTGGTGAAATCACCTCCAGCTTCTTCATGGCCTTTAGAGTTAAAGTTAGTGGAACACAGCTCCCCCTGGTGGACATGGTGAAGAATCACCATCCCAGCAACAACCTTATGAAGTGAAGGTTTGTTTACTGTTTATAAACAAATCAATAAATAAAATTGTGTAAAATAAATAAATAAATAAAAATCCTATATCCATAAGGGGGAAATGTATAAATTAAATGTAAGAATTAAGAATATACAAATACAGGATCTGGTAATTGAATTGATGAAACCACTTTTTCAACAATTGACAAGCAGTTGTTGAAAAAGTTGTTAAAAAGCAAAAAATAAATAAAATAATGCAATGAACATTTGTACAGTTGACCATTTATACTGTACTTTTAACTTTTATTTTCCTGTCCACAGGTGGTTGTTGTAAAATATTAAACCTTTTAGGTGATAAATTTGGATTTGTTGAAAGGATTTGTTTTTGTCTTTTTCACTTTTTAACTAATGCTTAATTTTCCATTCATGCAGTTCCATTGAGATATTCATTTCAAAATCTATAAATTGTGTATATTCCTCTACTGACACTGTGGGAGTGGCCAAAATATGTTATTTCATTAAATCTTACGGGATCATCTTTGAATTAGACGTTATGTATTTAACAATACTTAGATCAATGTAAAATGGAAGGATATAAAAGTAAGCATACTTAATTTAATTACTTAAAATGAGTCCTCGTTTTGTCATATCTTCAAGGCAATGGAAATGAAATGTCATTTCAGTGTCATCAATTGGCATTTTTGAGGAAAACCCATTCAAATGTTATTAATACAAATATTAAACTACAGGATGTTGTGTCTGAATGAAGTAAAATCCTTTATTGCTTTAAAAACAAGTTAAAATGAGGATTAAAATAAGTTTAATAACAACTAAATAACAAATCATATTAAACCAATTTTCCTTGAACACTAACATTTAAAGGTTAATACATGAACAAAAAACTGTGCAAAAGAATCTTCATGCCAACGACAACTAAAACAGAATCCTTTCTATAACTTCTTGTTCCTGTTCTCTCATTCCTCCACGTCTTGCTTGGTGTTTTTGGGCAGTGGAGGATGTGGTTGCTGCCTCGACATCACCTCCCCCTGGAAAGACTCTGGGAGCAAGGGTGGATGAAAGCTGAAGAAGACCTGCCTGCAATCCTGACACACGTACGTGGATATTTAGTTTATTGCCTCCATTTAGATGTTGAGATTAACACCAAAGATAACGCAACAAGCATTTAATGTCATAAATGCACTTACAGCTGGAGGCCCAGGCTCTGGTGCAGGAGGGTAGAGCACAGCTCCCGGCTGGATGTAGGGGAACATCAGAGGTCCGCTGAGGCCGTTGTTGTTGTTGTACAGGCCGACGGGTACCAGCGGCAACCATGGCATGTTGAGGAGGAAGTCTGGGGGTGCAGAGTAGCTGATGGGGTAATGTCCTGGCGGCCCACATGGAAATGGAGTGACAGGTAAAGGTCCAGTCCGCCCTAATTCACCAAAGCAAGAAGAATCTGCAAGGAACAGTACAATATTATACGTTTAACATTAAATATTATTCTTTAAGTTTCAGTCAGAATTAGGAATAATATACATTCACTTGCCAGTTCATTACGTACAGTGAAAAATGTAATCCTCCTTCATCACCGTTGTAAATTAAACTAAATTAAATTTTATGTATATAGCGTCAATAACAGTGCAAATCGTCTCAAGATGCTTTACAAAATGCGGTTTGAAACCCCCAGAGCCAGCCTGAAGGCAACGATGGCAATCTGACTAAAGGGTACAAGTACAATCTGATGGTGATACAAATACAACATATGGCTTATGATGTCACCAGACAGTCTGAGAATATTAGACGAATCATAGGCAGGTTGGAGAATTGTTCTTTCAGGTAGGAGTGGTGATTTGTGTTGAAACAGTATGAGAAAGGTGATAATTCAATTAGATTATTATTTTGGAGAATGTAGTTTGTGGTGTGGAATTAAATTCTAAAGCGTTTCTGTTTTATCCTATCCCACTGACTAAAATGTTTTTTTTTTTTATATATATATATATAAAATTGAGAATGACAACTAGGATTTTTCAGTTATATTTTTCAATTATAGATTTTGTAAAATTCTAAATGTCCTGTTTCACTCAAGAGTTTTACCGAATACATGAATTATGCCGTGTACATTTATCGATGAATATATTTAAGGCAGCCATAACTTTAAGCTAATCATGGCAGTTTTATAAACTGTTTGAAACATTTCCTGATACCAAATGTACTAGATATTTAAATAGAATTATGGCGACTTTTAAATCTGAAAAACAAAACAAAACGGAGAGAAAAAAATAGAAAAAAAATCATTTTTATTTTATTTTATGTATATAGCGTCAATAACAGTGCAAATCGTCTTAATCTATTTTTTTTTCTTTCTTAAAAAAAAAATACATCGTTTCTGCTCTCACGTGCGCCAGCTGCAGGGTTCGCTGCACGCGCTCTTCTTTTTAACGTATCTGCGCTCGTCTTCGTGCAAGACCGTTAGTGACGTCAGCTCTCTAAACGTTAGACGTTGTTTTTTTTGTTTTTTCTCGCATTTTCTGCTTTTTTTTAGTAAACTTAAATGAAATATCTCATGTTATATAAATTATATCATCAGTACTCTGTAAAGTTTAATTTTAAACATGAGCTAGCTGTCAAATGTTGTTATTTCTGTCATGTCAAATATTATTTTTAAAAAGTTTAAACGTTTGTATCTCATCTGAACCAAAGATGGCGCTTGCTGACTCATCAGAGTTAAATGAGTGAGAATGAACCAAAATTAGCTCGAATTTCTCTGTGTCTCTAAAGTAGACTGTGCTATAACAACAAGAGCTAACAATTGAGCTAAAATAGGACGTTATATTGTAATTTTAGACGCATCAAATGACCATAATTCCTGTATATTTGTTTATTTTCAGAAGTTAAATAAACAGCAACTTTCAACTAATATTATCTTCTTTAACATGAACATTAACTTACTTAAAGATTTCTCACTGGAAGCTACAAGCACCATCTCTCTGTTTTCCAGGTCAGGCCGGGCCCTGAGATCCAAGGGGCTCCTCGTGTTGGGGTCGGTGCTCCCTGCGGGTCCCCCAGATGCGGCGGCTCCATTCGGGGTGAGGGCATTTCCTTTAGCCGCTGGTTTCACGTCGCCGGCCTTGTTCTCGTCCTTCTTCGCGTTTCTCTGGAGGGCCGCGTTCCGGGTCCGCTGAGTGATGAGGTAGCACTTCCAGCACTCGCAGCCGAGGAAAGGGCAGCTCTTGGTGTGGCCCTTCTTCGGGATGACGAGCCCGTGGTAGCGGCACCTGGAGCATTTGGGCTGCCGAGATTGATCCGCTTCGCCCGGCAGCGGATGCCCTTTAGATAAAGACATGGTTGTGTGACCGGTGTCTAAAAGGTCTGTGCCCTGTCCGTCTGTAATTTGACCCAAGATAAACGTTTTTCTTTTCTTTTTTTTTTATAAATGTATCATTTTGTGTCGTGGGAACAGGTGTCCCACAGCAGGAGACCAATCAGGAGCTCGTGTCATTCAGGGGTAAGTGTGGGAGCAGCGATCAGGGGGTTTCCCTCACTAAACACTACATTTATTTATTTAAGAAACGTTGAATGGCACTTTTTTTAACTAAATATGCACTCAGATGTTATAATGTTAACACAAGGACAGAAAAGTTTAAAGATCAAGTAGTTTCACTGTGGTTTCACTCTCCAAAACATTATGTACACTAGCACAAATGAATGCACTGTTGGTCCTTCATGACTGTTATAATATTAAATTGACTTTGAAACAGCGTAAGAAAGGTGCCGTCAAACTGGATTGAATTAAAAGATGTTTCTGTTATTTAGCCTTGCGCACTGACAATAAGTGGTTTTGTCAAAATGTCAAATAAAATTCAATAGTACTTCACGCCACAGCCTCCAAAATGAAAACACAGTTAAATCAACTGTTATTTTAAACTAATGCTGAAGATTTAGTGCATGATATATTAAAGCATTTGGTTTTACTAGTGTACCTAATGAACTGGCACGTGAGTGCATACACTAGTACAACTGGGTTAGGTTTGTTTGTTTAATTAATTGAATATTTTCCCCAAATAAATCGCGTCAACATTATTAACAGCGGTAACAATATACGTAATAAAACCAAATGATAAACCAACAGTTACAGCTCTAAATATTAAAGCATCTTTATTCTGGATTCTTTTAGAATCTTAAAATTATGAAATTATATTCAAGGTCAAAGGTCAAAAATGCTCCTAAAACATTCTCATCTAAAATAAAACGAATCTGTGCCTACTGAAGAATAAAGGCTATTTGTGTGAGCTGCCAGAGTAGTAGAGCAAGTGAACCTCAGAAAGAGCGTATTTTAAGACGTGTATGAATAGGTAATGGTAGCATAGTCAAAGCTGGAGTGTCATAGCAATTTACGTTTGACTAAAAAGTGAGAAAACTGTTGACAAACTGGTGTTTTATCTTTTTGGTTGCATCTTCAGCTCAACATTTGTGACTGAAAAGTATAAAGAGAGTCATGTGCTATGTATTCAGAACCTTTCCTATAATAATCTGTATTAAATCTAATTTATCTATTATCCCACATTAGATTCAAAACAACACCAATAAAAAAAAAAGACTTGAGAAAACACTTCATTTTTATGTTTATTTACATAGTGTACTGTGTTACATAAAACTCCTTGTCACCATTTTATTATAAATACACCATTAAACAAGGCTTGATAACCCTCACTAAAATACATCCTTCAAACCTTTTGAAGCACACACACGAAGAAAAAAAAATAATGCTTTAATGGATAGAACTATTTCATCTTTGCACCTTTTCAGTGTTAGTAAATCATGCAAAGCCAAAGTATAGAAAATAAAGTGATATTGCTTTACAAAGAATTAAAATCAACACAAATATATGTCGTGTAAAGTACAAATACTGGGTGTGGTGCAAAGCTTAAAGATCTTTCCCAAAAGAAATATAATGTCATGGCTTTTAGCAACAGCGCTCTATATGTTCATCAATATACAGTACATACATTAATTGGTTGTGAAGGGAAACAAAATGAATGTCAGTCTTAGCTTTTAAATGCTCAAATCATACATTTTAGCCCTGTGTGACACTGAACTATTAACGTTAAACTGTGACATACTGTAGTTGGACATTAAAAAGGCTTACCTGACGACACAGTAATCATACATTATGGATAGCATTGCTTTTTCAGTCATGCATCAGTCAGGTTACAGAGTCACCACTGCACCATCTCATACCACTCCCGGTAAAGTGTTAAAACGTATTTTGCAGGCACTTACAAAGCATGTTTTTGGCCTTTATATATGAGTTCAAGATTGGATGCAACTTTCAAAATGGTCCGCTGTTAAATACAATAAAACATTTCATGAGCAAGTGTTTTTTTTTTTTTTTTTTTAGTACTGTTGCATAAAATCCTTGATTACAGTGAAGGTCGCGGTCCAAATAAAAGCCATGGGAGCCTGGAAGACATCCGAAAGAACAGGTGGAGATTGGACGAACTGTCAAGGCAATTTCTGAAACATAAAAATTTGAGATTGAACGAGAACGTTAGACTCGCAATGTCACAAGCAAGAGACTTTAAAGTAACTGAATAAGCGTGTCTGGTTACGTACCTTTTAAAGAGTCCAGAAAAGCAGGGGCTTATACTGTATATGTGTTGGTCTTGAAGTTGTAGTCCATAACATCAGATGGTGTTAATGTTCATATTAAGCATCTTTATCCATTTATTTGTGGACGATGTTCATGTCACTGGGTTAGCATGTGGCTCTAACTTCAGGTTTTCTGGTGAACCGTTGGGAATGGAGCAGAGTTTAGAGTTTATCCGGCAGTGGAGGCCAGGTGAGAAAAGATCTTGAAGCTTTGCATCCTCAAAGCAGATTGTTTATTTAGTGTTTATCTTCTTCAGGAGACTCCATATTCTGCTCTGCAGAGTGGCTTTTAAATTTTGCAAGTAAAGATTTTTTTCTCAGTAGTCAGAAATATACACATACGGAAATTTTAGTTTGTACATCCAATCAGGTTCTCTTTAACAGTCAGGCTAATGGCCACGAACACTTTCGGTTATAGTATAACACACAGCATTGAGAGTAAATAAATTCCTGTTTGTGGAAGACTAAATACTTATGATATTGAACTTTAACACTCAAAAAAAATTAAAATCATGTACATGAATTTGTAATGGATACGTGTTGTTGCTGTTGAGTATGCGAACGGTTTACAGTACGTATTCAGAAAGGTCTGACGTGACCATAAACGGAACTAAAAGTGAAATATATATAAACAATAAAATTATTCAATTTGTAGAAAATTAAATATTTAAAGTCCTGTAACAATCCCATGCAGAGCAGAATAAAGGCAGTCCTTATTCCACAGAGAGTTAGGCATCTGGTGAGCATTGTGGTTTTATAACGTATCCTTCCCTCAGAAAATCCTTTGTTAACTTTCGGATCAGAATCGGCGGTTATAGCTTGGGGAACTGTAGGAAGAAGAAGAGAAGGTTGTTGTGAAACCTGATCCTGTGGCGTCAAAGCTGCCTCTTCTGGAGCCTGATCTAGAACCAGTTCTAGAGCCAGACCGTGACCCAGTAGCGGAGCCAGAGCCGCTGATGCTATAGGGACTGTAAAGGCCTTTGCTTGACTGAGATGACGCTTCAAGAAGTCGTATACCAGTCCCCTCCTCTGTCATGCTTCTTTCCATAGCGTCCTTGTAGGAGATTTTCAGCTTGGTTTTAGGGCATGTGAGGTATTTTGAATATGCACTAACATCTCTTAATTTCTGTGCAGTGCGAGCATCTAAGGTGCCCTTCTTCACAGCCTCGTCTATAGAGACTCTGCCTGTAGCATCTGGTTCAATGAGCCCACCGGTGAGATACTGGACCTCAAGGAAGCGTTGTCCGGCCTCATAGTACAGCCAGCCTTTTTTCAGAGCTTGGGCTGCTGACATTTTGGATTTCGTTCTGGGATCTTCAAATCCATTGTATGCCTTCTGGGCTAAACTGATGCGGTCCACCATGATTTTATCCACAAGTCCTTTATTCATTGCATCTGCGACAGAGAATTTCTCGCCAGTGTTTGGGTCGATGATGCCTCCTGTGCAGGCTTGAGCTTCCAGCAACCTTTGACCTGTTATATTGTCCACAAGGTTTCTGTGAATGGCCTCTGTGACAGACACCTTCTCCAGCGTGTCGGTGTCTAAGATTCCAGCCACAGGGCCAGTTTCCTCTGTTGGGTCGTTCCATGTGGTTGCTGGTGTTTTTATGGAAGGTACCGGGCTCATGGGGTAGGAGGAGGAAGAGCCAAAGGAGGATGACCGTGATCTGCTACCGCTCATGTTTCCAGACAGCATGTCTGCAAACTCTGTGATGGACAGCGTTCCTGCTCTGTACTGATCCAGGGCTGACTTATCAATCAGGCCCTTTGAGATCGCGTCATCAATATCGTACTGCCGACCAGATCTCCTGTCGATGATCATGGACTTCACCACTCCATCAGCTGAGGTGATAGTAATTTCCTCCCATTCACACTCCTGCTCTGCAAGCTCTAGATAAGTCTGGTGGTCAATGAGCCCTTTCTGATAGGCCTCATACACAGACATCTCTTTGCCCGACTCTGGATCGACGATGACAACCCTTCGTTTGCGGACAGAGGACTTGGAGGATGTCTTCCTCTCGCGCTTCTTTTCTTTCAGCAGCAAGAGAGCAAGGCCTGTCTCTGGGTCCGTCATAGATCTCTCCATCAGCTGCAGGTAGGTGAGATTTTCCTCTGTGTTGGGGTCAAAGAAGCCCTTTGTGTCATCAGAGGGGTCAGTGAGGATCTCGTTCATTTCCTGGTCAAAGAGGCCACGCTCATATGCTGTTTCAACTGGCAAACGGATGCTCTCCTGTGGATCAATGATTCCACCAGTAGCAATCTGAGCCTCTAGCAGGCGAATGCCATGGTCTTTTAGAATGAGTCCCTTCTTCATAGCCTGGAAAAGAGAGATAATCTTGCCAGAATAAGGGTCCTTGTAGCCAGTGACCGCTCGTTCAGCTGAGAGAAGTTTGTCTTTAAACTCTAGGCCGACAACGCCCATCTTAACAGCATCAGCGACATTTAGTTTCAGGTTCTTAATTGGATCAATTACATAGCCTGTGGCAGCTTGAGCCTCGAGGAGCTCAAAGGCAGTCCCAGGTCTGATCATGTTCTTCTTCATGGCTTGGTAAATAGACAGGCGGTCTTTGCTAGATTCTACATACACACCAGCAATACAGCTGGTGCCCTCAAGGTATTTCTTCAGGTCTCTGCTTATCTCCTCCACTGAAAGGGTACCGTCAGTGAGTTCATTGTAGGTCTTTTGGTCAATGATCTGTGAGCGGAGCAGCTCATCCACAGTGATTTGCTTTCTGAGCCCCTTAAAAAGCAGTCTTCTGTCTGCCAGTGAAAGCAGACGCAAACCACTTTCCTTATCAACTCTGCATCGTTTCAGTAGCTGAGCATAGGACAGTTTCTCTTCTGTTGTTGGATCAGTGTAACCTCGCACATCAGCAGCACCTTCAGATAATCTGTCAAGTGTCTCCTTGTTGATGTATCCACGCTGCATGGCAACGTCTGTGGGGAGGTGGAAGTAGTATTCAGGATCCATCAGTCCTCCAGTGGCATTCTGGGCCTCCAAAAGCCTCAGAGCATAATCCTCCGGAATGAGGTCTTTCTTCATCGCCTGGAAGAGAGAGATCACTTTTCCACTGTAGGGATCCTTGTAACCTGTAACTGCTCTCTCAGCAGAGAGAAGTTTGTCATGAAGTTCAGGCCCCACGAGTCCCTTGCGTACAGCTTCATCAACTGTTAGTAGTTCATCTCTTACTGGATCAATCATGAATCCTGTTGCTGCCTGGGCCTCAAGGAGAGTCAAAGCAACTTCAGGTTTAATCTGTCCATTCTTCATAGCCTGATATATGCCAATCTTTGGAGGATTGTCAGACATAATTCCAGCAATGCAACCAGTGCCAAACAGGTATTGCTTTACTGAGGGCATTTCCATTACCTCGCGGATATTCATCTTTTCTTGTTTCAGGAGGTTGTATGTTTGCAAGTCAATAATTCGAGCACTGTACAGCTCCTCGATAGTTATTCTTCTTCGGATGACATCACATGACATGCCCTGTTCTGACTTCAGAGTTTCCCTTTGTTCAATGATTTCAATGATGATGACTAGCATTCTTTCCCTTGTGATTTGACCCAGGCGATACTGCTCCAAGAGGCGGCGTCTCTCCTCTTCTGGAAGCATATTTGAGTTCATGACTTCCCATATGGTCATACTCTTTCCTGCAAAGCTCTTATGTGGGATTTCAATTTGAGCATTAGCTAGCTCTGTTTGGGCTTGCTCCTCTGTGTACTGATAAGATTTCTCAACAGGTGCAGGAGCTTCAACCTTTGAGAGAGGCAGGTAGCACAGGCCAGTGTTGGGATCTCTTATGCATTTCTCCAGCAACTGCTTGTAAGTGACACTTTCATTGGTGTTGGGATTGGTGAAGCCTTTAACGTCACCCGAGGGCTCGTTGAAGGATTTGGACATTTGTTTACTGAAGTAGCCACGCTGAATGGCCACATCAGTGGGAACGCGGTGGCTGCTTACTGGATCGATTATTCCTCCTGTGTTAAACTGAGCTTCCAGAAGAGGAATAGCTTGCTCCCTCAGTATAAGCTCTTTCTTCATGGCTTGGAATAGAGAAATCTTATTGCCAGTATATGGATCTTTGTATCCCGTCACTGCCTTTTCAGCTGAGAGGAGTTTCTCATGAAGCTCTGGACCGACGACACCAGCCTTCACAGCATCATCCACAGAGTACTTTAAGTTTTTCACTGGGTCAGTTATAAAACCAGTTCCAGCTTGGGCCTCAAGTAGTGCAAGCCCAGTATTTTGTTGCAAGGCATTCTTTTTCATCGCTTGATATATGCTTAACTTTTCATTGGAATCTGCCATAGTTATGCCATCGATGCGATCTGTTCCCTGCAGGTACTTTTTGACTTTTTCAGTTTCACTGACTTCTTTAGGTGTCTTTTTACCCTGCTGGAGTTGATCGAATGTAGCTTTATTGATGATGCTGGAGTCGAGCAGTGAGCTGGCAGTGACTGGTGCCCTGAGTCCTTCGAAGCAGGCATCTTCTTTAGTTTTGCCCTCTTTTTCTTCAACCATTGTAATCACAATCGTTACCAGCCTTTCAATTGTTACCTGCCCCATTCTATATTGGCGAATCAGTTCAATTCTTTGCTCCTCTGTGATATATTCAGAGTGGATGATCTCCCAAATTGTCACTTTTCTCCCTTTGAAGGGTCCATAGTCCAGCTCCATGGATGCTTGGCCCAAGGCCTCTTTTGTCTTAGCCTCAGTGACCTGTTTGTCTTCTTTTGGCTTTGGGGCCTTCTTTGTGAGGGGAAGCAATGGGAGTCCAGTTTCTTTGTCTGTGACACATTTATTCATGAGCTGTGCGTAGGTTGCACCCGTTTGTGAGTTGGGATCATAAAAGACTTGTGTCTCATCAGTGTTCTTGTTCAAAGTCTTACTGAATTCCTCATCAAAATAACCACGCTTGCAGGCCACCTCATGAGGGATGCGATAGCTTTTAATGGGGTCGATAATTCCACCGGTTGACAGTTGAGCTTCTAGCAGACGGATGCCATGGTCTTTCTTTATGAGGCCTTTATTCATGGCTTCAAATAGAGACACCTTCTTTCCTGTATAGGGATCTCTGTAGCCGCTGACTGCTCTCTCTGCTGACAGAAGTCGCTCGTGTAGCTCAGGACCAACAAGCCCCGACTTAACAGCTTCATCAACAGGAACCCTCTCATTTTTTACAGGATCAATTACAAATCCTGTTGCTGCTTGAGCTTCAAGAAGATTCACAGCAGTTTCTGTGGAGATTAACTCTTTTTTCATAGCTTGATAGAAAGGCATTTTCTCCTTGGTTGGTTCATTCAGCAGTCCGGCAATGCTTGGCATTCCTTGTAGCGCTTTCTTCACAGGATCCATTTCACAGATCTCTTTAACTGTTATCTTTCCATTGCTCAAATTGTTGAACACGTCTTTGTTTATAACCTTTGACTCTAGCAGCTCACTAGCAGAGACTGGGGCCCTCAGACCATTGAACACATTTGCATTGTTCTTCTCTTTGTCTTCCACAACAGTGATGACAATTTTGATGATCTTTTCCACTGTGATCTTTCCCGTCTTGTACTGGCGAATCAGTTCTCTTCTTTGCTCTTCTGTGAAGTATTCTGAATTTATGACTTCCCAGATGGTAACAGTTTTTCCCTTGAACTTTCCAAAAGGCACATCGACGTTTGATTTACTGAACACATCTTTAGTCTCCAGATCTGTGTATGTTCTTTCACCCTCCCCAGCTTTCTCCGTTACTGGTAATATCAGCAGGCCGCTGTCTGGATCTTTGGTGCATTTCTCCAGCAGCTGTTTGTAAGTGAGTTGCTCCTGAGTACTGGGGTCAATGAACAATTTGCAGTCATCACTGGGGTCAGTGAGTTTCTTGTTCATGTCTGCATCAAACTGGCCTTGCTTGTAGGCTGTTTGAAGTGGCACTCTGAGACTACTGATGGGGTCAATAATCCCACCAGTTGAAAGTTGCACATCTAAGAATTTGGTGGCCTGCTCCTTCTCAATAAGACCTTTATTCATGGCTTCAAAAAGAGAGATTTTGTCTCCAGTGTAAGGATCTTTAAAGCCAGTGGCTGCTCGTTCTGCAGACAGCATCCTGTTATGGAGTTCAGGGCCAATTAGTTGTTCCTTAACAGCCTCATCTACAGAGAGAAGTTTATTTTTCACTGGATCAACGATGTAGCCGGACGCTGCTTGGGCTTCCAGGAGCATTGTAGCTGTTTTGGGAGTAATCATGTTCTTTGTCATGGCCTGATAGACACTCATTTTCTCTTTGGACGGAGACAAAACACCTCCAATACAACTCTGCCCCTTCAGACAAGATTTAATCTTATCCGTCTTACTGAGGTCTTGCACAGAGGCTTTGCCCTTTTTCAGTTTGTCAAGGTCCTTCTTCGTCAGGACGCCAATCTCGTGAAGCCTTTCAGCAGGAACTTTCTCTCTTATCCCATCAAATGCTAACGGTGATTCTCCATCTTTCTTCACCCCGTCCACTTCAGCAGAGCCATTGAAAACCTTCTTTGCTGCCCCCACCAGAGTTACGGTCACAGGCTCTTCTTCTGTAACCTTATCAGTCTGAACTTCAATTTCCTTAGTTTTGGAGGTGGCCTCCTTTGAAGCAACCTCAAGATTTTGAAGTTTCTCTCTGAGCTTTTTGTTCTCCTCTGCTAAGTGTTTCTCCTGAGCAAGCATTTTCTGTTCAAGCACTTCCATTTCCTGCTGCTTGTTTTTGATCTCCGCTTCGGCCTCTTTTTGTTTCTTCACCGCTTCATCCATGATGGCCTGAAGCTTCTTCTTCTCCTCTTCGGTGAGCTTACGCTGTCGCTCCTGTTCATCTTTTAGAGCTTTGGCCTTGTTCACTTCATCCGCGAACTGTTTCTCAAGCTTATTTTTCTCATCTTCGATGGCCTTTTCTCTTTTCAGCAACATATCTTTTTCTGTGAGGAAAGACTGCTGAAGCATGGCCTTCTGCTGCTCAATTTGTTCCTTCTGGGCATTTTCATTCTGTTTGGATAAAAGAAAAGAAATCAGTAAAAACTAGACAACAAGGGTACAAGTAGACTTCACAGGTAATCATCATAAAATAGCCAACCCGATCTCCTAGATGTAGTGTTGATCTTTTTGTGCACAATACAGAATTTTTCCAACAATATCAAACCATTAATCATTGTAATTATGCACTATTCTGCTTTGAATGACATTCATATAAATTGCTGGCATTACTCTACTGCAATTTACATGAAGCGTGTTAGTGTGTTTAACGGGGTTTGACATGTTAAATGACGGGTTCTCCAAACTGACAGCGTTAACTCAGACCACAGTACCTCTTTAGATTTCTTCTGAAGCTCCTCCGCCTGTTTCTTCAGTTTCTCTCGCTCCTTTTCCAGGTCTGCTATGGCTTTCTTCAGGTCATCAGCTTCTTTTGTGCTCTGCAGCCTCTGCGTCTCCAACTTTTGCACAACAGTTTCTGACGTCTGTTTTTCTGTGTCTAGAAGACGTTGCTTTGCTTCACACGCCTGTTGCTTAAATATCTCCGCCTCCTCTTCAGCTTTAGCCTGAGCGTCACTCAGCTCTTTCACTTTGAGTTTCAGTTGCTTTGCTTCAGCCGAAGCTTCGAGCAGCCTGTTGCGCTCAGCCTCTAGTGATTTTTGGAAGTCCTCCGTCTCCTTGTCGAGGCGCTGCTGGATCTGTTGTTTGTCCTCCAGAAGCTTTTTAGCCTTCTCCTGTGCCTGGTCCTTCTGTTTTTGGAGCTCCTCTGCTTCGGCTTTCAGTTTTGTAGCCTCCTGGATGGCCTGCATTTTCTCCTTTCGCATTTTCTCTGCGAGCGCCCTCTGTTCAGCCAAGTCAGCCTCAGCGATCTTCCTCTGTCGGGCTGTTTCTTCAGCCTCTTTGCTAAGTCTAGCAGCTTCCTCTGCCAGGTCCTTCATTTTCTCTGCTTCCTCTGCAAGTAATTTTTGTGTACTGTCCTTGTCCTTCTGCATGAGGCGCTGGTTTTCTTTCTCAATTTCGTTCTTAAGCTTGAGCAACTCATCCATCTGGGTCTTAACTTTGGACAGTTCATCCTCCACCTGTGCCTTTTGCGTGACTGCATCATTGACTTCACGTTTAACTCGCTGAAGCTCCTCATCCAGCACTACTTTCTGCTTGTCAGTTTCATCCAGCTGCAGTTTAACCCCTGCAAGTTCCTTCTCCACCTGAGCCTTTAGGTTAAGGGCCTGCTCCGCCTCTTTTTTGTGCTTGGCCATCTGTGCGTCTGCCTCCTGCTTTTGCTTCAGAGCTGCCGCTTCAGCTGCAGCTCGCTTGGCAGCCTCTTGCTCTGCCTCTTTCTTCAGTTTCTCTGCATCCTTTTGAGCTTTGGCCTGTTTGGCGGCTTCCTCCTCTGCAGCTTTTTTCTGTTTTTCAGCCTCATCTGCCTTTTGTTTGAGCAAGGCAGCCTCTTTCTCCGCTTTCGCTTTAGCTTTCTCAGCAGCTTCTGCAAGTTTCTTGGCATTTTCGTACTCATCTTTCAGCTTTTCCTGAGCAAGAATATCTTCTTTATTCTTACTGAGAACATCTTGGGCTTTCTGCTCAGCAGCACTGCGTTTCTGTGCCGCCTCCTTGGCCAGAATGACCTGCTTCTCTGCCTCTTTCTCAGCCTGCTCTTTCTGTTTCTTCGCTTCAGCCGCTTTATTTTTGAGACGCTCCACTTCCTCCTGAGCGGCTTTGCATTGGCGGGCCGCCTCCTCTTCTGCAGCAGTAATCCTCTTCACCTTGTCCTCGGCTTCCTTCCTCTTCTTCTCTTCCTCTGCAGCAAGCTTTTTCAGCTTCTCCGCCTCTTCTTCAGCTTTGAGTTTGCTCTTCTGGGTCTCATCTGCGATACCTTTCAGTTTCTTTAACTCCAGCTCCAGATCCGACTTCTCTTTCGATGCTTTCTCGAAGTTGATCCGGATGATGTGAATCTCATCTTCAACTATCTTCTTTTGCTTCAGAGTTTCCTCCACAAGAGTTTTTTGTCTCCCTAGCTCAGAATCAGACGAGCTCTTGAGGTGTGTGATTTTCTCCTCGATCTGTTGTTTATGCTGAGCGGCTTGGTCCTCCAGCAGCTTCCTCTGATAAGCCTCATCCTCAGCTTGTCTCTTGAGTCTTTCATTCTCTGCCTCTTTGGCTTTCAGGGCAATCTCTGCTTCAGTCTTCAGGCGAGTAGCCTCAGTTGATGGCGGCCAGTTTTTCCTTGAGGATTTTTTCGGCCTCAGCTCTCTGCTTGGCTGCCTCGTCCTCTGCTATCTGCCTCTGCTTCTTTGCCTCCTCAGCGACAGACCTCAGCCTGGTGGCTTCCTCGGCAAGCTGTTTCATTTTCTGCGCTTCAGACTCCAGAAGCTGTTTGCTCTTTTCTGTTTTTGTTAGCGTCTCCTTTTCAGCTTGAAGCTTCATCTGCAGAAGAGCATCCATTTCACTCCTGACCTTAGCCAGCTCATCTTCCAGGAGCTTTCTCTGCTTTTCGGCAGCGTTCACCTCGTTCTTCAGGCGCTGCAGCTCGCTGTCCAGCAGACCCCTCTGCTGTTCGGCGTGTTCAAAGTCGGCCTTTAAGCGTATGCATTCTTGCTCCGCAGACAGTTTTTGTTGAGCTATTTGTTCAGCAAACTTCTTCTGCTTCTCCAGCTCTTTCTCTGCGTTCTCCTTCTGCTTGAGCGCAGCCTCCTCGGCTTTAGATCTTTTCTTGGCATCTCTCTCTGCCTCAACCTTCTGCCTCTCTGCTTCCTCTTGAGCCTGACTCTTCTTTTGTGCTTCCTCCTCAGCTTGCAGCCTCAAACGCAGAGCCTCGTTGGCTTTCTGTCTCCACGTTTCGAGCTCCTTCTCTGCCTGCTCCCTGGCTTTGTTGGCTTCCTCCTGTTGCTTCCTGAGTTTTTCGGCCTCCTCCTGCAGCTGAAGGACGGTGCCCTGCTCTTTCTTAAGAGACTCCTCCAGTTTAGTTGCCTTTTCATTGAACACCATGGATTTGGTTTGCAGCTGTGTGGCGGCTGACTTCTGTGCCACCTCCTCTACTACTTGAATCTGCCTCAGTTTCTCCTTCTCGGCTTGTTTCATGCGTCTCTCTGCTTCCTCGGCTTGCATTTTGAATTTCTGCACGTCATCCAGAGCTTTCTGCTTTTGCTTGGCTGCCTCTTTTTCTGCTTCAGATTTGCGCTTCAGCTCGTCTTCGGCGTTTTTCTTTTTCTGAGTCTCCTCCGCCACCTGCTTGCGAAGCCTCTCTGCCTCCTCCTGAGCGTCTCTCTTGAGCTTCTCGGCCTCGGCAGCCCTGTCCCTGAGCTTCTGCAACTCAGCCTCGGCGGTGGATTTCTGTTTTATTGTCGTCTCCAGCTGGACTCTAATTATGTGGATTTCCTCCTCGATCTTGGTACGGCTGAATAGCGCCTCCTCCAGCTGCTGGTTCTTGGACTTGATCTCCTGCTCTGACAGACTCTTCAGATGATGCAGCTCCTGCTGTATGTTCTGCTTCTGCTTCTCGGCGTCCACTGCGACATCCTGCCTCTTGTCAGCGTCTTCTTTCATCTTCAGCTTCAGCACCTCGGCCTCTTGCTCTGCTTTGGCCACGGACTTTGCGTGAGCTTCGGCCAACTGTCTCTGCTTATCTAATTCAGCCTGTATCTCGGCCAGCCTTTTCCTCTCCTCTTCTTTTAGCTTTTCAGAAGCTTTCTGCATTAGTCGAAGGAAAGGGGGAGTAAAGGGAATTAAAGAAAATGTTAGAGGTGCTAGATTATGAAACTACAAATACATGTAGGTACATACAAATGTAAATACATGAGAAGAACTGACAGCTACAGCTTATAATCTACAACAGTGATTTTAACTACAGGGAAAATACTGTATTGGGAAATGCTTGTCATGTCCATTGAATGTATGGCACACAGAATGACACTTTACTTCACAACACAGGACAACACTACACTTTGCTTTCATGCTTGGTCACGTTTTGTAAATGTAAAAAGTTGATAAGCATATATTAATTAAATATACACAATTAAAAAGGGGGGGAATTGTTGCATAATTTTGTCACCATTTGATATTTATGGTTAGAGCTATGTTAATAAAAGTAGAAAGTAACTGAGAAGAAATAGGAAGTGAATAAATAATTAGCAGCATGCGTTAAGCACAGATGCAAAGATGAACGTAAATACAGAGTCAAGAAGAATTCAAATGAAATCATTTTTTTCTGAATTGCATTGCAGGTAATTGCAGGTAATCAGAATATCTCAGTGATGCAGCAAACGCAGCATGATTTCATGTGACGTACAACACGGAGTAACCTTGGATTGAAGTGGATTAAATCCAAGATTTGATGAAGCTAATTCTGACAACAGAGACGTCACGAGATGAGTTCTGCTTGTTTAGTAAGAATGATTAAATGTGTGGCGCCGTCTGCAGGTGACGGACACCTACGGTGAAAGGAAGGTTCAAGCACTTTAGAAACCTGTCATATTGATTTCTAACTGAGCAACAATTAAGCAAAGTCTACGGTTATTTTTGATAATTAAGTACAATTACAGTTATTTTTCAACCAAATATTAAAAATCTAACAAATATTTTAATTGTTTTAATCATTTTCTATATTAGGGATGTAAAAAAACAAACAAAGGCATCTTTAAAGCAGTTTTTTGAGCCTTATATGAATCAGTAACGGTAATAATCATCATTTGCAGCCCACACTATCCCTAAGATGACTTTAAAAATCACAAAACAGTTTAAATAAAAGCAGAAGACAAAACAATAACTGACTCATCCACAAATTTAATTAAAAGTTCATATTTACGTTGACAAAAACCATCCGTCTCCCTCAATTATGAGAGATTTCTAAAGACTCGTGAACCTTCCAGTCACTACACACAAAGATCTGATGTGACGAAGGGATGACGTGAATCGAGAGGGTGGTCGTTTTTAAATACCTGGTGCTTTGGGGTTAATTCACCTCTTAAGCGCGTGACTAACATTCGTCATGACAAAGCACTGGCGAGCAGGTCAAAAGGATCAAACACAATAGAAAGTTAGAAAAGAAGAAGAAGAGGGGAAACGTAAAAAAGGTAGAGGTAAAAAAAAATAATAACGAGAAGCCAAAACCGAAGCCTTCAAACCACAAGTGATTTCAAGAGGAAATAAATAAAGAAGCAAATATCAAATAAAATAGTTGGACAAGCAGTTTGAGAGTGTGACTGAGTTAAGGGGCCAAATCAGAGTCATGTTTACAGACTATGTGACATGATTTGACTAAATACACAGAGTAGGGCAATGAGAGACGTACAGCATACTGTAGTGGGGATGTGATGCGCTGCAACACTATTATGAAACAGTTTGCTTCACCACTCTTCTCTCTCCTAACATCAGAATCCTCAGTCGTAAATTTGGAGTGCCAACATTTTGACAAATGATTTCCCATACATTCACCGGTCAACGGGTGAAGTTAGTTGGGTGGTGTCTTAACGAAAGCTGTCCACTGCTGCTGCTGCTGCTGCTGCTGCTGCTGTGTGTGCAGTTACCTCATCGGCCTCCAGGCGGCGCTGTGTGTCCGTGATGAATTTAATGTACTGGCTGGTGAGAGTCATCAGCTCGCTGTAGCGGGTTCTCAGAGTAACGTACTGGAAGAAAAGCAGTGACACAAAGCTGTTAATATTGACAGAGCTCTTTTGTCCGACGTCCTGTCTTTGTGCTAAGCTAAGCTTTGTGCTAAGCTAAGCTAAAGACCTGCTGCAGATTCATATTTAAAGCTTCTTTATTAAGGCTTATGGGAACAAGACACAAATACACCAAAAGGACAACAAAGAACTATCTGCAACAAAAGCCCATTGCGATGATGTCTCTTGTCTCCTTTGTCTGGAGTATAGACTGTATATAAATATGTCCCCCCTCCCCATACGTCCCCACTTCTTTGCATTGACCAAACTGACGCCATTTTCCCAAGGACACATGCGGTCATGATATCGATGGCATTGGGTTTTTTTTGTTTTTGTTTTTTTACAACTCGTCGTGTCACAGGTTCGCTTTACAGAGCAGTTGTCATGGCAACCGGTGGTCACCACACCCCCACTTTCTGCAGTGTCAACATAACTAAACTAAAACTTGAACATGCATCAGTATTAACTTCTTAAAATGACAGAAACTGTCCTTGAAAATTTATTTTTTGTGTTTTAATGTGGCGCCATCCACTAACAAGGAGGGGGCGGAGCTTATGACCTTATGACCATAGGACCTATAGTACAGACAGCCACCAGGGGGAGCTCTACTTGCTTTGGCTTCACTTTTGAGGAGCTGTTCCCATCCATCTTTATACCGTCTACGGTCTGGACCAAAAAAGTTGCACCACAAAGCACAAAGAGCGACTATTAGCTGAGAGGCTACGAGGCTAGGATGAGCTGTGTACAGAGCTGGTCTCCTCTGAATCATGCTGATCAGCTGCTTTTCAGTTTATTTATCCTCGATGATCCGTGTTTTCTTGTGGAAATATAAATGTGTTTGAATGTTTGTCTTGTTCTAACCGAGGCACATGATGTTAACGACATGATGAAATTTGCAAAACCAACCTCTTGAATGATGTTATCAGATGCACACTCCATTTTGGGTTTTTTCAGAGGGGACGCGATGGGGTCCTGGAGGGCTTTGTACGTCAAAATCTGAAACTCGTAATCCTACGAAAGAAGGGGACATAAATAAGTAAATAATGGCAGACAGAAAGCAAATGTTCTTTTGTCAGCATGAGTGCACACCTTGACTGAATCGATGTACGCCTTCGCATTTTTCTGGCAGGTGTCGATCTTGTCCTTGTTTTTCTCAATCTCCTCCAGGAGTTTCTGTAACAGAGATTAAATATATCACTTTTAGCACCGTCTTCTCTACAAAGAAATCTAATTTATAACAGGCAGTGAGTTATTAAAGTGAGGTAGTTTACCTTCTCCTGTGCCAGCTGCTCCTGCAGAGCCTTGCTGTCGCCGACCGGCACGGCTTGAATCTTCTCCTGCCTCTGCTTCGCCTCTCCGAGCCAGCGGATGAGCCACTCATAGTCTCCGCGGTAGGAGCTCATGTGGCGCCCGAGGAGGTCGAGCTCCCGAAGCCTCAGGTCGATCTGCGCGAACACGGCCTGCCAGCGCTCCAGGAGGCCGTTCACCAGGAGGCGGTAGTGCTCCAGCTCGGCGTCGCGCTCGCTGTGGATCCTCGTCATCTTGTCGTTGATGGACGTGGCCCTCCTGAGCTCGTCCTGCAGGCGCTCGAACACAACCTGGTCGGCCTCTGCTTCGGCGCGCATTGACTGTCAGACAGAAAAACAATCATCGTTAATGCAGAGACAGAGATTAGTGGCTCGTTCTTAATGAGTAAACTGATGAGATACCTTCAGCTGACTGCGCTGATCCTCCACCTCCTTCTCCTCAGCTGGAACCTTACTGACGTCACGCAGGCGAGTCTCGTAGCTCTTCAGCGTGTCCTCTGCATCTTTAGTGTTTCTGATCACCACGTCGATGGTCTTCAGTCTGAAAACAAGAAGGTTTTAGAAGAAGTCCAAAATGAAACGGCAACGTTTTAAAAAGAGAAGAGCCTCACTTGTCCAGGTAGACGGACGAGAGGCCGTAGACGTGCTCCATCTTCTTCAGAGTGATGTCCAGTTCGGAGCGCAGCATCGGGGCGCTGCTGGACTGCTGAGGAGACGCAAGAACCTCCTCGGTCTTCTCAGCGATGGAGTTCAAGTCTTTCTTCAAGCCCTCCAACTCTGACTGGACTTTCTGTTACAAACAAAGTCTGCACGTTAGATCAGCTCTCACGGTTAACCTCGTCTTTAATCTTTTTTAAATCAGCGCTACCATTTGCTCTGCCGTCTTCAGGGCGCAGGCTTTCAGCGGCTCTTTGTCCACGGGCTGGCGGAGACGCGTCACCGTTCGGTTCTCGCAGCCCTCCAGCCTCAGACGGAGGTCCTTGATCTTGGTCAGGTAAGTCTTACACACCGACTCGTCTTGCTCTCCTGGTCGGGACAAAACATGATGACGTTGGTTTTCAAGAAGAAATGAATCACTAACAAATGAGTTGGGTTTGAGCTCAAGGTGGATTTTGCAAGACCAAAACTGCCAAAACCAAAAACGTATTAATTTATTCATTAATATGGTATTAAAGGTAATATGTAAAGACAAACTGTGGGACCTATAAAGACGGTTCTGTCATTTTCTTGAATTGACTTTACCTTGAATTAACCCCTGATTAAATTCACACTTTCTTTACTTATTCTTTAATTTTTCAACCTTTTTATTAGTTTATTAGTATATTATTTATTTATTTTATTCTAAGAAATTAAAATTTTTTTTGAAGAAATTCAAAAAAATGTTGAATTCCTGAAAATTCTAAAAAAAAATTGAATTTCTGTCACATTTAATGAGGAAATCAAACAATGTTAAATAAAATGCAGAATCACATTAAAAGAGAAATATATATGCATGCAAAATGTATGCATTTTATAATTTGCATTATATATATATATTATATAGATAGATTTAAAGGCGTATTTATTTATTTATTTAGTGATTTTTTTAATTTTTTAATTTTGGTAGTTCTGGTCTTTTGGTCGTATCTCGTTATATCAAGAAGTTGCACAGAAATCTGATTTAATTCTAAAAGGTATAGTAGAAGTTTTGTGATTATTAGTCATTATTTTACACAATCAGGTGTAAACTGACGTAAATTCAAATCCTAAATTAGTAAAATCATGTATTAAAGCACTGAAGATGACATACAATTACTGATTAATGATTTTCATTATGCGTCACACTGCACACATCATATTAATCCTTCATGCTTTATTGGCTCCATGTTGTAAATCCATCACAGGTGTTAATTCATTTCATTCATTTGTCCATTCACTGATTCATTCTGGCTAATTCAGCCGCCAGGAAACCCATGCACAGAGACGAGAACGTGTGAAGCGAGGTTAGGAGGAGGAATCTAAAAATCCGTGAGGACGATCAAGCTGATTGATTAAACGTATGAGACGAAACATGGCAGCACAACAGCCCTCAGCGCACACACACACACACACACACACACACACACACAGTCCTGTTGGGCCAATCAAAAGCTCCGACTGAATCTCCTTACCTCCCGTGGGCGGCACGTAGCCTGCAACGTGAATCCAACAGTCACACACACGATCATGAACGAACTCAAATGTGTGATGATAAAAAATAAACAAACAGGTATGACTCTGGTGCTTTGGCGATTAAAAACCAGAGGCATGACACGCACCTTGCTCTGCAGAGCTGACCATGGTGTTGTAGTGCTGGTTGGCTTTGTTGTAGTTGGACTCCACCTGCATGCGGTCCTCCACCCCGAACATCTGGGAGTCCTGGCTGTCCCTCAGGAAGTCCTGGTAGTGGAGCTCCAGGTTCCTCAGCGCCAGGCGGTACTCCTCCACCCTCAGGGTCTTAAACTGCAGCGGGGCAGGAAGACGGATGTTAAAAACCATTAAATAGGTGGCTCAATGCTAATTTAATAAGCGCGCTGCATGCTAATTCAAAAGTAAAAACAATAAACCAATGACACTTTTAGTTATTATTAATTATTCTAGTTAAAGTTTGTGCAAAAAGGCACCGAATGCATGAAAAACATGTCGTGAAACGTGAACTGGTGACTGGTTTGGTCAAAAATACTCGTTTTTCTTTCATTTTTTTCAAGCGTATTTTGTGCCGTTACCATGGTGACGTTCCAGGTTTTGATGATGTGGATGTCTCTCATCAGGTACTGCCACGACAACAGGCTCTTCATGTCCACAAACAGCGTCTGCCACATGGTCTGCAGCCGCTGCAGGTTTCCGTCCAGTCTGAGAGGAAGGAGGGAAGGAAGGACGAGGTTTAGCCGATCTGTGAGGACGCGTGAGGACAAACCATTCCACTCGTCTTGAGCCTCACCCGGCCACGCTGTTGACGGCGTCCTTGTTGGTGGGCGGAACCAGGAAGCAGATAGACGGCACGGACGCCTCGTTGCCCTGGTTGTTCAGCACCCTCCACTTGTACGGCTGCGAGTTGTTGAGCAGAGCGCACTCGTCTCCTCGGTGGACCGTGATCTGCGGGGAGACGGGGACAGATGTTCACGTCTGATTGAAAGCTTTCGACGTGCTTCATCTCAACAGCTCGACAGCGCCCTGCCTCCTACCTCCATCTGCTTGAAGTCACAGACAGCCTGGATGGGCTGCTTTCCTTTTATCTGCATAGCGGGGTTACGTGGTTTCAGCTGGACGACCGTCTTGGCTCGCCGCTTCAGGCCCTCCAGGTGAGTTTTGAACTCGGCCAGTTGCTCCTTCTCGTCCTGCAGAGAGCAAAGACGTCAGCTTGGTTTATTGCTCAGAGCTATTTTATTAAAAGAGGAGTCCCCGGACGTCGTCCCACCACGGCGCCGCTTCATATCAAAAGACAGAAAGTGCAAACAAACAACTCACAGCTGCGTCCTGCAGCAGATCCTCCAGCCGCGTGACGGTGATGGAGCGCTCGCACGTGTACTTCCTCTTCATTGTGTCCTGCATCTTTTTAATCTTCTCCTCGGCCTCTTTGACGTCAGAGAAGAACTGGACGAGGAAGAACGATGAGGAATCAGGTTTCAACATGTCGCCTCACGCACAGTTTGATCAATTTAACTTGAGTTAGAGCGCATACCTGGAAGTAGGCGGTGTTTTCTTTGAGGTGGGTTTCGATGCAGCAGCACAGCTGGAGGATCCAGCTCCACTGAGTCTGCAGGGCTGCAGTGAAGGCCTGAACACAGACGATACGGGGATGATTAAATAAAGTTTCTTCAAAGCCGTGTGTAAAGCAGACAGCAGCCGTCTCACCTCGATGGTCTTCCTGGCGGGGTGTCCGTCCCTCAGCAGCTTGTCTCCCGTGGTCTGGACGCCGTTCATTTTCTTCTCCCTGAGCTCCAGCTCCCTCATCAAACCCTGCACCACGGAAACAACGGCAAGATCATCATCATCACCATCATCATCATCATCATCATCATCATCATCACCATCATCATCATCATCATCATCATCATCATCATCATCATCCTCCTCACTGCGGAGGCCAATCACACGACGCCGTTAACTCTACCGAGTAGTTCTCCTTCTTGGCGGCCATGTTGGTGTTCCGCTCGCTCCAGTCGTAGTTGACCTCCTCTTCCTCCTTCTCGTTCAGCCACATCAGCTCTTTGGTCGCCGCGGTGACGAAGGCGTGAAGCTGGTCCAGGTAGCGCAGGCGAGCCTTGGAGGAGTTCTGCGGGAGGCACAGGTCAGACGATGATGAGACAAGGAGGAGGTTTGATTGGACGAGGAGGCAAAGACAGACACAGGTCACGCGTCACGGCGGCCATGTTTCGTCTCGTTTATTGTGACTCACCAGAAGCTTTCCGTACTGCAGCTCCAGCTTCCCCAGATAATCACGATACGCTGCTTTGCTAGCTGGTGAAACTTGATTCTGGAGCAGATGGGAGGAAACGAGACACATTAGAAACAGGTCGGTCATGAAACAAATCAGCTTTGCTTTTAGCTTAAAGTCTAATTTAAATGCCTCGATTGCTGAACAAATCTGAGATCTGGCAGCAGACTAACGCGCCACCGCCAACAACGCAGCCTTCCCACTCAGATAAAACCTCTCTCCGCTCCGTCTACACACCTCGTCCGCCTTCGCCCTCTCTATCTTGGAGCGGAACTCCTCCACGGACTGGTGCAGGCCTCGGTGGCTGCCCAGCTGCGACTCCACGGTGGGCAAGTCGGTGCCCCACTCGCCGCCGTCCACCCGCCGCTGGTTCTCCTCCACCCAGCCCAGCAGGTCTTGGATGTAGCGCAGGGTGACTTCGTCCAGCTCGGGCCGCACCCTCATGGGGGCCTGCTGCAGGACCTGGACGGTGTGGATGTCGGTCATGGGGATCTGCGTGGTGGTCACGCCCGACTTGATGCGCAGGTTGTACTCGCTCGGAGGTTCACGAGCCTCTCGTGGAGACGATAAACTCTGGAGACACATAATTAACTGCTTTTAAACGACTGTAAAAGGCTTTCGGCTTTTTTTATTAATTAAAATTTTGCAGATCTGCTGCACCTGCGATACATCTGTTCAGCCTGCAGGTGGCGCCCGTCTTTGAGCAGCTGAACGTCGTTGAAGAGCAGGCGGATCATGCCTTCTGCCTTCTCCAGGTCAGCCTCCATCTCTGCTGCGTGCTGAGCAGGTTTCCCCGCGCTCAGCATCCTCACGTCCTGCAGCGCATTAAAAAGAAGAGATGCACCGTGACTTTGATCACGCGCGACCGTTTTATTTTCTCGTCCGAAGCAAAGGTTTGTGTCTTACCGTCTGCAGCAGAGACTCCACCTGGTTGAGCTGCTCCTCGCACACCCCCGACTCCGTCTGGACCTTGCCGACGACCCTCTGCAGCCGCTCCAGCCTGGAGGGGAGAGGAAAGGTCAAAGGTTAGAAAGAGGACTTCAAACGCTGCATGTTTTCTTCTAGCCTCGACCCTGAAAGGATTCTTCTTTTCTTTTTTTGTTTTTTGCTCCAAGTTTGTATCTACAAAAAAAAACACAAAGGCAAGCACTCACTCCGTCCTAAGGCGGAACAAATGCTTTAACTCGTATCCCTGATGCATGAAAGCCATGATGCCGCTGCTTTAGAGCTCAGCGTGTCCACCGGACAAGAAGGAGACGTTTCTCGAGTCCCGAGATGTTTAAAAGCTACGCCCTGCCTGGCCCACAGGAAAAAAATAAATAACTATCAGAGGATCATATTATTCCTAGGCCGTTGCCGTGGCGACGGGGCGCCACCGTCATGCGGTTGTCCTAATATAATTTTTTTTTTTTTACTTCCCCCGCCGCGACAAAGCCAACTCAGTCTCATCTTATTACCAAAGCCGAGTCGATCATTAGGAAATGAGTCATCGCCGCCGTCGTCGGGTCGTTGGTTCCTTAAAGCCTCGGGATTTATGTTTTTTTTAAATATTGAGTTTGCTTTGGCAACACAGAGAGAGAGAGATAGAGAGAGAGGGAGGGCATGTGATCGTAGCCCAGCCATGGTGGTACCTCTCAAACTCAATCCTGAGGAGGCGCTCTCTCTCCAGGATGGCGACGTGCAGGCGCCCCCACTCCTTCTCCACGTCAAAGGGGTGGTAACCCGGCGGCACTTTCACCTGACCAGCCTGCACCGCGCCCTGCAGGACCAGAACCAACCGGTCAAACTCAAAATCACTTCCGCCAACTTTCTTTCTTTGTGATTTCAAAGCCTCTGCCTGCAAAACCTCACCTCAAAGGACCTGAAGATGTGTTTGGAGCGGTTCTTGTCGGCCTCTTTCGCAGGCAGCTCCGTTTCTTTGAACTTCAGGAACTGACGCCACAGAACCTGCAGGAAAAGAAGAAGGAACCGACGAGGATCAGGTCGACGTGCGAGGACGTTCCTTAAAAGACGCCACAAACAATAACAGTGACGTAAATTACACCCCACACACCTTCCCCATATTTAGATTCCCACATCCACAGCGCCTCACACTCCCTGCCTCACCCTTGTCCACACCCACTCACTCAATATAAATATAAAGTGCTGTGACATTTAGTCTAATGTTGATTACACAGGTGAGACGGGCAGAGACAGGCGACACAGAGACAAAGAGTCCAGTGCTGGATAGAAACTGTTCCTGAGTCTGGCTACAGGCCTCTGCTGCAGCATCTGGACTGGTTCATGTCCTCCAGAGGGATGCCAGTGATGCTTTGGCCAGTTTTTATCACCCTCTGCTTCGTCTCATCGTCTTCTTCATCCCTGTCTCACACCGGGAGCCCACTCACCTCGATCTCCTCGTAGCTGCTGGGGAACTTCCTCTCCTCGAAGACCAGGATGTGGTGCCTGATCCACTGCAGCAGCATGGTGACCAGCTCGTAATACTCCTGCCAGCGCAGCTCCAGCTCCTGAAGCAACGACACAGACGGACATTTTCACAAAGTGTGAAGCTGGAATCAACGTTTCTACGTGTGCTGCACGAAAAGAGGTTTGCAGCTTTTCCCCTAACGGACCTTTACACCTGTCTGTGTTATCTGACGACGACAAAGACTCACATTGGCTCTGACGCCGTCCTGGACGTCCGGTACTCTGGGCATGGCGTCGTACAGAGAGGAGACGTATGTGATGATGGATTTCTCATCTGGATGGGCCACGTCCACATCTGTAGAGACAGAGAGAAGGAGAAATAAGAGCATTAGACTAAAGGGAAATTTAAAAAAGAAAAGGAAATAAGGAGGATAACTGGAAACTTAAATAATAAATCTTTTGATTTGTGCTCTCATTGCATCTTAGGAGGTAAAACTTTAAGAAAACAACATTTTCTCTGCGTCGAAAATCGATTTAACTTAAGACAAATGTTTCCCCAAAGTTAAATAATTGAGGTTCAGGAACAGGACCACGCCTCAAACACCCAATTACCTGCACCTAACCTCTAAAACCCCTCCACTCTTTGCAGGAACCAGGGGGTCAAGGAGCCGATGCCTCCACCCTGAATCTCTCTCCCTGGGTTCCTACGTCCAATCGTCCAAGGATCATCTTTTCCTTCCCCTCCCCATTCCATTCGATCTCTAATCTTTCCCTTCTCTTTAACCTTGTCAAATAAACATCTTGTCAGTGAATTAAATACTTAAGTCCGACTCGTCGCACCTTCGGGGTCCAGGAGTCTGGTGACGCCCAGGTCTCTCTCTGCCACGCTGAAGGCCTGCTCCAGATTCTCCTGGTTGGACTGCCGGTACACTTGACTCATGTCAATCAGGGTGGGTCTGAGGGGACAGCAATCAGCCAAGAGGGGAGAGTGAGTGGAAGCGGGTGAGGAAATGTCAGCGTCAATTCACCCAAGAGGAGCAGGTATGGAGGCGGTTAAAACCTTGATTTATTTCAATAAAATGACACATAAATAGTTAAAAACCTTTGTTAAATGTCCTCAAAGCCCAGAGGCAAGTCTTCAGGTGACTTATTTTGTCTGAACTACAGTTAAAAACCAATAATTATTCAGTTTAGTGTCATGAGTGAAGACGAGAAGCTGAAAAGTCGTCATATCTGAAAGCTGAAACCAGTAAAAATGCATCCAAATGATTCCCTGTCAGTCATGGCTGCAGCTCCACAGTCTGCAGGCTAAAAAAAGAAAAGAAATGCATGCTACATATTTCATGGCTGGTGCTGCTGGAGGCATCGTGAGCAGTAGTAGGTCATTACATAAAGGGCAAGAAAGGACAAGACGCAGAATCTGAGAGAAAATAAAATCCCCTGGATCGGTCTGGGCGCAAGACAGAGACAGACACATGTCCTCTGCCAGGAAGGTAACTGTGATGTGATAACGTGCAGGAACAAGCAGAGCAGGGAGCATCTCATAACACTCAGAGGATAAAAATACATCTGATGCCCACAAATACCAAAGACACCGAATAAGAGCCATTCATACACTTGCACAATTCTCTGCGTGTAGTACTGCTGCCGTGGGTCTTCCTCGGCGTAGCAGGCTTGTCTGTAGGACAGCCGGTCTCTGCTCAGGTGGATGAAGCGAGGCTCCGACCCCGATTCGTGCTCCTCGCCCTGGGAGCCCCGGCTGGAGCGGCCCCAGAGGCTGTGGGAGCTCTGGGCCGAGTCGAAGGAGCCCTCTCTGGGGACGTCCTCGCACATCATGATCACCCGGTCCTCCACGTCGCTGACGGAGCCCACCGTGCTGCTGGAGGAACTGTTCAGACGCCTCTTTGAGCTGAACTTTCTCTTCAGGCTGTACATCATGGTGGAGTCCAAGGAGTTTCAGAAGCTATGGAAACTTTAAAAAGCTCAGCCTTGTCGACTCTAGCTGGAGTAGCGTTCGTCTCCTTGTGGTCGCCTTTTCCCTCCTCGCCGCGCTCCTCTGCACATCCTTCTCTTCCTCCGCCGAGAAGGAATCTACCGCAGAGCGCTGAGCGCTGCTGCGTTTTGCCACGACCTGCCAAGCCTCCAGAAAGCGTGCCTCCGGGGCGACCTTTTTTTTTTTCCTCCCAATTACTGTGATACACCCATGTCGTTAAAGAAAGAAGAAAACGCTCTTCCCTTCCACAGAACGGGACGCAGGCTCGAGTTCTGCTTGTTAACGTCGCGGTGCTCGGCGTGTGATCCTGCAGAGCCAAAGTGGTACTCCACCCAAAATACATGTTTATGGGCATTAAAGCTGCCTCCTGAGGGCTCGATGCACGGCTGCTAATTATTAGACTCCTCAGTAGAGAGGACAGCAGCTGCTAGAGATTCTTTTTGCAGCAGAAAAACTGTTTTTCCTGCAGAAATTACACGTGAAGCAATAAATAATCTTGTGCATTTGATAAAAAATGGTTCATCTGTTGACCATATGGAAGATGGTGAGCAAACAGATACATACGCCGCTAAAGGCACTACTCTGCAAACCGGTGCATGCAGCATGAGTCTGCAAGTCTGCAAGTCTGCAAGTATGCAACACCACATTTGATGCAATTTGCTCTAAACACGCAACTAAGCATTAAGCAAACACTGCTTACTAAATAGTTCAAAACACAGTCTTCAAAGTTAGCGTCCAAAACCTGCAGAGACATTAAAAGATCCAAAGCTGTTCGATGCACGACAGCAGGACCTCACCAGAATGGTATGTAGACCACCGTGCAAGACCCACTCCTGACTTCATGTTACTCGTTTAAATTAATGCCCAAATTATAACGTCTTAAAGTCAAAAAGTCTGAAACCGTCTGAGCGTACGAATGTAACCAGGAGTTCACGACTGACAGCCGCCCTGACGTTTAATTTACAGTAACGTTTTCACGTTTTGTCCTGACAAGTCAAGTCAAACGAGGAGCTGCAAGAAAAAAAAAAAAAGCAGAAAACTAGCATTCTTGTCTCTGCAATAAATAAAAATAATAAAAAAAATGACACGGCAACATGAAAATATGCAGAAGGTCACAGAGAGAGAAGACCTTTGAAATGTGAGTATAATTCATGTCCTACGGTGCTGCTGAACCTCAAGCCCGGGCAAGTTTTTTTTTTTTTTACAAACCAGAAAATGTGTCTTTGAAAAATGCTTTTCATGAAACAAGCGTCGTCGTTTTTTAAAATCCGTATCCTTTTAAATCACGCCTCACCTGTGTTTGTGTATGACGGCGTTGAAGAGCTTGCCGTCCCTCCAGCTGGTGGTGAAGTTGTCGCAGCGCAGGCCCTGGTATCCCTCCACCATCCTCTGAGACCACAGCAGCAGCTTCTCCTTGGCCGTCATGTCGTCCGACTGACCGTTCACCTGGATGTCTGAGATCTGCAGGAGGAGAGAGATGCAGGCCGAAAGAAAAGAGGAAACAGTTTGAGCTTCATAGAGCAGGAAAACCTTTGCCTCTGTTTAGTTTATTCAGTTTCCTCAAAGAAGGAAGTTTTTGGTAGCGTTGCACGTTTGTTTTCAATGCTCTTGATCTTTGCTAGCTACTGAATGCTATACGACATAAACATCTAAAAAAGAGCTAAAGGCTAAAGAGGAGACGCTAGCCAGCTGGAAAAATAGTGCCCAACTAAGAATATGTGTTATATTTAGAGAGAGTTAAAGGAAAAACGTTCCACTTTTCCTGCAGATTTTTTCCAGGCTCCATGACGATGACTCATTTTAAACCACAAACAACGCTTGTACTTGGAGAGCATGTGAGCCCCCATTAAACTCACTGTTTTGGAGACAAACACAAACGCTTTTTGCTTATGCCAGCACACTTAAGATAAAAAAATAAAAAACTACATTCGATAAATACTGTGGTAGCTGTTTAATAAGAAATCTGCTCAGGAGAAGGTTTTTTTACAAGCTGTGAGACGTCGCTATGAGTCACAAGAACAAAATGAAAACAACCTTTAACTACTTCAATCGATTTTCAATCAGCACATATTACACTTGAGGTTATTTTTCAGCGCTGTGCTGACACAGAGGCACCAGACAAGAATTTTCCTGGTTAGATTTTGCAGTTTGCAGACTCAGCGCGACTGTTTGCTTAAATCTGTCACCCGGTAGTCTGTGATGCAGCTGTAATCAGAAGTCCTTGGCTTTTGTTTTGCTCTGCTAGATGCTATTAAACCATGCACATGTTATAAACCCTTCAGAAAAGTTAGCATTTGGTGTCAGTGCGTCACCAAAAGTGAAGCAAATCTCTCAGTGGAACGTGCTCCACTGCCACTGTATAATATTTCCAGCGTTTCGCTGTGTGCTGATGAGTCACGGCAGGACTAATTATTTCACATTTTTTGACAGGAAAAGGGCGGAGGAGGAAAAAAAGTAGACGTTTTCTTTCTTCTGCTATATTTCCATCAGAAGGGAAACCCCAGTGCTGTGGATGTGGGCTCTGAGTGACTCAGAAGCTGAGTGGAAACAGGACCTCCACCCTCGCAGCCGCTTTTTTTAAAAAAAAAAAGAGTTGCTGCACCTCTGGCACGAAGTTTGACCATTATTTTATTTCTACAAAGTCACCTGCGCCTTCGTAAACTGCAGCTCCGGGAGCTCAGAGGAAACTCACCATTGTTCGCACTGACCACCGTGAACAGATTGTGTATTTGTTTTCACAAAGTAATAGCTATCAGATGACTAAGTGCGTCTATATTTTCAGTTTTATTACTTGAGTAACAAAGAGAATATTCAACGTTTTACGACAGCGGCGGATCTTTTCTCTTTCCTCCGCTGCAAGTTTTTGGAGTCACGAGCTGCAACGCCCTCGACTCCTGCCGGCTTTCACATGGGAATCACTGAGTCACACCGAGGGACGAGGAAAAGGAGCGCACGCAGACGTCCCAACATAACCATCGTACTCATTATAGCATCAGAAACCAGCCAAACGTGTCTCCAGGCCTTCGGGAACACATCTGCCCACTGACGAATACTTTCCTGCAACCCTACCCCTGCCAGGCTGCTGGAGGTGGAACCAGCACTTATATACTGTTTATGTAAGTAAATGAGGAGCCCCTGTTTGAGTGAAGCCCCTCCGTTGTACAAGACCACAAAAAAGAGCTAAAAAAAAGGCTTTAAAGATTCACAGATGTGAACATCCGTCTTTAGTGTTTAGGCTTTCCTCAAGGACTCGAAGCTGCTGCCAAACGCTCAGTATAGCCCCATTTGGAAATGATCGACTGTTACTGTGCTGTTGCTGCTGCTGTGTCAACATCAGGCTAAACTGACTCCTAAACAGAGAGCGGTGCTCTAAATATTTCCTTTTTTTTCCGAAGCGAGCTAATTGCAGAGTAATCAAGGAAACTGTATGAAAGAGCGTCGTGGAGCGGGAAGCCGACCAAACCAAATGTGTCGCCTGGCAGCCTAAACACCGCGCGTAGCTAAGGAAACGTGATTCAGACGCTCCAAGCGCACGTCGGCCACTTGAGTTTTCACGCGTGCTAAATGAAAGTAGATGCATTTAAATAAAGAAAACCTCTGGAATACGTGTCCAACGTTACCTGGAAGTGAAGGATGATGGTCCATATCAGACCCAGGGTCAGCTTGGGGTTCCCATCTGCAATGTCGTCATTCCTGATGTTGACCAGTTTGACCTGAAGACAACGTGTGAGTGGATTCATTATTTTGCACAACTAAAAGACATTCATTCATTCAATCGACTTCTGTAACCGCTGGAGTCTATCCCAGCTGTCATTGGGCGAGAGGCGTGGTACATCCTGGACAGGTCTCCAGTCTGACTTTGAAGGAGTTTAAAGGTGTTTTTGCATAAGACAGTGAAGATCTGACCTTTAATCACCAAATTCTGGTCAAATCATCCTTGAATGCAGGTGGAAGTTCAAGAAATGAACTGGCTAAATGGTGTGGTGGTTAGCACTGATGCCTCAGAGCAAGAAGGTTCTAGATTTGAATCCATTGGCCTTTCTTTCTGAGTGGAGTTTGCATGTTCTCCCTGTGTCTACGTGGGTTCTCTCCAGGTTCTCCAGCTTCCTCCCACTGTCCAAAGACATGCTGGTTAGGTTCATTGGTGATTCTAGATTGGCCGTAGGTGTGAGTGTCTCTCTGTGTTAGCCCTGAGATAGACTGGAGACCTGTCCAGGGTTTACCCCACCTCTCGCCCAAAGACAGACCCTCAAGAGGTCAAGCGGTCGCAGTAAATGAACCTGATCGAGGAGTTGGCCAGGTCAGGGTATATCCAAAAAACACAAGCTGAAACAAGGGCACCCGGAGTTTCTTAAAACTCTACGAGTCCGGTTGCCCTTGTTTCAGCTTGCCTCAAACTTCAAAATACTCTTTGTTCCATGTTTTTCTTCACTGACCTGTCTGTGCTTGAGAAAGTCCAGCGCGATCTGCACGTTCTGCAGCTTGTGGAAGCGCATCCGGCCTTTCTCCCTCGGCTGTAAGAGATGAGAAGACAACGAAGATGAGGAGAAGAGGGATGATGAAGAAGAGGAGGAGGAGGGAACACCGAGAGGTTTTCAATGACCAACAAACAGCAAAGCCCCATGACTGAGAAACAGGTGTTTCAGTGTCCAGTAACACAAAGGTCTACTCTATGTCTTCATGTCATGGTGATTAAAGGAAAATAAAAATATATATAAATAAAAAAGAGCAAATTTGAAGTGGTTCAAATTGTGCGTGGTCGTGATCAGAGGGCGTGGTCAGACCTTCACCAGATCTGACCCTACGTGACCCTGAAAAAGCGCTGAAGATCCAGCCAAGATGTCAGCAGGTGAAAGCATGACAATGAGTGACAAACATTCTCAGTGCTTCTCCCGACCGTCATTCACCGATAGTCTCTTCTCTTCTCCAAAGACAGACCTACCGACAGATTTGTTTTTTCCCCTGTACCGTGCCGTGCGTCAGCTGATGACCGAGATGTGGTGCTTTACTACTACTGGCTGTAGCACAATCCAACCGAGCAGATCCATGAGCACCTACCAGTATCTACACCTGCACAGGATGTGGTTGCCTCTGGAGCCATGGACGTGACATGCACTGCTTTCAGCCAGTCTTAAGCTTTGCTGGAGAATTAGTCAACTTATCAGGTTGCACAAATGAAGCTTTAAAATAAAGGGAACTCAATACTGGCAACTATTTGACCTTAAATATAAAAACGTGAAAAGGACCATACTCATGATTTCTTTAAACTTTTATCCAATAGCTAAGAAAATAAGCAAAGACAGAATCCGATACTTTCACTCATCCATTGTTGTCTTTTCAAGAAAATTATTGAAATCCAATTAGGTTAAAGGTTCCTCAGATGTACAGCATGGTCCTGGTCCTTAACTAGACGAGAACTAGAAGCTGCTGTGACGGAAAACAAAGCTAAAGCTACAGCAATTGGACTTGTTGGGTTTTCTTGAAAACGTTTCATCCAAGTGGCGTTTAGGTTTGTGGGTGGAGTCCACCTGAATCTCACATGACTAGGGTTTGCAATTACATTGCACTGCATGGGTGGTATCTACTTTTTCACAACTTGTGGTGAATTGCCGGCCAAAGATGAAGATGTCTCAAATAAAACTCTCAACCAGTGTTGCCAGATAGGATGGGTACCGCCGCTTTGAAATGACCCAAACTATTGTACGCACAAAAAAAAAATCACCTACAGTGCATTTAAAATCAAGGCTATTCTACGTGCAGGTAACTTCAATAACCTAAGGTTAATTGGTGATTCTAAATTAGCCGTGTTTGCCCTGCGATAGACTACAGACCTGTCCAGGGTGTGCCCCGCCTCCAGACAACCCTCCAGAGGACCAGCAATTACAGAACATGAGTGAAGAAATTTTGTGGTGAATTGCCGGCCAAAGACTCAAGGTGTTAAGGTTCATCTGCATTCATACCTTGAGTTTCAGGTGGGTAGATGTCCCAAATAAAACTCCCAACCAGTGTTGCCAGATGGGATGGGTACCGCCACTTTGAAATGATTGTATTTTGACCCAAACTATCGTACGTAAAAAAAACATGGAGGCAAATGGCAAACTATCGTATATTTGCAGTTTTATATCGCACAGGCCCTGAAACTATCGTGTAAATACGATACTCATCGCATATCTGGCAACACTGCTCCCGACCAATTGCTCTTAGATGAGAGGTTAAACGTCTTCAAGAAAACTCAAACGTGTCCAGTTGGATTTATTTTAGCTTTGTAAAATTTAAATGTTAAATTTTAAAGGTGCTCGACTTTACTTAAACTAAAAAGCAGCAACTGCAGAATATTTACCGACTTAAATGAACTACTTTTACTTTAACTGCTGACCCGGCGGTCTCACTGATTAAGATGAAAGAGGACGATGTTGACACAGAAAGGGACAGCATACAGGGAGGTGTGACTGTCATCATGCACAGCCCAGCAGCCACCTGGGAGGGGGGGCGGGGGACGGGTGACGCATGCCACGCCCGAGGAGGCGGCCAGCCACAGTCCAGGCGCCACTCACCAACCGCACGTTCCTCACAACGTCACGTTCCCTCGGCTACCACAGCAAGAGCATCGCAAGAGAGGAGGGCAGAGGCAAAGGGGGGAAAGGTCAGGGCAAAGGTCAGCAAACAGGAAGTAGAGAAAGGAAAAAACCAGGGGTCAAACAAGTCAGTGCAGAGAGGTTACAAGATGGAAGCAGAGGATGAAATTAGTGTTTTAAGGCTACAGCACCAGAGGGTGTGTTCCCAAAAGACTGGTGCTGAGGTAAGTAAAAGCAAAAGAGTGCGCATAGCCTCAGCATGTACTGAAATGTCCAAAAATTAGTTAAACACCTATGAGTAGGTCGCAATGAGAAGACTGAACAGTAGAACACACGTATGACAGTAAATAAAGTCAACGGGACAAGAGAGCAGGGGCGACAAGAAAGGTCTGGACGGGACAGGGTGTTACAGCAGAAGCGGATGTCCTCATGTCTGAAGACAAAGGTCCACAAGAAGCTCACCAGCGTCTCTCCAGAGAGGACCTCCAGCAGGGAGATGAGGTTGTGTCCATCTCTCAGGTCCTCGTACAGGTCGGTGATGTGACGCTGGGCCTGAGGACAGAATGGGGGGGCATTTATTATTCATACATCAGTGATCCAGGACAGAGATCTCAACATCAGGGTTAAATTGCTGCTTGAGTTGCTGATGTCCTCCACAATGACGGCAAGGAACTTCACAACAACTTAAAAGGAAATGCACACAAAAAAGCAAAGGTATGAAGTTACGACCTGTCTTCTAGACTGGTAATCTCTAATCTTCTCTTCTTTTTATAACTTCAGTCATTCATTTTGGTTATGAAACAGCAAAGAAGGAATCCAGATTATTGGTTTTTGAACAAACAACCAGTTTTCTTTGGGATATGGACATTGGCGTCTACAATCGTCTAAGATCTGGAGCAGCTCTCAACTGTACTCTCAACAATCTTATACAAATATGCCAAAGTTTATAAATGTTACATTCCTTCTGATTGGACAAAGGTCACCATCAGTACATTTGTACCTTCCTTAGCTTTCCAAAAAGCAGCTTTGCCATCAAAAGAAAACAAATTTTGACCATGAATATATAAATAATATGTTTAATTAATGCATTTACATTTGAAGTTTTGTTTGAGGTTTGTGTGATAAGATGGAAAGTGTAGAAAGGGGTTAACTAGACAAGGTAAACTGACTATTTGTATGTTAATAATCAACTTAAAACCATCAAATTATTCTGCATTTAGCAAAAATTTAGCAATATTTTTGATTTGTTTCATATAATCACTAGTTTCCTTTGTTCAGCAGGTAATATTTCTGAGTCTGCCTCCTTAAGAATTCAGCTCAGTACATAATTAACCTTTAAAAGAAATGGAACTATACGCCGCAGCCTCCTCCTATAAACCATCCTCCCAGATGTTTCCTCTCACTTCTACGTTGCGGTAATTTCAGTTCAACATTTATTGGCTACAGCACGAGCCGTCCAGTTTCAATCTGCATTTTTTGAGACGTACGCCACAATTACACCAGCAGAAATACGGAAAAACGCTGGAGGCTCTGCGTGGATCCTTCGTGGGGGTATAAGCCAAGTTTTCAAAGCGTGCAGTAATAGGAACTGGTTCGTTCTTGTTTGCACAAAAACCGTGCACTAATCACCAGGATGTGGCCAATCGTAATGAAGGTTATTGCTTTAATAGCAAACCTTAAACAAAGAACAATAATGCTGGTTTGGCTGCACACACCTTTCTGCAAACGTATCGTCAATTAGTGGTTAGATCCAGAGCTACAAATGAAGACCGTCCTTTGATTTGTATCTTAAGCAGTGGCGGGCGTCAGAGCCAGTAAAACCTTCTCTACTGGCCTAAACTTTACCAAAATCCCTGACTTACATTTTAATATTTTCCAGTTAATCTTGTTAAATTATTCCCAGTAGCCTTTTCTTTTCATTTTATGCAGTGTGACTTTGCATTAGAGCTTTTATCCAATCATATGTCAGTCATCATGTGTTGCCTGGGTCTTCACAATTAAAACTGCAGACGGCTGGAGCTTGAAACCAATCACATTTCAAGTTCGTATACCTAGGCCTTGTTGGGCAAGCCTAGCTAGCGGTTTAACGTTTTGATCGCTATTTTTTCAACCTACGATGGCGGAAGAAGGAGAGGCTGTCAATTTGGTTGCAGATCTTCTTCAAAAGATATTTTCACGATGAACTTTGAAGGAAAAGTTGGCTATTTTGAGGAAAGATCACCCAACCCTGGAGCTAGCTAGCATGACTCAGCTGGGGAAAAGGATGTGTGCGTCACTTTCAGATCAGCAACTATAAGCGCTATGAGGAAAACTCTCAATTGTTTCTCAAGTTCTGGTGAGTAAAATGAATTATATTTACATCTTTAATGCTGGATTTGACGATGCAACGTCCTGTTTTATTGCGTATGACGTTGATGGTTGCTATTAAGAGGTGTTCTGAATAAAGTTGGAGAGGCCTAGGTGGAAAGTGCACGGCCCGCCACTGATCTTAAGAGAGCCTCTCTTGAAACCTGCAAACTGTGCATGCTCGACTACTACTCGTATTTTAAAGTGTTGCAGCTACGCGACATGTAAGGGCAAGTTGGCTCCTACAAGAGTTAGAATTTTAAACGAGGGAACACAGGTCAGAGGTTGACAGCAAAAGAGCTCAGAAGGAGGTGTTAACACAGGCATGCAGGCAGAAATGAATGCTATCCACTCACAGACAGCACCTACCTCTGCCTTCCAGTGCTGATGGGAAAGGATGGGAGGACAGGATGAAGGATGGAAAGAAGAAAGAAGAAGTTTGACGTGAGAAGATATAAAGAGACTCGTGGAGGACAGACGCTGGTTTGATTTGACAGACATCAGACAAAGACAGTTTTATCAAGTTTCATTTGTTTTTTATGGTTTAAAACTAAAGGAACGAACACAGGGGAATTTATATCAGATAAAAAGGCATCAACAAAAAAGGTCTGGTTTTCATTCTCCACGGTCACGTTACAGTAGATGGCACTTGTGAGACAGCTGACCATGAGAACCCCCCAACCCCCCTCCCTCATGGTCCGATCCCATGACTCTGATGCTGCGAGTCCAGAAATGCCTCGGGGAGAGTATCTGACCCTCTCCGATCTCTTGGGCTCAAATCTGAGGGATTTCCTGACAAAATAAACACCGGCCAACGACAAAGCCCGTGACTCATGTCGGGCTGAGCCCCGCGTGTCTTGGGACGTACGTTGGGGGGAGGGGGCAGCAGACATTCCTCAAGCTTTAGCACACTTCAGTTCCCATGTGAAAACAAGGACTGGTCGGCTTGACCGTGGCACGGAGACGCGGCTGATACGATCAAGGTAAAGAAGGGATTTGAACCTTGATTAAGCAGTGAATTGATTATGAAAGCAAAAGAGCAGGCCATTGGTGCTGAATAGATCGAGAGATTACTGAGAATGCTAACGTGAGATTTTCCTCCTTGAATCGCCGTTGACAGTGAAAGTGAAAGTGACGTGTTGACAGGTTAACCGGCTGAAAATGAGATTAACTGACAACAGGATAAGCTGCAGAAAGTGATTAAATAGGTCCAATCTACTACTGATTAGTTAGTTGATCATATTATTTAGCTACACACAAGGAGAATACGTACTTAGCGCTATTTGCTTGCTAAATAAACGATCAAGTACCCAAATGTACTTTTAGCTCATCTGTATTGTCTCCTAGCTTCACGACTACTAATGTTTTTAACACTGAAGACCTCTTCAGTCGTTGAGGGACCCTCAGAGCTTCCTGTTCCCCAGCAGAGCCCTGACACCGCCGCTCTTAAGCTCTCAACGTCTGCGTCCCAGATGTGAAACCTGACCGGGGCCGGCCCTGCAGTTTTCCCAAAGCGAGGCCAGGTGTTTTCGTGACTCACCCTCAGCGTGGACGGCCTTTTGTCTAACGGTTGGCCTTCTCCAAAGGAAGGCAGGAGGATAAAAACAGAGGATTTTCCTTTGCAGTTTATCTGCGGTACGACATAAGGAAACCATCTGACTGAAACAGAACAACTTTGAGAGTTATTTGAGGGGAACCAGGAGTCAGGTTCAGATTCAGAGACGCACCATCAAGGCAGGCCAACCAACCAACCAATCGATTGGGCCCCCTTGGAAAAAAATTAGAAAGGAGCTGCTGCAGACGGCTACCTTTTGGCAGAATGACAACCATAAACCCCTTTAAGCCTATGAAGACCCAACCACCGCCCCCCTGACTTGGGGCCCCCTTCTATCCACTGACTGTTTTCACTAGCATGTCTACTGTATGTCTTTGCTAGGAGGCCACCTCAGTACGTAGGACTTTCACCCGACAGTCATCTGTACATGAACTGGGTTTGTGGGTTTGTGGGTGTGGCGTCTTACCTTGATCAAGTGTTTGTTGATCCATTTTGTGAAGGTCTTCTTCTGAACTCTGTCCCGTTCATCTGAGGGAAGACAGAACAAAGAGAAGTTCGGTTTAATCAAGTCTGACTTCTGCACGTTTTCCACCGTAGCTAACCATCCACCAGATTTATGGTCTCTGTTAAAGGCTGCACGTTTTAAAAGTCAGCTTTAAGATTTTTTTTTCCCAAATCTTGTGGAAAATAACCCCTTTTTTAAAGTTTGCTTCGTGGCTTCTTCAACAGAAGTAAAGCCTGCTCGTTTTGCATTGTCACGTGTTGCATGTTTTCCATAGTTCGTTATAATAATTCACTGGCTTGAAGCGGTGAAATTTTCTGGTGATTCACAAGAGAAAAATGGAGCCGAATCCTCTTGTGGCGAACAAATAGTTTTTCCTGTCTTCCTCGGTCGTCCCACAACCCTTTTCCATCCTAACCCCGACGATTAAGACGACGATCAGAAGTAAACATTATCTGATGAGATCAAAACAACAGCACGAAACAAAAAAAGGGTTTTCCCAGAGTTGCCCCGGAGACAGAACATTTTATTTTAAGAGGATGCTGCAGATGACACAGAAAACAGAAGTAGAAAACAAACAACACCCCCACAGGAACACAGAAACGTGTTTTATCTTGTTGCTGTTTTGGTTTTTGGAGCTCCTGATCGGCTCGTTCCCAACAAGATACCCACATACCGCAAAATTATTTGATGAACTTTGGAGAGACAACCAGCAGCAAACTTTTACGCCTTCGCCTCATCGTAAGCGGCGAGGGTGTCCATCAAAGTGATTTGAGAGACTGTGGACCTGACCGTGTCGTCTGGATCCGCTCTGAGATCAAAGCTCGTATAACAGAAGCGATGGGACGGAGAGGGAACAGAGAAACCCACGGCATCCTGCGGTGGCAACGCCCATTTCAGGGTGGCAGCACGCAGATGAGTCACAAACACACTCATGACTGCTCGAGCGTCTAAACAGAGAAGCGAAAAGAAAACCGCAAAAAGAGGAGAAATGGATTCAGATACTTGTCTGATTGTGCAGGATTCATTTATTATTTAAGGAGTAAAATGAATCCTGCAAAGACACGAAACGACACCTGCCGACGCTGAAAGCTGCACTTAACGGCAAAAACCTCAAGCTGGTGAAATGCACAACAGACAAGAGCAAACTTTACTGATCCCTCCTACAAATAACGCTTTTGCTCGGCCGAAGCGGCAGGCAGGGTGAGTCCAACCCGTGTCAGAGATGCGGTTTGAGATACGAGGTCTCATGACAAAAAAAACACAATTACGCATTTAATATAGCGTGACTGAGTGATGTGGGCAAATCATCCTGCAGAGACTGAGGAACTGAACAGTTCAGTCGCTTTGCTGCAAAAAAAACTCACTGAACTACAAATTGAATTTGTTAAGGGAAACAAGTGGTTTCCTCTGCTCTTAGCGTCTGCACGGCTGACCAATCGAGCAAAAGGAAAAGCCGTGACACGAGAAGGGGTGTGGCCCGTTTCATATGAAGGAGGCAGAAGACCACCGCAGTCAACATGGTGCAAAATTCAGACTTTAAACAACTTTAAAAAAGTCACACAAGGACAAATCAGAGGACACGGCTTCAGGCAGCGCAACCGAGACGAAGCAAATAAACGTGACAAACTCTACCTTTCCTGTTATCCATGGACTTGAGCAACCCCTGGAAGCGGGAGTCCTCCATGAAGACCATGTCGCTACCCACGCTGTCAGAGGAGTAGTTTCTGAACCTCTGCTCCATCACTTCTGCTAACAAAACCAAATCAGGAGAATCTGCAGCTTGACAGGCGACGTTAAAAGACTTCTTCTTCTTCTTCTGCTTTCCTGAAACCTCTGAGGGATCCTGCAGCTTGACTGGGATTACTCAGTTCCTGATCTCACTCCCTTTTCCTCCCTTTCTGCATTTGCTGCCTCTGACTTTCAGTGCAACAACTATTTCTCTCTTCTTTTTTTTCCCCTTCCTCTTCTTTCCACCAGCTCTTGCAAAATGCCTGCCTTCAGGGCTACAACGTCAGAAGCTGTCATTCACCACAGAGGAGAGGGAACGGGACGATTCCCCTCCCGGCTCAGCCCTGATAAGTACAGAGACCCCACCCACCCAAGCACACCTCTCACCAGAAGCCCTCGGAGAGCAACCCAACCCACATCAGGACCTGTGTGAAGATAACACCCATATCAAGACCTTATCTGACACCCATGAGCCTCCGTGTTTGTTTTGAAGTTGAGACTATTTGTCACTTGCAAAAAAGTTAACCCTCGTGCTACCTTTGGGGAAGTGAATGGACAGACCGATAGAGAGCATGCAAGAGGGTTAATGCCACAGAGGTATAGCAAGCCATGTTCAAATGACTTAAACTCACTTTAATCTATCGCTTTATTTACTTGGCTATCAAAAAAATAACAAATAAAACGCCTGCGGTGGTTGCTTTTCCATTTTTTCTTTCTCTAACTCTACATGCAAAACAACCAGGACGGCGCCTTGACATGGCAAAAATGCCAAAAACTTTAATACAAAGCCACCGTCTCTACCTCTCACTTACAAGCCAACATTTCAACCAATCAGCATTGAGCCTGAGCGCGGAATCAACCCCCGGGGCTGGAGGCTTGTTGGAGGACTGGCAGAATTCCCACAATCCTTCACTGCGGAAAGACGGGAGAGCTGCACACAAACACGCAAACACTGGCGCCAGGACCTGAAAACATCTCGAGTACAAGTGTTGGTGAGGTGACACAAAGTGGACCAGAGGTGGCAATCTGAATCCAAACACCTGATTAATCAAGTTGATCGAAATGTGACACAAAGCATTCAGTAATACACAGAATAAGATGTTACAATCCCTTGTGCCAAAATTTAGGGGCCCTGTTCGACTAAGAGGCCCTACCAAACCTACAGTCATGAAATTAACCTATAATCTACACAAACTAAGTAAAAGCTGCTGGCTTGTAAGCTCATTGAGCAGCAGAGGATACTTCAAACATTGTAAAACATAACCTAACTAAACGCTGCTGGCTTGTACGGTCCACTCAGCAGCTAACCATGGCTACCAAGCAACATGAAAACAACAGGAACCGGACCTGAACAACAGCAGTATGCAGCATGACATTGGGGTTTTCAAGTGGGCACCTCCTTTCACCGATGTTTCGTTAAGTTAGGACACCTGGAGAAGGCTGAACAGTGAAAAAACACCGCCCACGATTTTGGTTCCCGGCACAAAATTCACAGAGATGCTTTGGCGGCAAGACGAGCAATGCTTGTTTCACTCGGGAACACTTTGGGTGGGAAAGAGGAAGGGTTACCTAGGCAACCAGAGGAATGGACAACTAGCAAATTGCTTCACATGTGGACGGGGCTTTGCTAATTGTCTCATGAAGCTTAATTCTTGATGTAAGATTAATCAAAAGCTTAAGTCTGCACGGACCACTAAGGCAGAAAATAGAGCTGTTTTTTTATTTTTTTATTATTATTTCTGTTTGGATTAAATCTGAGTCACTAAAAGCTTTTTTATCCCTAAATGAACTCCACATGCTGAAGGCAGTGTGTGGTCGTGGGCGCTGTGGTGGGAGATGCCGCACGACTACAAAAGAAGCCTCAGAGGAAAGCCTGTTCCTGGACACCAGGCAGAAAACGGCGGCCTCTCGACGCCGTCCAGCTGCAAGAAGACCTCGAGCATGAACACCGCTCGTTCATCGGGGCAGAGTTAATTGGGAAACCGACGCCGTGGGGGCTGCAAGGATTCAGGAATTATAGAATGAGTGCATCTAAGGCTGCGGTGAAAACAACCTTCAAGGCTTAAGTTGAGTGGTTTTCTTGGAGAAGTTTCAAACGCTTCTGCAGAAAATCACTCAAGACACAAAGCAGCTATTGTGTTCACGTTTTTTTTTTTTCACAAATAACTTATTTTCCAAGCTTCTGTCCAGGGCTGTGTGCACCCGAGCCTCGTGTGAGGCTCTGAGTGTTGTTGGGCTTCTAAACTAGCACCTCCGCACGACTGCGTACATTCCCCGTAACACGTAAATACCTGCAACACCTTTCACCCCTCCTGAACATCAATTTTCCGTGCCGTTACTGACATAAGACTGTAAAAGGAGGGACATTTTTTGGATGCCTGCAGAGGGAGGTGGCCTGTCGGGACCTGAGGAGTGGAAGCAGCTGAGGTTACACCTTCACTAGGGCTCGTACCAACCCTGAAGGACACGAAATACACGAAACAAATAATGTCACCGACCAGAAAAAGCCTCATCACTGAATTATCAGTTCTCTTTTAACGGATTTACAAACAGAATCTGTGGAATTCGTCAACGGCAATTTCCTAAACTAACTTTCTCTGCAGCTAACATTGATTTAGTGTTTATAATACAAATCTCTGGATGCAAACTCCTCAGCCCGTGCTTGTTTTAACATGCCTAGATGCAATCAGTTATGCTGCACGCTTTGGTTCATCGATTCAAAACGCATTTACGACGCAATGCTCGGAGCGGGATAAGCAAACGCACAGCCTTTTAAAAACACCATCCCAGCAGACGTTCGTGCCGCGGGGACCTGCCGCGAGCCAGACGATGCACGACGTCTGTGAATTCCAGTCGAGGGCGCGACCACCCGTCACTCAGGGGTAACCCACCTTCCTTCTGACAACCCCACCCCCGCGTGCTCATGTGTGCAGGCGACAGCACGCGATGCCAATCCCACCGGAGGTCAGGAATGTTAAAATGTCATCTGGACGGTTCAGAAAGGAACCGAGGCGAGGTGAGGATGTTGGAGGCCCCGGGGCATTGTGGGGCAGATCCAACCTGGAGCCCAATGAAACAGAAGTGGCACAGATACAGACGACTGACTGACTGGAATTCATTCCTCTTCAAAACGCACTCAGGTGTCGATAGAGGAAACTCAGAGATCCCAGAAAGCAGCGTTATCACTCAAAGCTGGACTTCTAGTCGCCTACATAATGTCTCCACGCCATAATTACATAAACCTTTGACAGCTCCGGCTCTTTCTGGCAGCGGAAGAAGCGTTTTCGTTCACTTTGTGCACAAACACACATAATCAGGCACACGTGGTGTTTACAGTGCGGCGGTTGTGGAAGTATGAGAACTGGGTAAGTGGTGGATTTATGATCATCAGATGTGAAAGCTGAGGGCAATTAAGGTAAATAAATAAATAAAAAGTTTCCAGCTCGTCACTGTTTGTCTCCCTCTTCTGGCGGAAAAGCTGCACTGCAATAAAATAAACTGTTTTATAAGACTTTAATGTTGAGCTAGGAGCAGGAAACCTTCAGAAGAGATGAATCCCCGACTACTGTTAGGAAACCTCTCCCCTCCCCTCAGGACCCTGCAGTGTTGACAGACGGTCAGATGGTTTTTTAAATGTGGGAAGGGTGGTTTGTGTGGAGGGTTGCCATGGCAGCGCAGAAATAAAACACGCAGGAGCTGAGTCCGTGTGTTTTTGGAGCAAAAAAATCGAAAAAGAAAAGAAAAAAGTTCGCACAAATATCCATGAAACAAAAATAAATAAAGTTTCAGAGGGTGTTTGAGGTAAACAAGCATTAAGTGGAGTTTCTATCCACGTTGACAAGCTGTTTGCTCCGCCACTTACCGTGTGTGCATTCAAATGTCAGCGACTAAGGCAACATAAGGCAACGAGGACGCACGTTTTTGCAATTAATCACGTCTTGTTTAAAACCGGTTTGAAGAATGTGTGTGTATGTGGGGAGGAAACTTTGCACCGCGACTTGACCGCAACATCACAAATCCGCCTTTTTATCTGATTTGTGAGGAATCCATCCATCATGACTTAACAAAAGGTAGAAAGTGCGCACACTTTAGCGTTTTTTTAACAAACACTGGAAAAGATGGAGCAAAACAAAGTTTTAATCAGACAAATCATCTTAAATCCTCTAAAAGCACAACATAGACGTTGCTAAGAGACGCCCTGACCACCGTTTTGACCCACGCTGCTTTCTGTAGGCCTATTTGTGGGTGGACTCACGGAGAAGTTCCCCATCAGCACCCCCCCTCCCTTCCTTCCTCCCCCCGTCAGCCCCTCCCAACCCTCCAACCCTCCTCCAAGTCACCGAGAGATGCAGACCGCGTCGGGAGACCGCGCTCGGACCTTACCTGCGCAGCACATCCTGCTGTACAGATGACCCCCCACGTCCTCGCACCTCATTTCGTGGATGTAATTACTTCGTCGGTACGCGTATTCCCACTCCGGCCCTCCGCGCCAGGACGACACGGCGGCTCGCATCGCATCCTCCGCTCCGGCCATCCCGGTTTGTGCCCCGCGCGTAAAGGCACAAGAGCGCACTGCCCTTTCTTATAAAAAAAAAAAAAAACTCCCTCCCCCTGTTATTATGTTTTTCCACTCGCGTATTTCTCTTCCGCAGCCCCTGACAAAACTTTTCCCTCTCCTCCGCGAGAGGCACATGGAGGAGAAAAAGCAGGGTCGTGTCAGATTGCAGACACTTTGTCACAAGCCCAGCCCACTCGTGTTTTGTTTGCTGAGGAGAGCTGGAGCCGCTCCGCGCTGCTTCATCCTCCTCCTCCTACTGCCTCTAACGTTTTGTGCGGCAGTAGCAGCGACTCGGGATTGAAATGTAGACACACGCTACATCCTTATTTTAGCTCGTGTCATATCTGCGCGCCTCTCCCTAGATTACGCAACCAACCCACCGACCTCCCCCCCTCTCAGCCCCCTAAATACAAAACAGAAACCAGAGTAAGATCTGGGAAGAGGCATTAGAGGCAGTGGGAGACTCTGTCAGGCTGACAGAGGCGTATATCTCTCTCTCTGTGGCCGTAAATCATCCCGTGCCCTCCTCATCCGCAGCAGATGTGGCTCATAAATACCTCTTCAACAGAGCACTCTTGTTTTCTTTCTTTCTTTTGCGCAACTCGGAGAGAAATACTTCACGCTAACGAGCTCTCCCGCTGCTCATAAAGGCGGCTGCTGAGAATAAGTCACTTCAGTTAAATGTCTGTTGTCGAGGAGGTTTCCAAGAGGCGCAGACGATCCGCGGAGCACGCAGCGACACACGTTGAGAGCACATGCAAATTTACTTTCGGCTGAATTTGAACGCGTCGAAATGAATAGATACGTTTGCAATTCAGGTCTTTGTGCAGGTGAGCAGGTGAGAGCCTCCGGACATTCAAAGCAGATAAAGCATCCAACTGCTTATCCGGATATTCAAAACCTGCAGGAAACCTGTGTTAATGCCGCTGTAGACCTTTAGAGGAGAGGGGAAATGCACCTGAAAGCGTCAATAAACTCAAATGTGACTTCAAGATGCTTAAAAGTGTGTTTTTAATCTTTAAATAACTCAATTTGAGTTCATATTTTGGCGGGAAGCGGTTCCAAACAACCTCAAAGCCCCTGAAGCACAAACACAGATGAGGCTCTGCCCGTAACGCAGGACAGGAGACGAGCCCGGCCGCTGGCGAGGTTAACCACTAGCATGTTGTGTGCTGCGCTGTGAAGGGCATGCAGGGACGCGGTGGGCGTGCATTGTTCCCCCGGCACTTGCCCTTCAACATAACGACATGTTTTTGTCAGTCAGCGCCGAGTCCTCCCTCCTCGGCCTGTTATTAGTGAAAGGAGGCAGGAAAGTGAGTCACAGCCGCGCTCCGCCAGAATCCAAAATCCGAAACCCCATCCTCGCTTGTATGTGGCACGCGGTCGTCGCCCGTGAACGCTGGCGCAGATCTGGGTGTGCCTTCCTGAAGCGGATTAGACTATTACTCAGAGCGTGAGGCCTGTTTTTGCGGATCTTTCTTAATCCGTTGAGTCTTCACAGGCGCTCTGATGAAAACCATTAGCGGGGGAACGTCGAGGCGGAAGAGCGGCGACAGGTGATCGAGGTCGAAACCAACAGAGGCTTTTAACGGGGGAGGGGTGGAGGCCAGTTTATAATTCATACAAACACGTCGCCGCTAACACTTTAATCACTCGGATTCCTTTAAGGTCCCGAGGATCTGCGTGCGCGTTTGTTGTGACCGTCTCCAGGATACGGAGCCCGTCGTCCCTCCAGTGTCAGGTTTACTACCGCTGGCCGGGCCGCCATGCGACATGCGCCGAGCTTTTTTTAAACCTGGCTCCGGGTTTTAAAATCCCCACTCTCACCTTCCCACTGTGTCAAAGGCACCTTGCAGCAGACTGCACAACTCAGACGGGAAGTTTGATCGATTCGCGACCTGAACCCGTGATGTAAACACTTCAAGTCCAGCATGGGATCAATGGAAACACCTAATGATAGATCAGACAGCTCGTATTGGGGGTGAGGGGGGGGGCATGACCACAGCTGATGGTACAGGGAGCAGCCTCGGTGTCTGCACTGCGGCACGTTGAAAGAGAAAGGTCTCCAATGCAAATCAGCCGGTATTGACAGACACAGGGCTGAAGAATGCGCGACCCTGGCTTCCCCGTGCAGTGTTTGCTCGCCGGTCGAGCCGCCTTCATTTGATCAGAACGAGCCTCGCGCCGCTTTAAAGGCCGCATTCTTAAACTTTCAGGGAGAAAGTGCTTCTGCTTCTCTTTCCGGCTTTAGAAGTCGCTCACCCAGTCGAGACAAACAGGAATGTGGTGAAAACTACTCTTATCTACTCAAGGTGTGTCCTCTTTGCCTTCATTCGGACTGTGCACGTTTATCGCCCCGGCTCAGGGAGGGAGCGATAAGAAGGCAGCTCAGAGATCGTTTCCATTTAAGCCTCTTGTGCACGAGGAAGAGCTTTTTTTTGTTTTTAAATATTTCACCTGAAGCGAAGCGGCTAAAAATGATTTCGCAGAGAGGCCGGAAAGAAAGATAACAATCGTCCCCTTTGTGCACGCCCTTCACTGAGTGTCAGTCTGAAAGGCTTCGGCGTGCCTGAGGGTGTGTCGCCTGCAGAGATGTGTTTGACAACCACCACCTGCACCACACACACGCACAGAGAGAGAGAGAGAGGCTGTGTCAACAGTAGAATGGGCCGGCCTCAGGTGTGCCTGCAGGCAGCCTTCATAGCTGCGGTGTAATTAAACCCCCACGCCGAGTAAAAGAACAATGAGAAACTAAACTGGATGAGCAAGTCTCGGGCTACGCGAGGAAAAAACTCCAGCAGGAGTCTGCAAAGACATGGGTCGGTCTGCTGGAGGAGAAAAGAGCCGAGGTGAGCAGCGACGCCACAGCGATGACGAAGCCCAAAAAAAAAAAACCACCGTCCTCCTGCGGCTCCTCTCCGACGTCATCTCCCTACAGCCCGGCATTTACAGGGTTAACGCAACATCTCCGTACCACAGGAAACTGAGATGTGTGAGGGGAAGAGAGAGAGAGAGGAGAGGGAGAGAGAGAGAGAGGGGGGAAGGAGTGAGCGCCATGAAAGCACAGAAGAGAGGACGGGAGAGAGCAGAGGAGACGACGGATGAAGACGGCTGCTAAAGAGAGACCTTTGATCCGTCCTCCTGCTCCGGCGTCTCTCCTTCTCCTTCTCCTTCTCCTCCCTCCCTCCCGGCTTTTCTCTTACCTTGCTTCTTGCGCACCCTCCACTGCCAGGCAACGATCAAGGTGACAATGTGGCCCACGACCACCAGGGCCGGGAACACATTTCCAGGGGGGCTTGCCGGCATCGGGCCTGCTAGAAAAGTGGAAGAGCCTCCCGGGGGCGATGAAGACAGGTGGGAGGGCCGGGGCGAAGAGGAGGGGGAGGAGGAGGAGGGGGGTGAAAGGTGAGGGGCGTCTAGGGGTGTGGCGCCATCCCGGACTTTAAAACGAGCGCAGCAGCCAAGTTGTCCGTGACTTTTAGAAGAGGCAGAAGAACGAGAGAGCACCCCTCCTTCTCCTGTTTCTCTGTGACTCAGTCCTCTGGCAGCAGTGGCCGAGCTCTCTCTCCCTCTCTCTCTCCCTCCCTCTCTCTCTCTCTCTCTCTCTCACTCCCTCCCCCTTTTTTTTACTCCACTCTTCCTTATTCACTCTTCTCTGTAGTTTTAAAGTCAAACTTAGCTCTTACTCTCGCAGCTTTTGGAGCCCTGACATGGTTAAAAATAAGTTTTGCCCTCTCCCGTGGCTCGAGTGACTCCACTCCACAGGAACTACCTCCCTGCTCCCCCCCACCACCTCTCCCCTCCTCCCCTCCTCGCTGCAGCCTATCTGCAGGAGTTAATAATACATGAGGCCACGCTCGCCGAGAGAGAGAGAGACGTCCACCTCGACTCAAACTTTCCAGCTCATTCATTTTCCCGCCCCTCAGCTCGTTTTCCAGCACGGCTCGAGCGAGTCACAGCCCCCTCCAAGCCCGGCCCCTTCCTCCTTGCCCAAATATTTACACCGAAGCCATGCCTCCGTCTTTTATTATCCCCGTCTCATAACAGCCCTCCTTTCGCTATCAATTCTTTCTTATTATGCAACTACGACTGCGCTCTCCTCAAAGATAATTGCTTCCTCATGCTTGGACAGACGGCGTGCATGAGCGTCCCAGAATCCTTTTTTAACTAGAAGCTAGAAGTTTTATCACCAAACTACCAGTTGCACGTTTAACTTTTAAATCCTCTGCAAAGCCCTGTCGGTAGAGAAACTCCAACTCAGTCAGACCCGTCAGTCGGCTTTAATTACAACATCTCGCTGTCTCTTTATTACCACATATAAATTCCTCAGCGAGCGCTTCACCTGCTTAAGAGGAATAACAGCTTTTTGTTTCCCGTATCAGCTCAAAAGTTGTGCAAACCCCCGACGCACGCGGCACCTGTTTGCATCACATCAAACGCGCCTCGCCTCGGGGGCAACGCGTCACCTCTGCCAGCGTCTCTGTTATCGGCCCGCTCACCCAGAAACCCAACACCGAGGCCGGCGTCGCGGTCGCTGCGACGCCGCACGCCCGCCCGTAAAAACGGGCAAAAATAGACGACTGCGAGCTTAAACCCAAAGACGCCTTTGGCAAAAAGCTCGGCATCAGCCTCTTGTGTAAACTCTGATGTGTTGTAAAAGTGTTAAAGCCGCCTCCAAAGAGCAGCAGCGGGAATCAGAAGCAAAGGTGAACAGAGAAGAAAAGGGTGATTGTGAGCGGGGCCATGCTAGTCTGAAGCGTTGGCAGCTCAGTCTGGCTGAGACCTTACATGATCCCGGTTTTTGAAAATGTCAACCAAATCCCCAAAGCCTCAGAAACTGGCAGCGCGATTTGGCAATTAAGAGGAGCGGGCAAAGGGAGTGAAAGCAGGGGAGCAGCTTGTACAGATGTCTGGAATAAATTCCTCGGTGGGAGGAGTCGGCCCACTCCCACCTTCCCCACATGGTATGTGTTCCCTCAATGATTTCCATATTGTGATGCACGCTGTGCACGCTCCCACGTGCACGCCACAGCCTCCGTTAGCTCACACAGTGTGTTCGGTAACGTCTTCTTTTTGATTTCTTTTAAGAAATAAACGCTTTCCAAGGAGAGCACCGGCACAGGAGAGGTTCAGGGGAGCAATGCGAGGAATGCGAGAGACGCATTTGATCTGACAAACTTCTAAAAACGGTCCTGACAATGGGAGTGGCACTGTCCTCAGATGACATGCATAACGGTAAAATTCCTCTGTGCATACTTTGATGCTGCAGTAGCATCCTCAAGAAAGCACAAGAAAGAGTCTAAGAAGGATTCATTGTAAGAGAAAAGAATAAAAATCAAACGTACCGTGTGGCGGCCCTGAACAGAAACAACAGCACAGGTCCATCGCCTCCGAGCGTCTCCGCGACTTTTAGAGAAAATGCAGAACTGCCAAAGAATCACATCTGACCCCACGACACTGTGTTCTCATCAAAACCGAGGGGGGCGTGTAGAAAAAGCAGCGAGAAAAAACAAAAAAGGGGGAGCGCTCGAGAAAGAGAGAGTGAGAGAGAGGAGAGAGAGAAGGAGAAAAGCACGGCGGGGAAGTAAAAACTTAGACAGCGCTCTGAGTCGGGTTTAATTTGCGAGGCTTTCCTCAGTGGAAACAGCATCTCATGCGCTGGCGGTTTCTGACGAGAGCCGCTGGATGGGATCCATGTGCAGGGAGTCAGAAACTCCCAGGGACACATTCACGTTTTCTTACTTACAGGGTTTAGACAAAGAGCGGAAAGTGGGATTTTTTTGCCAGCTATAACAAAGGCTTCACTGTGGAAACCATTAAAAAAAAAAAAAAAAGAAGTTGGAGACAGTTCAGTTATGCCCCCGTGTCCACAGGATGTGAATCAATCAGCGATGGTTCTGATTTAAAGCTGCGACAATATGAGATGGAACAATCAACAAGATCAGGGAAATGACGGCGAGGTGTTTTATATCTGACATGTTGGTGATATAAGCTCAGCTCAGCGGCGTGGCAGCTTTTGGATAACGCTTCCTTTTGGACAATACCCTTCATTCTCGTCCTTTTATACCTTGTTTTCTTTTCTCTCATGACGAGAGACGGGACGTTATGGGGTCGGTAAAGGGCACAGGCTGGAACCGAACTAGCGCCACAGTCACTCGTGCAAATATTTTGATGCCGTCGGTGCATTTAAAACCTTATGTTTTGAGAGAAATAAAACAAAAAAGGGAAACTATTAATTAACAGATTCTGTTATTTTAAGGAAAACACATGAAATTAAGCTTCTAGCGTCATGTATCTGAAGCAAGTGTTCATTAATTTTCACTGTCCTCGCCGAACAAATAAATAAAATCACATTCCCTGCTTCCATTTTCCTTTTTCCTATTAAATGCTAAATGAATATGCACATTTTTGACTTCTTAATTTGCAACTTTTCCTCAGTTTGCAGCCCTGAAGACGCAAAACTCAAGCGCCGTCTCCTCTCAAGGCCGCAGACTCTTAAGACTGTGCTCTCTGCACAGCTGCGTGTTCTTCCTGAGCCCACCCAGACCTGCTAGCTTTGTGTAACGCCTTGTATTTATTATTCTTTGCAGGGGGGGAGAGAGCAGGGAGCAGGGAGCAGCCAGTCAGGGGCCGTCCCGTTGCCCACTCCCCTCTAGACTTAACACCAGGAAACACGATCCCAGACACAGCCAGGCGGCGTGGGTGGTGTCTAACTCAAGGTCTTCTGTCTAAAGTTATGAGCTGTAATATAAATCGTGTACCTCTCTAGATAAAACACTTGCTCCCTCAAAGAGAAGGGTTCGGGATAAAACCGGAGAAGGAGTGTTGAAAAGCAAACCAGACCTGAAACAAAGTGTTGGCACTTGATTGTTATCTGATACGCAGACACAGACAGAGAGAGACACACCCATACCTGCCTCATCCTCTCTGCTCCTCCACATAAGCTGCCTCTCTCCAGAAAGTATTTCTGTGCTGACACCTTTTGGTAAGAAGACAGAACTGCCTACCTTGGCCGTGCTGAATCAAAGCCTCCATGAAGTCTCTAGTGAAACTCATTTCCCCCTCGTAGCTGTTTTCTCGTTGATTTTAAAAAATGCAACACATAGCAGCGGAGCAGCGGAGGCAGCGGGTTTCTAGCTCTGCGTTCTGCGGAGGCTAGCCCGTCCACGTACACTATGGTCTTTTTAAACGTTGGGGTTCATTTGCAGGCAGGGCTAACTGAGGGGCAGATGAGAGGTGGCACATGTTCTCATCTGGACGGCCCTGCTCCTGCTCCTGCTGCTCCTGCTGCTGCTGCTGCTTCGCCCCTCTCTTGTGGAGGCACAGGCAGGAAAAGCTGAGTGTGGCTTAATTGGACTCACATTTCCCGGCCTCTGCTGAGTCATATCGTCTCCTCTGACGATGGAAAGTTCTCAGGCGGACTTTATATGAGAGAGGCAGTTTGACTCACGCAGAATCACAGTCAAGGTCTTGTAGAAGACTTTATAAAGATCTATAATCTGGTGGGAAAAGATACTGGATTCTGTCTAAACTGAAGAGATGAACCACAGTGGAGGGTTTATACTTTAACGTGCAGGTGGTGCTTATCTAAAGGTCCACAGTAGCAGGACAGTAGTTAAAGTAGATCTGTTTTTCACCAGCAGATGGCAGAGTTAACTCCACTAACTATCATCAACATTACATAGATTTAAAGCGTGTATGTTTTATGTTTTAATGTATTTATTTACATGTTTTTCCACTTTGAATCGAGTTGATGTTTGCATCCAGAGTCATGCAGAGTAACTGTCTGTACCACCGTGTATCAGCACTGGACTGTGGACGTGAATATTTAAAATGCAAATACAACTTTTTTCTTTGGCTTCATCCAAAAATACCTCTATATATTTAAATATATGTAAAACAAAGTCAGCCACAACATTATGACCACTGGCAGGAGAAGTAAATAACATCGACCATCTTGATAATTCAGTGTTCTGCTGGGAAAGGTTTGGACCTTGCTTCATTCATTGGTGTGGATGTTACTTAGACATGTAGCACCCACCTAGACCAGACCAGGCACCCCTTGATGATCAGCAGCCAACACCAGCAGGATGCAACCACAAAAACGCTTTAGGAACAACTTTAAGAAAAGCACGAGGTGTTGACCTGGCCTCCAAATTCACTAGATCCCAAACTGATCAAGTATCTGTGGGATGATCCACAGAGGCCCCCTCCGATAAAAGACCACCCCACTAACAACTTTCTGTTGCCGGACACCACAGGACACCCTCAGAAGGCCCATGTCTATTCTCTGATGAGTCACAACTGTTTTGGAGACCTACACAATATTAGGAAGGTGGTCATAATGTTATGCCAGATCAATGTATATGCGAGTATTGTCATGCCTTTAGTTAAAACTTTTCCGCATCTCAGTGTTTTAAATCTAAAAGAAATAATCTTTGAAAAGTTTTAAAAGTTAGAAAAACTCCTCTTTGTTTTGGTTTTTTTTTTTTAGTTATTTACGTTTTCTTACACATTTTCAGAGATTCACATTTTCTCATTGTTGTCTCTGTGTGTAATCTGATATTAGTATAAGCAGTGTGGTCTAATTGTGGAGGTCGTCTTAAATTCCATGTTCAAACACTGACTCTGAGTGTTTTAGAGTTTTAGTTACGCTCTGTACAGGAACACCATCTGTGACATTTGTGCAAATGGATATGAATGACATATAAATATTATTTCCTGCACATCTGTCTCTTTTTAACGCACTTTGTACCAACATATTAAAAGACAAAGCCACGTGCACCCAGGAAAATGACATTTCACTGCATGGAAAATGACAAGCCCATTACTTGTATCACTACGAGATCAAATTATCCCACTCTCAGCCTCCCAAACAGAAACGGTACCCATAGCAACGCCCAGATAGGAAAGAGGAAAGAACAGAGGAGGAGGAGGACGAAGAAACTCAAACCTTCTATGATGTCAGGCCATGTCTGCTGAACCTCTTTGGTCCAGTCTCCTTGGAGTAGAAGGACGTTTGGGGGGACATCGGGTCCCTTTGATGAGAGTGCAGGGTCAGGACAGTCGATTTTTGCAGAAAATGTCTTCTCAATGAATTTCGTATTCTCTTTATCATCATAATCTGCTTCTTTGTCCTTGGGTAGGTCTGTAAAGTCTGTCAAACGAGGGATTTCTGAGTGACAATCAGACTCAAGAGTTTGCTTTATCGTTTCAGCTTTGGATGGTATCTCCTCGTGGGCATCTCTGGTCCCAACATCAGTGTCCTCTACATCTTTCTTTGCCAACAACTCATTAGTTTGGGGGTTCGCTGCCAAGTCTGCACGAGACCCAACCACCTCTTTAAGTACCTCCATGGACAGATTTAGGGTTCCCCTGTTCATTTGATCTAGGATCAGCTCCTCAGTTGAAGCCTTCTGCTCCTTCATGCTGGTCACAACTGCATGCCCAAACTCTTCAAAAGATGCTGGTGGTTGAGGAGTTGTCTCCCCAACTAATCCCTGCAGGACTTCCTCCGCTGGGACACTATCTGGAGCCATGTGTATGTCTTTGGGATCCTTTGGTGCAAGTGAAGAAGAATTTAGAACTAGAGAAGTTGGTGGCGTGAATCTGTTAGGTCTTTCCTCGACCGGCTGACAAGAGTCTATAAGCTTGGCCAAAGACTTTTCGCCTCTGCAGAAGTCTCTCTTGAGAACCCTAGGCGGACCAATGGATGCGTTAAATTCACAGGAACCTCTGAAGGTTTTTGAAAGCTTGTCCGACTGTTTCCTCTCTTCTTCAACTGTCTTGCGGTACCTTCTCTCCATCTCGCCTTCTTGGTCTTCAGTCCTCGGTTGTGCTGCATCAGATTTGGGGCCTTTCATCGTCTGGATTCGAGCGGAGGATGCCAGCTGGCGAACGCACTGCAAGGTGGCTGGCATGATCTCGGGCGGCAGGCGCAGGTAAGCTCGCAGGTACACGATGCCTTTGTCGGTAAGATAATAATAGGCATGCTTCCAAACAAAAGTCTCCCTGACGTAGCCTTTAGATTTGAGGGAGCCCATAGCGCGGATCACCTTGAGGTTGTTCACCCCTTTGATTTCAGGGTGCATGGACTGTGGTCGTTTTTCCTTCTTGGCCACGATGACGCCATCTCTGAAGAGTCGCTCATAGATCGCTCTCAGATCCGCTAAGGGCATCACCATCCCAGCCACCATTTTGACTTCCTTAGTTTCCTTCAATTCTTCAAGGACTTTCTTCTTCAGCTACTATTAGCACTTCAGTATGGAGTATCAGCATCCAGTAACATTTCACGCACCCGTAAGAATCATTTCCTCCACATTATTTTTGGCCTCACTGTGATCAAAGGGTTTATCTTCCCCAATGTCATCATGAGTCAGCAAAGGAGAAGCGGCGACGCTCACAACCCCTCCTACCTTCTCAGCCGAGAGAGAACGAGTGGGGATGAGAGGCGAGAGGGATGAGAGGAAGGGAGAATCCAAAGGGGTGTGGGCGGACAGGATGTAAACAGAAACCAAAAGGATGAAAAGGGAGAAGACGATTAGACGTAGGATTTGTTGTGTGAGCGGTAAAGACACGAAACTCAATACCGCATTAGCCGTCTTTAAACAGAACAAGAACGCTCTCGTAATTCAATATTCATGAATCAGATCAGAAAATCAGAAATCAGAAAAAAATCAGACTGATGACAGATAATGGTCTGGTTGACATCATCTAATGAAATCATCTGAAATTTGCAAGATGATTCTTATCTGTATTTAATGCGAGATTGTTTCGGACACATCGTGTTTGGCGCCTCAAACGCGATTGACAAACTGTGAAACAATAAATTAATTGATGCTGTATAAATGTTAGGCTTTGTGGTGGAAACTAACCACAGCAAAGCCATTTACCTCGCATGGAGACGGTCAAACTCTCAAACATCGGGGTGATCATGTTGTCAAGAACCAAAACTAAGCTTGTTAATGAAAAACAAGCTTCTGTTTGTTGAACTTCTTCTATTAGTTCAGTTGAAAGACTTTAAGAGATATAAACACACTGATAAGACTGTGCCCAGTGAATTTTAGCATCAAATATGGGAGTTCTTCCTTGGTGTTTCTTGTTTTACTTCCTGTCTTTTCTCCTCTTTGATTGTTGGATTGGTTTCACCTTGTGTGCTCAATGTTCATTAGTTTAACCTCTCAGCCCACAGGTATATACAGTCCTGCCTTTCCAGTTGCATGGTCTGCTACCCCTGTCAAACCCTCTGTGATATTTTGCCCATGTGTATTATTCCTGAGTTTTTTTATGGGTCAAGTTGCGTGACATTGCGTCCACAGGGGGCGCTACAGGTTACACAGAAAAGTTTCATATCTTTAAGGCCTATAGCTTTTGAAGTATTCACCCAATCATTATGAATCTTAGCAACTGTCACTATAAGTTTTGTGAAATTCGGGCTGTAGGGGGCGCTACAACAACTACATGTTTATGTCTCACAAACCACAGCAGTAAACTAACCGCTTGAAAGTTGACAATAATAATCAGTGGACGACTCATTACAAGCCCACCAAGTTTGGTGCAATACGGTCTATAGTGGGCGCTACTGATGACTTATTCTTTGCCACAGCACAAATTATTGTGACATTTCAAGCAGGTGATTGTGGTGGTTGGTGAGATATAAACATGTAGTCATTGTAGCACCCCTACCATCAAAGCTATAGGCCTAAAAGTCATATGAAATGTTTCCGTGTCACCTGTAGACGTAACGTCACGCAACTTGATGGGCGTCTACACAATATGTTACAGAGTGTGTATGAAAATTGTGCTTGTACATAATCAACTCCCCTAATTATTTCAGTCCACAACAACCCAAGCATTACTGTCCATACTACCTCTTGGTATACAGTTATCTACATAAATAAGCAAAACATTGTTTTTGCTAAAAGAACATGGACACAACACTTAAACAATAAACCTTAAAGAATATATTCAAGAAGACCCTCGCTGTGGCTTCTGACGTACGTCCGTCACACTGGGACACAGATGTTGGTAGCGACCCAACCATCTGGAAGACATACAAAGACACCACAGCTTCCGCACAAACGCTGTATTATGTTTGTGTGTGTGTGTGTGTTGTTTTTCTTTCAGTGTTACATTCCTGCTGGGTGTGAAGATTTCAGCTCATAACTCCGGAGCCACTAAAGCTACCGTACGACTCCAGACCAGGGAAGATGAGCGACAGAACTTCATCTGATAAGACCTGCAATCAAATGGGCTCGAAGGAAAAACCACCGTGCACACAAAACAACACCCAACAGCAGGTTATAGTGAAAAAATAAACAGCAGTCTTTGTATGTTGTAAGTGCTGGTGGTGTCTAATATAAAACACTCGAGCATTCATTTAGCATGACTTTTGGAAACACTCAACCTAAAGGTCAAACACTGAGAGAGTCCATAATCTCAACGCTCATAACCCTCATCCCCAACCAGCCAACTTCTGCAAAACCTAAACGGAAAAGTCATCCAGCCATTTATTTCCCCCTAAGAGGAGACAATTGTGCCTGTGTTTAAGGCTCTGTTACTCAACCTCCGCTGAGACTGACACTGGAAAAGCAATATGGGGTCCAAGGCAACCGTGTTCACAGCTAAAAATACAAACAGGAGGTTTGGAAAACGTTTGCAGGGGATGGTGATATTTGACGAATTCTTTTGCAGCTGGTAAATAATATCAGAACAAGGCACAGACCGAAATGAAGTGACAACTGAGACGCTTCAAGAAAAAAAAAATGGTGGAGAACATCTGCCGTCGCTGTTATATTCAATCGCTCTTCTTAATAATTACCCCTGCATCATTTACAATCTCCTTAATAGAAATCACATTTTGCCTGTGTGTTTGTCACTCTGTTTGTCATGAAAATAAATGTGAAACAGATTCCCAGTTATGGATCGAGGGGACTGACAGTACGCAGAAGAGGCGAAACTGTGACTATGGCTCATTAGACGATAATCCTTAAGAGTTTCTTGGGGACCTTCAACGCAAAGACTGGCACAAAAACAATAGGACGTATCTGAAAGTCTTTTCTTGTGTCTCTTTCCGTAATCGAATTTGAAACCATGCACTTTGAGGATGGAGATATCTCCACCCTTCTGTGGCAACGTTGAAAGAATCACTGCAGAGTATTTTGGCGTCAGGCGAAGCTCCAACCCGATCATACCAGGCAAATGATGTGCTGCCAGCTCAACGGTATTTTGATTGCCTGTCACAAGAGCAGAAATGATATACCGACATAAGATAGCTGGAGGAATGAATCACAAATCAGAAACATGGCTGAGGTGCAGCTGGGGTCGCTGCTGGGATCAATTCCCGGTGCATGGCACAGAAGACTTGAGTCTCTGCTGGTAGAAGAAAACAGATCCCTCACAGGCCACAGGAATTTCGTGGCATTTTGGTTCATCTAAAACCTTCGAAGGCCTGTGTTGAGTTGGCTCACTATCTCCATGTGGTCTCCATTACCTGTAGTCGTGGCTCTAAATCAAACAAAGCAACCGACTTTTGTTTTGTTTCCAGCACAAAGCCTCAGATGGAGAGGTCAGTACCTGCGTCAAACATCTGACAGCTTCACCTCTCAGCTAAACCCTCTCTTCAAAACTCATTATCAACCAAACAGGTTGACGTAGAAAGTCATGAAAAAGAATACCGTTCATTCTGAGCGGCTAACCTCATTTGATCTCTGTGAAGATCTGCATCCTTAACCTTTGCCTGGGTATAAATAAGGATGTCAGATTTATTGTGCCCGTTGTTGAGCCACGATAGAAGCTCACTGCCGTGGTGAATGAAGGACAACTCAGTGAGACAGTTGGACCCTTTAAACTCAACCCTTTCAGCTCTGCAGCCAGATAGAAATGCGCTCTGAATTCCAGTTTGTACTTTATAGCAAGTCATTTAAGCTACATGGTTGTCTTCCAGGTCGTTAAATGCGAGTCTGACATTTGGAAATGCAGCAGTGGGAAAAATGCTGGGAGGGGTATTGCTTAAACAGTACATGATGCACACATCTGGTAATAAATTCCCTGACTATTCTGCAGCCATCACACTTTATACACACAATATGCATAAAAAAGCACCTCGGGACATTCTGCCTCAACTAGAAGCCAGTTCTCATGGATTTGTATTAAAGGGTGTCACTTCAGATATGTTCCTCTCTGTTACAAATGTTGTTCTAGAGTTTGTACGTACATCTGTCCACTGTTTTCTGAAGGCAGACTGATGTTGCACAGTACGACTGAACACTAACTGAATAGGAATTTGCTGAGAACGGCAACCAGGTATAACCACACAGTAAGGTGCAGTTCCTTAACTGACCACTTGAGGCTGGCTCTAAAAATGAGTCAATCCCGATAAACTTGCATCTTAAAATGTTCTTTACAGCAGAAATAAACATGTTTATAGCCTTGGCCACTGTGGCTAGTTTCCCCATGATAACTGTACAAAGGCGAATTTTTAAATAACTTGCCCCCTTTAAAGTGTGTCTAAATATGGGCGTGGTTACTTTGAGTGACAGGTGCATGCCCTCATAGGTTGATACCACGGATAGTATAAAGGTGGATGGCGGAACTGATCCTCAAAAGTGAAGCCAAAGCAAGTAGAGCTCCCCCTGGTGGCTGGAGGTCAGAAGCTCCGCCCACTCCATGTTAGTGGATGGGACTTATATCAAACTAAAAAACTATAATACACTTCAAATACATTTTTTAACAAGGTTTCAGTAATTTTAGATTTGCTACACGAGAAGTGTTGCCAAAATGGCGACAGCTAGAGACTCCACTCTGAACTTCAAAACCATTATTTTTTTAAGACTACTGTTAGTGAGGCCACAAGGGATTTGTCCACCTTTAGAGACAACAATACCAGTCTTATGCAAGCAAGTCTATGTTCAGATGTGTCACTCCATATCCAGCATATACTGAATCCTCCTACTCTGCACGTTGTATTTTTTCCTCCTGGAAAAGTAGAACATGCATAGGACGAATGTTTTTTAAAGTCTCAGTCCACAACTCTTTGGTATCTACCGAAATAAAAACGCTTAATGAGGAGGTGACTCATATCCGACACACCTGCGCTTTCTTACAAACAGCTGGCACATGCGTAGGATCCCTATTTGACTTCGGCCCATCTGGGACTAATACAAACCAGACACGTATATAAATGAGCAGGCAACAGAAAGGAGGAAGGAAGGCATCTGAGGACAGCCAGGCGTTCCCCTCAGTGCACCTTCGTAAATGGTCACAGATGAACGGGGACAATGTCAACATTAACGCTTAAAATCATGACGTTTTAGTTCATTTGTCTGTTTTTTGGGGGGTTGTAAATTAACCCTTTAGTCTCTGGACAAACAAACATCTTTTATTCAGAACAAATTCAGTTGTTTAATATAAGAAAAGTTCTTCTAATTTGCAATTAAATGTGAAAACGGTTAGAAAAGCAATCAAATAAAATGAGAAAATGAAATAAAATATGAATAAATAATCAATATAAGCGAAGAAACATTGGGTTTTATTGTCAAACTCTTTAAAATCTGCAGGATTATAAGTTAAAAGATGGATTTTGGTCAGAGTGATGAATATTTGCCAACTTTTCTCACCTTTTTGTTGCTTCAAAGTCAACATAATGCAAAATAAACCTGCTGGACCAAACATTTTATCTAGCATTATTGCACAGACTCTAAATGTTGTTCAGCATAAAAGCTTTGCAACATGAGCTGCCTGGAGGGAATCGACCTAAAATGGCTGCCCCATGTGAGCGGCTAATGGAAGCAACCCAGAACCATGACACTGGCAAAACCACCGAGCATTTATGAGAAATGTCCTGCCGCAACTCAAAATGGCCGACTTGGAAAGTGCGTAAATACGCCAGAGTTTGCCAGATCGGATGACAAGAGCATGGTGTGATTAAGAGGAACCACGGCGTGACAGCAGATGTGGAGAAGGAAGTATGAGAGTTTCTGTGTGGGGCTGACCACTGCAGTGAGTCATCAGAAACCCCACGGTAGGGTGCGGCTGGCCAGGAATGCCCGCTGCCATGGTAACGTGACACACTGTAGAAATATGAGTAAATACAGTAGCAGAGGCCAGAGCGGTGGTCGGAGCCGATAGCATTGCTCCTGGCAACACGCATAACAGACAAACTCTTCCTGGAAGTGAGAGCAGCTCAGTGGCTCATCACCTCCGGAAGAAAAAAAAAAACCTGAATGTGATAAAAATGAGGATGCGGCGACCGGCGTCTGGTTTGGACATTATTCTGGAGGTTTTTCATGTTGCCATGCACACACACCTCAACAAAGCCCAAGAATATGGACCAGCTATTTAAGGGAATGTTTCACTAAAGAGAGTGTCTTTAAAAACGTAATGATCGAGATACTCTTGGATAAGTCACCACTGGAATCATCTGAGAATAAAAGCTAACTGTAGTTGCTGTTCTTTGGGAACGAAAGGCTTTTAAACCTTTATGATGCACAGAAAGTTCCCTAAAGTAGTATCTGAGAACACTACTAAAGCTGCAAATGGAGATTAACTCTATGGCCGCATCATAGACAGTATAAAGATGGACGATGAGGGAAGCCAAAGCAAGTAGAGCTCCCCCTGGTGGCTGGCTGCAGTATAGGTCATAAGCTCCACCCCCTCCATGTAAGTGAATGGGACTAGGGCCGAACTAAAACACTAAAATACACGTCAAATATATATTTTTTGGATGGTTTCAGTCATTTTATGTAGTTAATATAATGTTGATGCATTTCAAGTGTCTATTGTCTGACGCTATACTACAGAAACAGGATATGACATTATGGCGACCACCAGTTGCCATGCTAACCACTTCGTAAAGATAGATAGATACTTTATTAATCCCGGGGGAAATATGGGGCTGTGAAACTTTTAAAAATAAGTGTATAAGCCAACATTTCCTTGTAACGGGTAGAGGTAGAGCATAGCACATTATCAAAAAACAAAAACACAAGTGAGTCTGGACGAAGTGTGGGCGGGGCTCTGACTCCAAAGTCGGAAGACGCTGCCGCCCGTATCCCTGGGAAAATAGCATCAGTTTGGCCAACGCAAGGAAGTGGGGACGCATTGTCCATATTTATATGCAGTCTGTGGTTTGTGCAGTATATAGGTTTGTTTATTCGTGTTGATAGAACTAGCCTGGTAGCATCAGGTGAACAATGAAGCTAGCGCAGAATTGTTAAATAACTGCAGTTCCTCAAACGGCCACTTGATGCTAGCGCTAAAGATGAGTCAGTCCCAAAAAGAGCTTAAAAGATCTTGTTGAAAAATTAGCTGCACACATTTTTTTACAACACGGTACAAAAAACAAACAAACAAACAAAAACAATTTTGGTCTCTATAGCTACTTTCCCCATTTATGGAAATAGTATAGAGAAGGATTTTCAATATAACTCACTGAAAATTGCGATAACGTTATGCATAATTAAGGGCGTGGCTTCTTCACAGATTGCTAGCTGTTAGCCATTGGCATCACCCAGTCCGACTCAGCTCCTCTTACGCTCCTGCTTTTTGGCCATTTTTGAGCATTTTGGCCGGTATTTGAGCAGAGATAGATAGCAACATGCAGAGCCACAACACTGAGCTCCAGAGCTGATCCTCATTAAATCTAATATCTCTGATAAAGAAGCCTGTCAACACTAAAAAAAAACACATTTTAAACCAAGGTGTTTCAAAGCCGCACACAGTCTCCGTTTCTGTGGCGGCTGCAGGGCCTCAATCGAGCAGCTCCAGTTCAGTCACGGCTCATTAAAACACCCTCTTTCTCAGACTGTAAGCGAGGCCAACTAACTAGAGAAAGAAGAAGAAGAACTTTGTCTGAAAACTGCAGCCGTTGTGAGGACGTTCCCCGAGGCGATTTAAGGTAATGGGTGATACATCCACTGTGGTGACACAATGGCGTTCCCAAATGAGCGAGAACAAAACTAAAAGGCACTCGGACAAAGTGCCCGAGCGAGACCTCCATAGTAACAACTTTGTTTGGTCCAGGAAAGACTTTGTGAAGTGCCATTAGTGGAGTCCTATATATCAGCGTGCCCTCCTCATTAACCCAACCCTGCCACAGTGTGAAAGGGGCTTCTTTAAAATAAACCCTTTGATGGTGATCCACTCTGTCCCCCCCAGTCCACATTCCCCCTCTCCTCGCTCCTCTTCCAGATCACACCCAGGACCCCGAGAGAGGGAAAATGCACGATAGCAGCGTCAATCTGCTTCGAGTAGAGCTGCAGAAAAAAAATAAAAAGAGCCTTTCAAGCGTCGGGGCGCCATGCTGGCTGTCGTCGGGTGTTTTGCCTGCGGTGCGAGCTGGCGAACAAACAGCCCCTGCAGCTTTTATAACTTCATCTCATGCCAGGCGAGTTGAGCGAGCAGAAACGCTTTATAACTTACAATTACTGACAAACATAAATGTCAGTGGGAGGGATATTTAGACCTGAAGGCAGGATTTAACCCACGCTGGATAGCTGAAAAATATCATTTGCATGTGCGTGAGAAAAAGTGTTTGAAGACGTCGGTTTGGTTTTATTATCAGCACAATAACGGATAATGAATCACCCTGATAGACTGCAAAGCATGTGATTCCTTCCTCTTGTGAAGGAGTTAAATATTTCAGAGACACGGCCTCGAGCTTCAGATCAGATCCAGTAAATTCACTTGGCATCGGAGCAAAGAATACACCCGACATGACGACAAAACATCCTGCAGCCCTTCATACCACAGATAACCAGTCGCTGTCGTGTGCAAATAAAAGCCGGCATTCATTTGAAGGCCAGGGTCATGTGTGAAGCTGGACCGACCCAGATATCACCTGATTCTCTTGATCGATCGGGGCGCCTGGCATGCAGGGGGAGGAGGAGCGCACCCTTTCTGTGTCAACATCATCAGCCTCTTTATTGACCTTTAAAAGCCAGGAACTTACCTGGAAAGAGAAAAAGAAACACAAGAGCAAACAAATGCGGTTAGAAAGAAAATTAATTAACATATTTCCAAAGCACACTTCCTCAAATTAAACCGACATGAATGTGAAGAACGTGTTTTAAAAGCACACCAACAACAAATGTTTCTGCGTTTCTGGTTTTGGACCCAGCCTCTGGAGAAAATGGATCTAATTGCATAAGATTAAGTTTAATTATCGCGGCGACCACAAGTCCCAGTATTACGGTAGTGGCCGTGAAAGCATTCAGCCTCATTACTGACTGTCTCTGGCAGCTTGCACCCGGCCTGCAGAAGCTTCAGTGACGGCGCCATCTACTGACCGCTCTGAGTAAAAAGCTCAAACGTCTGAAGAGTCACCTGGTTTCAATCCAGCTGCCGGTTCCCCCCTCGCTGACAAAACGGCGAGTGTAATTATGAGCAGGTTTGGAGGATGGAGTGAGCGATTAGGGAGGATGTGTCACATTACAGAGAGAGTTGCCCTCCTGGATTACAGGAAACCTGAGGTTAATGGGGTTACGTAATCACATCAGCCGGGTGAGGAGGCCTCTGGGCTGGCATCGAGACCAGACCTATCAACCAGTGTGACTGACAGACTCGCTGACAGCTCTAACGGGATTACACTGACTATTAACAGAGGACGTCCGCACCCACAGACTGAATGATGCACCTAGAACACAAACGCTTCATTAAGGCTCTCAGTTAGGAGACCGTCTGCCTGAGGTTAATTGCTCCTGGTAGTTCAGTTTTTATCCTGCTGAAATATTTTCCTGTTAAATTAAATTATGTTAACAGTCCTCTATTACTTTTATATAACGTTTATTTAAATTATTGACAGATTCATTCATTTATTCATCTTCTGAACCCAGCATACATCCAATATTTGCATTAGGCACAAAATTTGGATCTTTAGCCGTTAAATTGTAGATGCTAACGTCTAACCTGGGGAAGCATGAACAGTGGATTGATCAGAGTTGAACGGAGTAAACCCAGAATAGTTAATTTGCAGGTTTCAAACCAAAACAATTAGCTGAAAGACACTACACGGGAGAAGCAATCTGTTTTCCCCAGAAGCCGGGACAGAGACTGTAAAACCGCTCACGTATTTCACGTATGTGATTTATATCCTTTATGACAGATCATCAGCTCGTTGCCAGATTTGCTCTGGGTGTGAAAAAAAATAAGACACTTTGCAGCACTTCCCTTCCTGCTTTGTTTTGGCCTATACGTCAACTCTTGAGGCACAAATCTGGATTTTCTAGCGCTAAATGCTAGATGCTAAACTTCTGATCCTGGAAAAGATGCACCGTAGAGAGTAGAGAGCATATGAGAGTGAACCAAAACAGATAGCAAAGCAAAACAACAAGCTGAAAGACACTAAACTGTAGAAGTGGAAACTCGAGGAGAAAAGCAGGGATAGAGACTAGAAAATGAAAAGTCCTAGACGAAAATCATGAGCCGATGTGCAAGAACCATCATGATATCACATATGTAATTTATATGACATGACAGATTATCGGCATGTTGCCAGATTTGCTCATGACTTGAAAAAAAATAGACCAGAGGCCAAAACTAGCAAAGAGCTCTTTGCGGCGTTGTCTACATCCAATATTTAGATTAGCTTTAGCTTAGCTTTGCCCTATGTCAAGTCTGTATTTTCTGATGCTAAATGCTAAATGCTAAATCTTCTGATACTGGAAAGAATGTAGAGTAGATTTATAAGAGCTTCTTCACCAAAGTCTGCTGAAGAGACCCATGCCGATGAGAGTGAACCAAAACAAAACAAAAATCTAAAAAGCAGCTATAAAGACAGGAAAATCAAGTCCTCAACAAAAATCATGATCCGACCACTTATATCACTTTAAATACTTTATGATAGATTATCGGCGTGTTGCCAGATTTGCAAAATGTTGCCACAACGAGCAGACATTACTTTGCAGTGTGGTCTACATCCAATATTTTAACTTCCTTTTAGCTCTGCTTTGTTCTGTGTCAACTCTTAGGGCAAAAGTCTGTATTTACCGATGCTAAATGCTAAACGCTAAATGCTAAATTCTAAGTGCTAAATGCTAGATGCTAGAAGCTAAACTTCTGATCTTGGAAAGGCTGTACAGTAGATTTATAAGAGCTTCTTCGCTGACAACAGTACCAGTCTGCTGTAGAAACCCATGCTGATGAGCGTGAACTGAACCAGCTAACGTGCAGACCGTAAACCAAAACAACGAGCTGAAAGACACTAATTTCAAAGGAAAATTAAAAAAAATTAAAAACGAAAATCACGTATCGCGCCCATGATTCATTTACTTTGTACTAGATTATCGGTGTGATTTCACACCTTGCTCACACCTTGAGAGAAAATAGACCAGAGGCCAAAATTAGCAGAAAACACTTTGCAGAATTTCCACCTTTTGTTCAATATTTATCTTCCTTTTAAACTCTTTTGCCTTTGTCAACACCTGAGGCAAAAATCTGAATGTTTAAGTTCTAAATCCCAGACATGAACCTCGTACTTTAACTTTAATGCTGCTAAACCAAAACAATGAGCTCAAAGATACTAAAATCGCAGACCCGAGGGAAACCGAAGAGTCGGGGACATTAGTACAACATGACAGGTTATCTCATCTGGAGTGAATCATCGCTCTGGCCCGACAGAAACAGGTGAGACGTGGCCGTCCGCTAATTCCTGCAGCTCAGATTGCGGCCGAGGCTTCAGAGAGCTACCGAATACCGAGGCTGAGAAGGTGACATGCGAGCCCTCCTCATGTCGGAGCATGAAACACAGGCAGGATGTTTGCATCAGCGACATCCATCAGACACGGCCAATGAATGAAGACACTCGATACGTCCAAGGATTACTACTCGACACAAGACTGGCTATGAACATCTAGATTTCATACTCGGTAGACACAGGAGCATCAAATATTTCATCCTCCACCCATCCATGCTTCGGCTTCATGGATCGTTTTCTTCGGGGAATTCTTGGCAGAGCAGCAGATGGGGGAAACATAAAATCGGATGTTGGCCTGAATTCTTATCTTGCAGATATCAAACGGAACACGACTGCAGACGCACATGAGCCGGATACTGTAGGAAAATAGCAGGATACTCATTCATCTCCAGATTAGAGCGTCATATCTAAACCATGCACTTACAGCTCAACATAAGGGACGGCGTAATAACTCTGCTGTGATGTTGTTAATTGACTTGACAAATTTGTGTTTAGGAGAGCCCACACGCTGTTTATTTGACCGTCTGGGTGTGGTGAGGGAGCTCGTAAATCAAGGTAAGTAGAGGGTGTTGCACCTCTACATGCCAGAAAAAAACATATTCTGTTTCTGGAGGAGTAAAATGAACCGTGAACTGTGAACTGTACATGTTGCAGGGTCTTATGGATGATCATATCTGACATGACGTAACGCTTCCTGCATGTGTCCGTCCTTGTTAAACAAAGTGGTTTGTCCTCGGGGTTGCAAGCGTGGAAACGCCAGCTGATCGTTGCAGATTAGCTGCAGGGCTACTGAGTAAACAGCTACCGCTCACTCAGCTCTCTGTGTATGTACGTTACGTAACTCTTCAAAGAGTAAAAACAGCAGCTAAGAACCCAGACATAAACCTTCATAAAGATAAGAAATTAAAAACAATGGCAGGTCTTAAATATGTCTGGGTTCTGGACCATAGATCCAAATGTTTGTTCAAGCTCCTCGTTTATTTGGGACTAATAAAGGTTTTTCTTATTCTTATTTCTGCAAACTGCACAAAGATTAACAATAAATGAGCAGATAACCCTCAAACAACCAAGCTTACAACCAAACAGATTTCATATTTAGAGCATTTCTGCCAGAGTCAGGCAGTAGCATGCTAACGCTAAGCTCTCTATCATTGGTTGCCTCCATGTGGAAATTGCGTAAAACTGATGCTGCGCTGTTTATATTTGAAACGTTGTCTATGTAAAACCAGATATTAAAACGTTCTTAAAACCACAAATTTTAAAATGTTAATAATTTGTAATGTCAACCTAGCTAGCTAGCTAGCTAGCAAACAATCAAGTCGCCATTTTGGAGTGACGCCATGGTCTGAATCATGGGGCTGGAAATTGAAGTACTACACGTTTTTGAGTTTGTTGTAAATTCATTGGTTATGATTTTGAGCCAATACAACGTGTGAGCGGAGCAGTGGTGGTACCGTGGCGAGTGGAAGAAGTCGGAAAGGTTATATGGTTTGTGGAGGGGAGCCTGTCTGTGAGGGTTCTCAGTCACCCAGGTCACGTTTAAGAAATGCAACTGGAGTTTTTTTGAGAAGATGTTTCCTCACTCGTCCGAGTAGCTTCTTCAGTTCTAACGGACTGAGGTCTGGGAAGTTGAGGTTTAAATGGGAACCTATGTGGGCGTAACCCGTCATAAACGTCCTTGACTTGTTTTTGTTAAGTTAAGAAAGTGGAACGATAAGTGTCCGTTATCTGCGTCAATTTGGCGCCTTAGCTACAGAGACCTCTCAGACCCTGAGTCGTCCACCTCCCAAGAAACGTATCCACGCTTCACGGCAACGAAGACCACAAGAGCTGTGATTGGTCCACTTGGTAGTAGCATGTTTTCTCTTTACTATCTCCGGCTTCTTCTCAATCTCAGCAATTTTCAAATTGATTGTTTTGGATTAATAAAGAGAGAAAACATGGAGGAAAGGTTAACTGAGGAGGTCCGGAGATCGTGTGACTTGTCTCAGACGCCATAAGTGAAAGTGAAGCAGGAAGTAGAAACAAAACCCGACTCACTGAAAAGTCACAGCGCCTACTAGTGTTCAGGTGGTGTTGTTACAGAGCCTGACAAGTATACATGCCTTGCACTGGCGCAGGCTACGTACAACTACGCCGTCTATGTCCTACAGTGACACAAATAAGCCTCAATGGCTATAATACTCATCTGTTGTAGGGGGGGGACTGTTTGTCCTTGTCTTCTTTCATGGACAAATGGTGCTCTACTGACCCACTATCATTATATCAAGGTGTGACTGTTGGGACTGTATCCACCTCCTCTGTTCAGAGAAGGTTTTTCCAATCTTCTCTGGCTAAGATTTGAACATTGTCGTCTTCCAATGAGTGTCCTTTGTCCTTTAGTTGTAGGTGGACCATTGAATCGATCCATGACGAGCTCCTGTGTTGGGACATTTGTGGATGGGTTGACTCTGTTTTTGTGTTCTAACTAGTTTTCAGACGCTCTTGTTCACAACATTTGCTGCTGCTGCCACAATAAACCAGATTTTCCAACACCAACAATTCAATAATGACCAACTTCTAGACGTCTTTAACGTATAAATAATAGATATCTGTCTGTATCCGTTCCCGGTGGCCTAACAGAGGGCTAACTAAGAGGCCTGCGTTTGCAGAATTCAAGCGCCAACCTGCCAAATGTCAAGGACCTGCTTTACCTTTCAGCCACGCACTCCTGTAACTCTACACCGCCCCGGAGGTCAAGCGTGCTGACCCCCCGCCCTGAACTCCCTCCCTTTTAACTGGATATCCTCGTGTTTGAACCTGCGCCGCTTAAAAGAACCGGCCGTCCCCGCACACACACAACAACAACAACCCTTCAGAAAGCATCGTTCACAACAGAGCGCTGGTTGTGAAAACACGCAGATAAGGGCCTGAGTGTTGAAACACACACGACCACAAAAACACTGGGTTCAGGCTGTCAAAAGGCGTGCTCACATTGTTCTTTTTGTTTTGTCGTAGAATGAAACATTAAACTTGGATTGGTGAAAGTGCAGTCTCATTCAGTGCTGCAGCTAAATGTGGCTTCTGAGGATTATTATTTTCCTCCTCCTCTGCTTCTTTCTGAGACCTGCATAAGCCCAAAATGAGCTCAAAATATTTGGGTCAAGACTGAAAATAGGCTTGAAAATGCAAAAAAGTAAAGCTAGACAGGAATCCCAAGCTGTTTTCCTTGAATACAGCAACAGGTCACCTCCGAGCGAACTTGTCTCAACGCACACAGGAGATCATCACCAGGCTGCTGCCTTAAAGAGAACAGCCGCGGGACAATGGCAGCAATGGTCTCGAGGTGACGACATGCTTACAAATGAAGTGAGTCTGTCTGAGTGAGCAGCAGCGTCCAACATGTTAAGTAACTCCTTTGGGAGCGCTCAGTGAAGCGAGGGCGCTTTGTCTCCAGAGCCCCGGGAGAAAACATTCTCAGCCCGTCCGAGCTAGGCTTCTTTCAGATCCCTCTCCAGGATCATTTAAAAGCCTCGGCCGCCTGAAAAAAAAAAAGTGTTACCACATTCTGCCAGGAGGGCCGACAAACCGTCCAGACAAACAAACCTCAGAGCCCCACACACACAGAGAGAACGGCTTTTTAAAAGACTTATTCTCTGGTCTGGTTTGGTTCTGGCTCCTCGGATCGGAGGGGAAGTGAACCAGGCTGCTTTTGATCTTAATTTAATCGAAAAGTAGAGAAACCTCCACGGGGCACCTGTAGAGAGAGGATGTGGATGTTTTAAAACGTTTGTCGCACTAGCTGAGCCTAAGTTTCACTTTGAGCGTCGGGTAATTAAAAAAAAGTGGCATCGTCTGGTGGAGTCGCTCTATTTAAAACGGTTGCTGCGGCAACGGCAACTCGTACCAGGGCTAACCTCGTTTAACCCGGGAAGAAGAAAAAAAAAAAAAAAGCGGTTGTATGACTATAAATTTAAATACTGGTGCCGTCTAAATTTAAAGTTATGGGAAAAACACTTTTAATTATTGCAGAGGCCTAAGTGGCGTTCAAGTACTGTAGGATTTTATACGAGAAACGTGTCAAGATGTCATCTGAAACTGTCAGGAGTTTAAATTAAACGAGCTTTCAGTGCTTGATTGTTCTCTTCTACTACGTTAGACACGTTTCAGACCGTAACAAAAGACAAATTAATGTTTGAGGCCCAGATTTTAATCAATAAAAACACTTTTTAAGATGAATTTCTGTCTCTGGTGACACTATAGAGCAGTTAAATAAGTGTAAGAGAGGAAGGCAGGAGGAAATGTTGGTCATTTAAAGCCTGATTATAAATAAGCTCTGTAGCTACACCTATCCCGTCCCATCCCTGGCTCAGGGGCAGGGCAGCCCTTGGTATCACTGCTGTTACCACGGCGATGCAGCAGCAGCAGCAGCAGCAGCCCCTCTGCATCTCCCGGCGCAGACGCATTCAACGTGCCGCATGCAGCAGCAGCAGCAGCAGCAGCAGCAGCAGCAGCAGCAGCATCAGCCCTCACACACACACGGGCTCATAAACCACATCAGCACAATCACCACCCCTGACCCCCTGGTCCAGTCCACCCCCCCATCCCTCCTCCTCCTCCTTCCACGCCTACTGCTCTGGACACAAAACAGGAACAAAAGCTTTTCATCCTTTTATCCACAGAAACACGCAGGCAAGCGATGGAGCAGGGCAGAGGATTAGAAACCCCCCCCCCCCCCCCCCCCCGGTTTAACCCCACGGAAACGTTCAAGTTTTCTCAGCCCGCATCCGCTCGCAGACGAGGAAGTCCTCAGCGGAGGATTGTGGGAAAGCGAGGCGTTGCTGGAAAGTATATAACGGTGATGGCGAGGTGTCGGGAAGCAGAGACGCCAAAGAGGAGGAATACCTTTGAGAGAGCTGATCTCATGCTGGATGGACCTCGAAGAATCCATGCTCGCCGTCTCCCCGCCCGAGGCTCCGCACAGTCGAGCTCTGCAAGGTCAGCTCAGCTCAGCTCCACCACGCTGGAGGATGTAAACGTCTCTGAACTAACGGCAGCCTGTTTCTATCCCTCCCTCTCTCTCCCTCTCTCCCTCCCTTCCTCTCTCTCTCTCTGCTGCCACAGGAGTTGGCAGCTCGCTCCCTTTCCCTTTCTCCCCCCGCTCTCGCTCACTCACAATCCCCGTCAGCAGAGAAATTGTGAAAGAAATGCGCACACACACACACACCCTCCCCGGCTCCCCGGCTCGCCACCTCCGACCCCTCCCTGATGTTGTCCCGTCTCATCCTTGTGGTGTTTCACAGGGAGGCGCCTCGGCCAATCAGAGCCACGCTCCGTCAGAGCAGCGTACAGATGGTGTCAAGCTGCCGGTGCAGGGAGGGAAAGGTTTGGAGTGAGAGGAGACAAAATGCTGCAGAAAGAGATGCTCTATGACATTAAATTATAAAAGTAGACGGAGGTTTATTTCTGCAGCGTCACGACTACATCTGTGACTCAGCAAGTCTGAATTATTCAAGTACTGGACAAGAAGAGGAGTCCCTCCACTCACTCTGTGCTGCAGAGAAGAAAAGCGTGGATCTCAGAGGAGTCTGCATGAAAAAGCTTCATCTTTAATGAAACTAAATCATGCAGGAGCTGCTTTATAAATAACAAAAACTAAAAAAAGAAGAGGACGTGTACGCACGCAGGAATCTACAGTCACGATAAGAGCCGCTGACACGATCCTATAATCGTTTCACGGTGCATAAAACATAAGAGAATCCAATCCATTTACTTTTATGAGCCCCCCCTTTTTAAGGGTTTACGTTGCTACGGCGATGGCAGTATTGTTTTTGGAAGATGACAGCAAGGTGATGCTGACTTTGACTCAGCAGTCTCCTCCAGCGACTGGCTGACGCTGCTGCGTGGAGACGTATGAGGCGACCGACAGAGGATGGTTCAGAATCCTTTTAGAGCCCGCGTTGTAAATCTGAGGCTTTTGATTTGAGCGCGACGGCAAAAGTGACTGCAGATGCTTTAATGTGTGTGTGTGTGTGTGTGTGTGTGTGTGTGTGTGTGTGTGTGTGTGTGTGCGTGTGTGGAAACTGACGGAGTGTATTATCGTCTCTGCAGAGTCGCTGTTAACGTCAAGGAGAGTCTGATGTGATGTCACAAATAAATAAGATAAATAAAGGTTTCAGAGCAAGAACACAGACCTGCACTTGTCTGACGTCAGTAACTGTGGTAACGCCAAACATACACCGATCAGCCACAACATTATGACCAGGAGAAGTAAAGAACATCAACCATCTTGTGACAGTTCAGTGTTCTGCAGAGAAACTTTTGGATCTGCCATTCATTCATTCATTCATTCATTCATTCATTCATTCATTCATTCATTCATTCATTGGTGTGGATGTTACTTAGACATGTAGCACCCACCTAGACCAGACCAGGAACCCCCACCCCATAGCAATGACACTCCTTGATGGCAGCAGACATCCCCAGCAGGATGCACACACACAAAAACACTTTAGGAACAACTCAGAAAAATCATGAAGAACATCTCAAGGTGTTGACCTGGCCTCCAGATTCACTAGATCCCAAACTGATCAAGTATCTGTGGGATGATCCACAGAGGCCCCTCCCCTCAAAGACCCCCACTGTGTTTCCAGACACCACAGGACACCCTCAGAAGACCCATGTCCATTCTCTGATGAGTCCCAAGGCACATGGGAAACCTGCACAATATTAAGAAGGTGGTCATAATCTTATTCCTTAATATGACAGTGAGTTGACCTGGTCTTCAAATTCACTAGAAACTGATCAAGCATCTATGGGACGATCCACAGAGCCGCCCCCGCCCTCCACTAACAGCATCCTGTCCCCTCAGAAGTCCCACGTCCATTCTCTGATGAGTCACAGCTGTTTTGTCGACCCACACAATATCAGGAAGGTGGTCATAATGTTACGCCTGATCGCTGTATAATGCCACAGGATGAGGAAACCTGGCTCGGCTGCAGGTGTAGCCCCGTGAGTAACGCTCACAACGCGTCCCGGAATAAATAACAGATCAACTCCACGATGTTCTGAGTCAGCACAGACGCTGATAACAGGATTAATGTCAGTGAAGTTGAGTTGATCCTTCGTATCCGGGCTGATTAATCTGTGTGTTACTCACGAGGGAACAAAGGGGTGACGAGGACTGTTCTGCATTAAACAGTAGGATATAGACCTTATTAATCACACGGCCCCGTGGGGAGGACAGCCAGGTGGTCGCGTGCATCCAGTTTCAGCGTCAATGCAGCATCCTTTCTGAGGGATAGTCTTCTTCCTAATTAAGTCTTCAGTGGCCAGACTACTTAAAAGCTTCTGAAAAGCACCCATTACAGTTCAATGGACGGGTTGGAGGGTGGAGGGGAGGCGGGGGTAAAGGTTCTCTGTGCTACATGTGTCAAACGTTCAGCCGATCCGGAGAGCGCGGCGTTGACAGCTGCTTTTTATTACGAAAGATGAATAGCTTAAATAGTTCACATTGCCTGCAAACCGACTCTAAATCACATCAGGAAAAAGCTCAGAGACACAAAACAAGGCTGCTTTTATAATTAAAAACACGAAACGACGAGAGACAAACGAGTTCTTAAAACCTGCAGCAACAATAAAAATGGAAAAAAGAAGCTAGTGGGGATGTTTTCCCAACCTGGAAACCAGCAGCTTATTCTCTCTCATAGCGGAGAGCTGCTGAATTCAACAGGCTGCCTCTGACCTTCCACTGTTACACACTAATCCTTCATCGTGTCCGAATGAGTCGGACAAGTGTGAGAAAAAACACAAGAAGAGCGCGGCACGGGAACTCTTCCTGCACGACACGACGGCACCAGCACATTTCAGCCGTTTGCTTCGGGTGAGAACTTATTCAGGGAGGCAGTAATGGGCTCTTTTCCAATCAATACACAATCAATGGATTCTTGTCAGGCCCATGATGAAGCACGGATCCAGTTTCAGCGGCGGCAGAAAGAAACAAGAAGCTCGGACGGGGACAAACAGGCAATGTCCACAGATTATGACAACAGGAAACGCTGATTTTATTTCTGATTTAGAGCCTTGATTCTTACTACCTCTACAGGACATGGACACAATTACACAACAAAACACGAGGTCTCACGTAAATCACTGTAGCTTTTTTTGATTTTAGTCCAAGATTTCACTTTGCTTTGGCTCACGGAGGACACTTATTGTCAACAAATTGAGAAAAATGGATCCTGAGAATGTCCAAAAACGTTGCGTCTCCAGCTCTCAGCGAGAAAACTCAATGAACCCAGTGAAGAGGTACAAGAGCACTAACGGCTAATGCCACTGAGACAGGAGGGACAATACGAGAGCAGGACTGGGACATGTTTGCTTGAAATGCACCGATCAGTCACAACATTATGACTGGACAGGAGATGTAAATAACATTGACAATCTTGTGACAGTTCAGTGTTCTGCTGGGAAACTTCTGGACCTGGCATTCATTCATTCATTCATTCATGTGGATGTTACTTAGACATGTAGCACCCACCTAGACCAGACCAGGCACCCCCACCCCATAGCAATGACACCAATGACCCCAGCAGGATGCAGCTTTAGGAACAACTCCAAAAACATGAAGAACATCTCAAGGTGTTGACCTGGCCTCCAAATTCACTAGAAGATTCCAAACTGATCAAGTATCTGTGGGATGATCCACAGAGGCCCCTCCCCTCAAAGACCCTCCCACACTAACTACATCCTGTTACCGGACACCACAGGACACCCTCAGAAGACCCACGTCCATTCTCTGATGAGTCACAAGTGTTTTTGGAGACCTACACAATATTAGGAAGGTGGTCATAATGTTATGCCTGATCAGTGTATAATGTCAAAAGGAACTAGAAAGTAACTTCGATATCTTTCTGTATATTATTTTGAAAATCAGTTTGAGAATCACTTTAGCTACTAAGCTACTAATATCATTTGGGAAGTTTTATTTTGAAAGTCTGGCCTGCTTCCAGAAAATGTCCTGTTTCTAGCTGTGTCGTTTTATTTTGAAAATACAACAGACTTCCTGAGAAACTTCAGGAGCACTGTCTCTGAATAATTTCTAGCTGTATTAAACGTGTCAAAAGGTCTTCACAGGCGCTCTTTTCCATAAATTTAAGCAAAACGTCGAGCAGGTTAAAGATCGAGCGACAAATTTTGAATGAACGACTGAACAATCTTTTTATTCCAGCAGCGTATCTTTTCAAAGAGGCGCTAAATCACATAAATGGTGGTGCACCTTCCGATCGTTCAACAGGCAAAACAGTTTAATCCAATGATTCACTACCTGAGATGTGTGGAAACTGATTATTGTGCAACAACCTGCAGAGCACCTTAAGAATTTATATGAATATTGGATGACTGGGATTATTAACTTAGCCTCTATCAGCCTCTGCTGCTTTTATATATTCCAGGAGTTGATCCTAATAATACCCCAGCACACAAATAACACCCTAATACACCCTAATTCAACTACTACAAGCATTCAAGAAGTCAGAGAAAATTAGATTTCCTTTCTAATCGTCACTACGCGGCAAATTAAGCCTCCTGACTTCACACCAGCTCCAGCGATGATCCTGTTTCCACGCAGCTGTTCTTTACTACAGCGTAGACACAGCCCAGGTTTCGTGTCCCACTCAGTCAGAGGTGGAAGGTGCGGTACGCCCCCTTCGACCCCTCTCTGGGAGTCGTCCCACAGTGGAGTCAGAAACTGGAGCAGGAGCAGTTCGCTCTGGGCTTAGAGGGGAGGGACATGAGGAGGAGGCGATACTCCCTACAGATCCACTGCTGTCTGCTGTATCGACTGATATCAAACTCTGTGTGCAGTTGCTGCAGCTCATCTGCACACACACACACACACACACACACACACACTGTCAGCAGCTAAAAATAATCTATTTACTACCGCCTCGCCCTGCTTCTCTCTCATACATGAAATATTTTCAATAAAATAGTCCTGCTTACACAACAGCCACTTCCCGTCATTCAATCCATTTATTTAGCCTCTGAATTCTGCTGTTTGCTTTTAAAGTCAAGATCGAGTTAAACAAGGAATGATTGTCTGTCTCTCTGTGTTAGCCCTGAGACAGACTGGAGACCTGTCCAGGGACAGCCCCCCCACCACCGTTCACGGGACAAGTGGTTACAGAAGATGAATGAATGAGCATTTTGCAAATAAAATTACAGAAACATTGATTTATAAAGGTAAAATGTAAGATTATTCAACAAGAATATTTGTGTTCGGTGAATCTAGGAATATATGCCATTAAAGGGGAAATGTTTTTGCAACTTGGATCTTATTTCCTGGCATAAAATGCGATGGTTTACTCACCCATATAACTTTGGTGTCATTTGGAGTCGTTCACATGATAGTTAGCTCCAGGGGCACTAGTGTATCATGACAAAATATTGGTGAAATGAACGAGTTTTGCAGCAGATAATGTGTTATTTAGAGGCCGTGTTTCGGTGCCCCATTCACTCCCACTATATGGATATACGCATATAGTATCTATGTTTAAAGAAGGTAGAAATACGTGAAATTTAGGGGAATAATTGTTGCATTTGGTGACGGGATAAAAACATGGCATTCAAGCAAGAAGTATCAGTATCATGCCAATAAGATGAACAAGAAGATTCAAGTTAGCAGAACTCTTGGCAAAACTTAAAAACCTTAGTTAAAGAGGAACTACCATTTTTTACAACCTGGACCTCATTTCTGGCATAAAATATGATCGTTTACTCATCCATAAAACTTTGGTGTCATTTAGTCCTTTGGAAATTTTTTAGATTGAATGGAGCGCCGTGTATATCCATATAATGGGAGTGAATGGGGCACCGAAACGCAGCCTCTAATTAACACATTATCTGCCATGAAACTCGTTCATTTCACCAATATTTTGCTATGATACGCTAGTGCAATTCCCCGTGGAGTTACCTGTTATCATCATCCGGCGTTGTGTGGATTGACCTACTGACCTCTGACCTGGATGATGTCATCTCTGAGCGCCGCCTGCAGCTGTGACGGTCGGTTTGTTTACCTGTAATTTGCTACTGCTAGTCTTTTTTTCTGATTCTGAGGTTGTGGACGTCGGCTTTGTTTATGATGGACGTCCTTACTGTTTTGAGAGTATATGGATGAGGAGCTTGGTGAAATGAATGAGTTTCACTGCAAATAATACGTTATTTAGAGGCTGTGTTTCGGTGCCCCATTTACTTCCACTATATGGATATACACGGGCTCCGTTGGATCTAAATATCTTCTGAAGGACTAGAAATGACACCAAAGTTATATTGGTGAGTAAACGATTGTATTTTATGGTAGAAATAAAGTCCAGGTTGTAAAAAATGGTAGTTCTCCTTTAAGTCAACAACAGCAGACAAAACTCAAAAATCTCAACTTTTTCTTTTTTACAGTGTAGTCATGAGATGTAATTACTTTAAACACACTTGTACAGACACAAGATACAGAAGGCCTAGGAAGTATAAGATGGTCCTGCTTAGGTGTGTGTCCTCCTTCTCTGAGGACAAAGAGGAGCTCCTACCAGCAGGACTCCAGCACCGGAAGAATTCACAGAATGTGTCACGATGACAAATGTTTTGAGGCCGGCTCTCGTTAAGATCTACAACTCTGAAAGAGACACATTCAGGATGTCTCCTCTCCCTTTGTGCGGCACAAATCCACTGGAGGCTGTTTCTAGGGCCAACCCGGAAAAGAGCAGTTTATTAACCTAGAACAACACATCCTTTCTGTAGGGATGTGACCTTTAAAAAGAAGGGGATGGGGATGACGACAGCACTGAAACATGTTTAAATACGGATCTTAAAGTAGCTGGCACCAGGAAACGCGGCGTGAGGCAACGTTAGCACACTCACTGTTGGGTTCTCCAATACAGAAAAGCTTTGATTGAATTTTATCAGATCTGAACTCGTTTTAGGCGACAACACAGTCATTATTTGTGATTTTCTAAAAGTTGTGGTAAGAAAAAAGTGAGATAATAATCAATATAAATGCTGTTGTTGCTGAATCACAGCCCACAGCTCCACAGTTCATAGCCATGAGCGATACCAGAGGTCAAACGGGGCAGCAGAGCTAGGGGTGGAAACGTGGAAAAGCCAGAAGCCCTGCTGAAAAACAGCCTACATGCCAGTCAGCTCACCACCAACATTCCTGGCATTAGTCTGGCTTACTGCTGCATGCCAGAACCAGGGTGTTAGCACCATTGTTCCCCGGCCCGGGACCAACGTGAGGCCGGGACCTCTACGCCCAGGTCAGCCTGTTTGCAAACGGCAACCCTCGGATCTGGTGGTGCACAAGCAATATATATTAATCAGGTGTTCTAATCACTTGGCCTGGCCCCAGGTGTATAAATTCAAGCACTCAGGCATGCAGACTGTGAAACAAGACATTTGTGAAAGAATGGGCCGCTCTCAGGAGCTCAGTGAATTCCAGCGTGGAACTGTCATAGGATGCCACTTGTGCAACAAATCCAGTCGTGAAATTTCCTCGCTCCTAAATATTCCACAGTCAACTGTCAGCTCTATTATAACAAAATGGAAGCGTTTGGGAACAACAGCAACTCAGCCACGAAGTGGTAGGCCACGTAAAGTGACGGAGAGGGGTCAGCGGATGCTGAAGCACATAGTGCAAAGAGGTCGCCGACTTTCTGCACAGTCAATTGCTACAGAGCTACAAACTTCATGTGACCTTCAGATTAGCCCAAGTACAGTACGCAGAGAGCTTCATGGAATGGGTTTCCATGGCCGAGCAGCTGCAGCCAAGCCACACATTACCAAGTGCAATGCAAGGCGTCGGATGCAATGGTGTAAAGCACGCCGCCACTGGCCTCTAGAGCAGTGGAGACGCGTTCTCTGGAGTGATGAATCACGCTGTTCCATCTGGCAATCTGATGGACGAGTCTGGGTTTGGAGGTTGCCAGGAGAACGGTACATTTCAGATTGCATTGTGCCAACTGTGAAATTTGGTGGAGGAGGAATTATGGTATGGGGTTGTTTTTCAGGAGCTGGGCTTGGCCCCTTAGTTCCAGTGAAAGGAACATTGAATGCTTCAGGATACCAAAACATTTTGGACAATTCCATGCTCCCAACCTTGTGGGAACAGTTTGGAGCGGGCCCCTTCCTCTTCCAACATGACTGTGCACCAGTGCACAAAGCAAGGTCCATAAAGACGTGGATGACAGAGTCTGGTGTGGATGAACTTGACTGGCCTGCACAGAGTCCTGACCTGAACCCGATAGAACACCTTTGGGATGAATTAGAGCGGAGACTGAGAGCCAGGCCTTCTCGACCAACATCAGTGTGTGACCTCACCAATGCGCTTTTGGAAGAATGGTCAAAAATTCCTATAAACACTCTCCTCAACCTTGTGGACAGTCTTCCCAGAAGAGTTGAAGCTGTAATAGCTGCAAAAGGTGGACCGACATCATATTGAATTCTATGAGTTAGGAATGGGATGGCATATCAGTTCATAGAATGAGTAAAGGCAGGTGAGCGAATACTTTTGGTAATATAGTGTATAAGTGATTAAAGGCAAAGCTTAGGCAACAGTCGAACTTCACAGCATCCCTAAAGCTCTCGGATCAACAAGTCATATTTGTTCAGTCACTCACAGCCAGGCGTGGTTGGGTACACAAGGTTTAAACAGTGTTTGCAAGGGATCACGAGAACAAGATGTAGCCTGTCAGTGAGTTAGCTTCCAGTCAGGACAGCTGCTTTAGTTTGTTTCATGTCTCTGAGGCCGTGACACATCGAGCTGACGGTCAGCTGTTTGTTGGCGTTGGGCCTTCGGTGAGGCCTTAGCGGGGTAGGGGGGTCCGTCCATTCAGCACTTTGAATCCGTAGGGGACTGTGTCGGTGAGAGAGATCACTCTGAGTGACGTTGGAGAAGAGAAACAGAAGTGATGAAAGTAAACACGATGTGTTCAAGTGCAATTTTTCTGGTCCAGACGCTTTGCAACGGGAGGTAAAGTCAAAGTCGGCCTTCGTTGCCGGGAGTACCGGAGCGGATCGGTGTGTCCGTACCTGCTAAGCTAACCTTCTCTTAGCTTTATGTTATAGAATCAGTCCTTTAATCAGTTCATAAAACATATCTGAGGATCTAGATTCGTAAACACCACACTATAATGAGACGTCACAGCGGATCGCAGCACACTGTTTGGAATTTTCTATTTTAGTCTATTCTCGTATCCGCCCCCTTTGCAATCTTGAACAGCCCTAGTGTGCAGAGCGCTCAGGAGGGATAAAATGACAGTTTGTGTCCGACGGTATCCTGGAGACTGAGCTCTCTCCCAGCGAGCGGACCGGTCTTTGCTCTCCTAGTGATATCGTTCTCTGAGACATATTAGAAAAGCAGCTTTTATAACGCCCCTGCTATCAGTCAGTGCTACTCCACCAGACGTGCCGGGTGACACCTGTATCTCTGGTACAACTGTGGGAAAGCAAACATCCACATCACCCGAGGTTAATTGTTAAAAACGTCATTGATTATTTTTCACTTTTTGGAGTAGGAACGACTGTGAAGCTGGAGCTAAAGCTGATTAATCTAAACAAACACACAAAAAAAGATTTAAATATCAATAATTAGGACAGGATTACATGTGTTCATCTTAGAGCATCTGTAAATTACAGTTTTATAAAATAAAGACAGTCAACTTGCACATATATATACTACATTTTTTAAAATAATTTCCATCCATTAAAAGCACCAACACGTTGGTTTTTAACGGATCTTTTTGGACCATCTAGGTAATGAAGAAGATCAGTTGTGATACACAGCATTATACACTAATCAGGCATAACATTATGACCACCTTCCTAATATTGCAGGCCTCCCTTGTGCTTCGAAAACACTTGGGACTCATCAGAGAATGGACATGGGTCTTCTGAGGGTGTCCTGTGGTGTCTTGTAACATCTGGGGATGTCTGCTAATCATCAAGGAGTGTCATTGCTATGGGGTGGGGGTGCCTGGTCTGGTCTAGGTGGGTGCTACATGTCTAGGTAACATCCACATGAATGAATGAAGCCAGGTCCAAAAGTTTCCCAGGAGAACATTAAATCGTCACAAGATGGTCAGTGTTGTTTACGTCTCCTGTCAGTGGTCATAATATTGTGGCTGACTGGTGTATGCTCATAGTTTTTTCCGGGCGCTGGAATAGAAAAACTTTTCTGACTGAGTGTGAGATTAAAATAACTTGACACTATGAATATTTTGCGGTGCGGTTGCTTAATTAATGCCAGCTGTAACTGACTCTCTGGGTTTGGGAGGACACTAATCCTCTGCTCCAACACAAAGCCCGGCTCAGGCGAAGCAGCTCCGCTCCGTCCCCTCCTGCTCCACCGGGAAACTTTGCCAGAGTTCACGGTTGGGATTTGGATTTCTGTGCAGACCTGAAATGGTCCCATAGAAAGAACCTAGTAACCAATTACATCATTTATCATCAAAAGGGATTTGGAGCCAGAGAAAGAATGTGGACTCATCTATTACTGCTGGATAAAGTGGCGTGACCGACACACACTGAGCCGGCCAGCTGGTCTGACCACAGGAAGAGGAACGTTTGAAAGCCAGTGGCTCTGAAAATCACAGCTGACAGGGTCTTTACATCCTCTTAGATGTCAGGGTTTGGTCCTTTTAAACTTTTTAAGGCTGTTGTTGGCTTGTTTAAGTTTCTAGATCTCTGATTAACCAGAATCAAGTATTCATAGCTAAGGCTGGATTTCATTATACTCTGTTATTAGCTTCCAGTGAAGGATGACTGCTTGTTCTTGGACCATCCATCCATCTCTATCCATCTATCAATCATCCGTCCATCCATCTATCCATCCGTCCGTCCATCCATCCATCCATCTCTATCTATCAATCATCCATCCATTATCTCTCATCCATCCATCCACCCATATATCCATCCATCCACCCATATATCCATCCATCCACCCATATATCCATCCATCCACCTATGTATCCACTCATCCATCCATCCATCTCTCATCCATCCATCCATCTCTCATCCATCCATCCATCCATCCATCTCTCATCCATCCATCCATCCATCCATCTCTCATCCATCCATCCATCCATTTCTCATCCATCCATCCATCCATCCATTTCTCATCCATCCATCCATCCATCCATCCACCCATCCATCCATTTCTCATCCATCCATCCATCCATCCATTTCTCATCCATCCATCCATCTACTCATCCATCCATCCATTTCTCATCCACTCATCCATTTCTCATCCATCCATGTGTCTAATTTCAATTAACAAATCAGTAACAACCATTTCCTGGTTTCAACCACAGCCACATTACTCTGATGTTGCAGTTACTCTAATGTCCACTAGATGCTGACTCCAAATATGAGTCAATACGTTAAAATGTCAAACTACATGTTTACAGCCTGGACCAAACAAAAAAGAAACAGTTTGGGTCTCTGCAGGTAACGACAACAGCAGAGTGGAGTGACTATTTATTTAAGTCTAGTTACTAATAAACAAGGGCGTGGATGTTGCGAGTGACACTTTGGTGGCATCTCAGGTTGCTGGGCGTCTGCCTCAGCTCCACTCATCATCCTCCTCTTTGGCCACTGACAAGATGGTGGCAGAAATGTTATGGGTGACGTCACAGAGGCTTCATTCATCTTCATATACAGTCAGTGGTTTATATCTGTTTTCTAATGTGACTGTGTGATTGGTCAGACACAATTAGATGTTTGCTGTCTTTAGCTGAGGTGTTATTTTACACTACAATTATAATACATGCACTATTTAAAACTATTAGCAGATTAATGCTATTAATTCTCGGACAATAACGAGGCTTCATTCTTGGGTCCTGGGCTGCCACATCTGTGCTGCTGCTGCTGCTACACGCACCCGATACAGGTATGTGCAGAGTATCAGAGACACACACACACACATCACACGCACAATGTTTCAGCTGCACACGCGAACAAACAGGGACCACACAGGTCACCTGACAAGCTCCTGTGAAGTAGCAGACAGGTGAGAAGAGCCCACCGAGTCCTGTGTAATCTACTGTACACCGGGGCGTCCCGCTGGCACGGCACCCAGGGCTGGAGGGTAGGTGTGAACATATGTGGAGATAATATATGAGTATGTCCTCTGTCAGGGGAGGTCATCACAGAAAGAGGAGGTCTAGACGGTTTGCCCCTCGGTTTGGAAACACTGTGAATTTTAATCGTTTTTCTGATTTTTATTTAAAGAATTAAGCAGTTATCTATAAGTTAAAGCGTCTGTGCTGCTACACTGAAGTTCTGTGTGAACTTGTAACGGCAGATCGTGCTAGAGTAGGAGCTATTAAGTGTCGATCAACAGTGAAATCTCTGCAATGCACAAAAAGAGAGAGGTCGTCCGAGTAATGTGTAGGAGGCAGAAACAGGTCGACTTTCCAGAGCCTGACTGACCACTAAGAAATGTGGAGGAAGTGCAGTTTGGACCAATCCCAGTTGTTTGTGTCCTGCGTTCCTGCAACTTGTAGTTATATTTTTGGGTTTAGCACCTCAGGCTACTCTGTACCTGTGCTGTAGAGCTGACTAGGAAGCATAGACGTAGTTTAAGACGTTGTTTTTACCCTTATTCTTTATCTCAACGGTGCCACCCTCACGAAGCCGCTCTCCCTTTGAACAAACATACGTCCCCTCCTGCACGCAGACCTAATCATATCTCATGACTGAGACTTTCCTTCCAACTGCAGGGCCAAGCAACTCCAGTATCACACATCCACACTTTCCGCAGCCACTTCCAACAGCTACAGTCTGATTTATTAAGTTTCTTTAAACGGACGTGAAAATGCCTGTTCCGCCTGCTTCAGATCTTCTCAGCAGATCACAGACCAAGATAAGGTTTATGAGAATAAATGCCAACGCGCTGAAGAAAAACGCTAAGTGTTGAGGGTTTTAATCAGGACCTGCTCTACACACCGTGACATGAGGTAATTTAATTTCCTTTTATACAAACTGTAAGGCGGGACCGGGTATCATTTAGTGCCATTTGTGCGTATGTGTGCCGTGCGTGCTTTTGCTATTTTTGAATCTGAGGTCATGTTGCACGAAACCGATCCGAGGCAAGTACTGGAAGTGAAGCGAGGCTCTACAGTGATTCACAACACAAACTTATGGTGGCCTTTTTGGAAGCGAACGCCGCTGGTATTCACGCACACGCGAGGCTCATACTGAAACCGCAGAGCCCACATGCAAAAGCAGGTTCTTGCAGAGAGCAGGGTTTCCAGTTTGTTCGCTTATTTCAAGTGTGTTTAACTTGAAAGGGGGAGCGGAGTTGATTTAAAATCCACCTTGCAGGCAGGATTTGATCATAGAGCTTTGGTATCAGCACAAACAAAGACTATCTTCTTGTCTTGTCACAGTTTACCTGAAAGGTGTTGGTTTTGTCTTTGCTAGTTTGCATATCGCATTTACACATTGGTAGTAAAGGATTTAATATCTATAATTGACTAAATGTACTGAACATGCTTACAGGGAGTGTGCATACTTTGTCTGTGAAGGTTCTCAGACATCCAGGTCATGGTATATCCAAGAAAGGTTCGAAAAAGGCAACTGGACTTGAAGAGTTTTAGAGAAGACGTTTCACCACTCATCTGAGTAGCTTCTTCAGTTATTTATTTTTTTTTTTTGGATGTGTGTACTTTGGTTTAAGGTTAACTCTGGCAAATACAGTAAACTTATGTTCATTACTTTATAGCTAATGTGAAAATAGAGACCATGAATTCTAATGAAACACAACAAGCTGTAGTGACGGTATGCAAAGAAACCCTGGATGACCTTCTCGCTGTGAGGCATCAGTGCTAACCACCTCGCCATTGTTCCACCATCTACCAAATGTTGACGGCAATGGAGCACCGTTTGTAACTTTTGGTTCCTACCACCAGATTTACCAGACTGGCTGGTAGCGGGCTTGGGTCATCGGATGCATCCAGATAGATTGGAGGCATCTAGCTCAGCCCACACAACGCAACAACGCAACAGGAGCCTGGAACCAGAGGTGGAGCAACATGACACGTAGGTATAAGCTGTGTAGCCACCAGAAAACGGCCCCAATTTCCGTATGTCCACTGAAAAATGCGCAAAATAACGTATCAGCGTGGTTTCGTAACATAACTTTGACTTTCCCCATTCATAAATTCGCCACTTTTGGACCATAGGGGCTTCCGTCAAGCATGCCGTGAACCTCCAACATTAACCACTGAGGAAGCAGGGGCGTAGTTTGGCGGAAACGAGTTGACAACTTGAACTGGTCCAACGTTCATTCATTGTCTTGTCTTGTCACTGGCTGTTCAATGGTTAATTAAAAACCAGCTGTTTATACCTGTTATACATCTTGTGTTGCTTACAGTACATTTACATTTACAGTTATTCATGATCTCAACTAAGTGTGGATGCAAACTTCATGCATAAACTAGACTACACCACTGCCTGGAACATCCACCAGTGCCCATTAAACGTATATTACTTGGTAGTTACTTGACAGTTGACTAGTTGTATGATTCAGAGTCAGGTTGCCTTTCTCTAACTGAAACAAAAACACTGTCACTGATGTTGTGGCTCCATCTGGGATCACCTGACGCTCAAAGCTTGGTTTCTGAATGCTGAATTTATCGTGAAAGGAGACTTCTAGCAGTAAACTTTTTGCTCCCATTGATCCTCGCCTCAAAGCTGAGCTTAGTTCAGTCTGGTACATTGCACTGCTGAAGGCTTTTTTCTCCTATCATCACTTTGTTCTCATAAAAAGACATCCAACCCAAGTAGAACATGGACTTACAGAGGTTACTTCACCCTCCCTGAGCATCATCTCGCTGAGCTAAATGTCAGAAGTCGTTTTAGTTTGTCTTTCCTTCAACCAAGAATAACCTGAAGACTGACAGAGGAAACTCCTGGGGTTTATCTGCAGCAAGTATTTAAAGCGGAGCCGCGTGTTTTTACACTAATAGATCCGCTCTGCTGCTACTCTGACACAGAGCTACGGTTTACCCGTCCCGCGGCAATCTGAATTTCACCTGTTGCGATAACTTGAACTTGAATGTTGCCTCGGAGGACGTCACGCGTGAGAACAGCGGTTGTATGAAGCTGAATTAAGACGCGATGAAGCGTAAAACGGGAGCTGATGATTTGGAATCACGGTGCAGTGGAAGTTTTACACGAGGGATCTGATCCCTCTCACCGGGTTATGCTGGGAATGTCGAACCAGAGTCAAAATAAAAATAGAAGAGAATCCATCACAGAGAAGAGCGAAGTAATAATAACTTGAATGAGCCATTTAAAATCACTGTCATATTAATAACGACCACACCACATTACAGGCATAACATTATGACCACCTTCCTCATATCGTGTAGGTCTCCCTTGTGCCTTGGGACTCAACAGAGAACGGGTCTTCTGAGGGTGTCCTGTGGTTTCTGGTAACAGGATGTTGTTAGTGGGGGGGGTCTTTGAGGGGAGGGGCCTCTGTGGATCATCCCACAGATACTTGATCAGTTTGGGATCTAGTGAATTTGGAGGCCAGGTCAACACCTTGAGATGTTCTTCATGTGTTTTTTTAGTTGTTCCTAAAGTGTTTTTGTGTGTGTCCCCCTAGGGATGGCTGCTGCCATCAAGGAGTGTCATTGCTATGAGGTGGGGGTGTCTGGTCTGGTCTAGGTGGGTGCTACATGTCTAAGTAACATCCACACCAATGAATGAATGAATGAATGCCAGGTCCAAAAGTTTCCCAGCAGAACATTGAATTATCACAAGACGGTCAATGTTATTAACTTCTCCTGCCATCTGGTCATAATGTTGTGGCTGACCGGTATAATTGAGTCATATAACAGACTCAAAGACATGGCCGACGTCTCATCTCATGACAAATCCAAAAACAATAACCCAAGTTTTAAACAAACAAGCTCTTTCCACTTCTCCTCTTTTCAAGTCCATGTCCAGGCTTTCCATTTATTCACAATTATCCAAAACAAATGGCATCAAGTCAAAAACCAACACAGAGTAACAGGATGTTCAGTCTTGGCAGTGGGGGCTGGAGGCTGCGACAGGGGCGTGGAGCACCAGACTGGTGCCAGGGCGACGCAGCAGGATCGCTGCCCACAGTGACAGGCACAGTAGGCAACCACATGGGAAGAAAATTACTAGACTACTGGGACGGCGTGGAACAACTCTTTCTTTCCCAGCGTACAGAGACCAAGAGCTGGCCCGTTTGTCCTTGTTGATAGTCTCTTGTGAGAGGGATGAATCTGGTGCCCACAGTTATGAGCCGTTTCTATTTCTAAAGCGTTTTTAACCAGAGATTTTGGAGAGCATGCTTTGTGTTCAAGAGCAGCGACGCCTCGCTTTACACTGACACAGATACAGACTCTACATTACATGACATTAAAATACACAGTGCACATGTTTTTGCTTCTAGAAAAAGAGCTGCCTCCAAACTAGTGTGTGATATGGATGACAGGTTGAACATGAGAGCGCAGCTGTTGCTGTCAGCCCACGTCCTAACCCGGACCGACTCCAGATGTTACTGTAATTCACCTGCTTTTACTGGAGCACTGAGTCCTTAGTTTGAGTTTATTCATTAATTTATTAATCGTATGTAACTGTTTGTCCTCTGGAGGGTCGCTGAGGGGCTGGAGCTGGAGTTTATCTCAGGGCTAACACAGACGACCATCATTGACCTAACCAGCATGTCTTTGGACGGTGGAAGGAAGCTGTAGATCCCAAGCAGATGCAGGGAGAACATACAAAACCAAAACATCTTGCTGCACCAGCGTCAAAGCGAGCCTATTTTGAAGTTGGGCCTTTGCAGTCTTAAAGGTCGTGACGGTCTGTACCTGTGCAGTAGATAAGAAGGAACACACAAGCTCTGATTGATGACTTCAACCAATTATGTTAGTTCCTCAGGATCCAATCTTGCTCAGATGAGAGCAACCAAATCTGAGGCTGGAGAGGCAGAGGTAGCCCAGGGAGCTTTTGACGACTAGCGGCGCTACACAGATGCAACAACTGACAATACAGTGAGTGGTTCCCTCTTCTGTTTGTAAATGTGCTCTTTGTAATGGAAGTGGAAGCTTCACAGGCAAAGCAGAAGAAGAAGAAGAAGAAGAAGAAGCTGTTAAATGTTGATTTGAATAATGCTCCTGGCTACAGTGCAAGCTAGCAAACATGGATGTACGTCAAGAGTCAACATCTCATCACTACAGGCCAGAGGGATCGCATTTGGGAAATTTAAAGAACCGAAGAACCGAGCGCGCCTTTAAACAAATGACTTTCAGCTCAGTTTCAACATTATGTAAACGAGCACAACAACTAGCTTCAACCTGCTGCCTCCTGCCGCACAGACGCCATGATGCCCTCGCCAGTTTTGCATCGGTCAGATTCAAACTCTTGAGAAAGCAAATGAGGAGGTGCAGGAACATCTGGAGAGTGCCGGACTACTGCGTCCTCTTTGACCTAAATATGATCGGGTGAGCCACCTTGCTGGCCGGCGCAGTCTTATCACCCACGCTGGACTTGTGCCATTCAATCAGGGGCCAAGAGTCTTGCCTCTCTGTGCCCTGCAGAGCGACCCCTCTCCGTATGCAAAGGAGACACAAAGCAGCCAGGACAGGACTCCTCTTTGTCGTACCAGTCTTCAACCATTGTAGCCTCCAGCATCTGTCACAAATCACCACATGCATCACTCTCTGACTATTACAAACAAACGTGCCCGTTTCATTTCCACGCTCGGATTATTCCACTTCCTGTTTCTGCAGTTCACAAGCAGCTGAAACAAAGTACATCAGAGCAGATCAGTATGGAACCAATTAGGGGTAGTAAGTCAACCGGGTCTCTCCATTCACACATGCTCTCAGCATTGCTATCATTTGAGTTGAAGAAGAAGAAGAAGAAGAGAAGAGAAAGGGGGTGGCGTTGTTACCTTTGTATTTCTCTCTGACGTTCTCATACGCTTGGACATACTCTTGCTCCTCTGGCAGCCGCTGACCCGGGTCAATCATAGACATGGCCTGGCTGGTACTGAGTCAGGGCTAGGGCACCGTTCTCTCTTGCAAACTTTTCCTTTTCAACTATTCCTGTGGCAGTGTGCAGCCCCCTCTCTGGATCTCTGTCAACCTCAGAGCTGATAAAAAAGAAAGTCTGTCCACCTTTCTGTCTGTCTGTCTCTCTGCCTGTCCCCACCTTCTTCCTTCACCCACACTCAGTCACAGCAGTCCCTCTGAAGCTGTAGGTTTCATTCCAGACCACCACCACCACCAACGCCACCACCACCACTCCTCCGCTTGAGAAATACCCACACACACACACTCACACATCAGACCCTCCCCTTAAAGGCACAGAGGCGAACACACACACACACACACACACACACACCGCAAAGATAGATACCACATGAAGCAGAACACACACACAGCGCCGCACACCAACTCCACCCCACATAGAGATAGATAGAGAGAGACACACACAAGGCTACTACCTCGAGGATTAAAAAAAACAAATGACGGAGCTGTGTGGGGTTATTTGAGTTCCCGCTGCTGGAGAAAGTGGGGCAAGGCACGGCAAGTGGATGCTTTACTATTCGCAGCTTTAAACACCCAGAGTGCTTACACGGTTTCTCCTCAAAGTCACGTCATATTCCCAAAACTGAATGACGGCAGATAGTTGAGCTTTAAAGCCAGAGAGCCACACCTTCTCAGTGAAGGACAGAACACAGGGTCAGAGCTGGTTCACAGAAACCAAAGCAAACCGAGCCACGCATACTTACGGCTTTTAAGACAGAGCTAAATCTTTTTTTACTGAGGAAACATGACACAGGATTAACAGACCTGATGTTTTTTTTAAGGGGACACCGGATGAAAATCTCACTTTTGGAGATTTTTCTGCATTTAGCAGGGTGCGTTGTGTGTCCGCCTGCTCAGAAAAGCTGATAAAATTTATGCAGGCGGTTTGTTTTGCAAGTCGTTTCAAAATTTGACAAATCTGTGATGTAAATGGTTTGCTGGGAATTAAGACACGCCCCCAAAACTCTGTCCCTAAAACGGCTTCGGACTGCCCCCCTCTTTCCATGAAGGCAGGTAGGAGCGACATTGGCATTTCGTTTCAGCAACCATCGGATACACATCGACAATGAAGCGGTCGTATCATGTAAGCTGCTCTGTGCTTGGCTATAAAAGAAATTTGACAAATCTGTGATGTAAATGGTTTGCAGGGAATATAAGACCCGCCCCTGAGCTCAGTCCCTACACGACTCCTCCCCCCTCTCATTCCGTGTACACAGGCGGCGACAACATTTTGTTTCAGCAAGCATCGGATACACATTGACAATGAAGCGGTCGTATCAGGTAAGCTGCTCTGTGCTCGGCTGTAAAGGCTGTAAAATCTTTACACTGAAGGAGAAACAGGAGCAAAATTGTTGGATTAAATTGTGCAAAAACTTGCAGGTCTGTTCCAAACACACTTTTCCCCAAACTGTTTTACTAATTGGGCCAATATGATGCTGAACTCGCATCCAAGTTGTGCTACAAGGATGGAAACTCAACCTCATATCTGCTGTACAAAAGTCAAGGCATCCCGACAGAATCCCTGAACTTTAAATCCCCATCTTTCATTCGGTTAAATTAAAATTCACCCTCAAAACACTGACGCTCTAATCAGCTGATGACAAATGGGGTTTAATGCCGTGACAGGATGACAGTTTTACGATTACAGTCCAATTACTCACAGACCCTCCCGGGTGGAGCAGTGACAATGGTATGACGGGACGCCAACAAAAACTCCAGCTACCCTTGGATATTCCAACCAGGAAGTAGATTTTGGAAGAAGATTTGAAACCAAATCTCTGGGAGGAAAAACTGGAAAAGTTCAGAGGGAGTGTTTCTTTCCAAAACGCACGTCCACAGTGTAAACTTTCCAGCGCTAATAAGAGCAGATGTTTTTGCGGGCATTCGTGTTGTCGCCACGTTTAATTTAACATTAGTGGAACATTACTGAGAAAGACGTTTTTTCAGCAGGACTATCAGGGAGAATATCTTTAACCTCACTCATTCACGACTTTCCTTATTTTCCTGCTCCTCTAATCTGGCTCTCACATCTAAATTGGCCAATCCCGTCACTGCTGTGAATCTTTAAATGTATTCTTCTCTCGTTCACCTCCAGTGTCCAGGTCAAGCTCATTGGACTTTTCATCTCATCCAGATCTCCAGCTTCACCTTCTCCTAAACTTGGTCCCAATAGACTCTTAGCGCCAAAGCTTCACATTCCTCTTACTGAGCTCGTTTTAAATTTACTTTAATGTTCACTAAGAAGGACGAATGGGTTTGCCATTACACTGACCCAGCATGCAAAATAAAGGGACTCTGAAGTTGTTGTTGCATGTTATTGAATTATTATAACCAGTTATAATCGAGTTAGTAGCTGCTCAGGAATTTTTTTGTGCAAAAATTGTATTCCCTGAAGAAGTTATGAAAGACGTGGGCGTGTGAATATTGTACAACACATAAAATTACCAAATACCAACAGAAACCATCGTATTCAGCTGAAGATTAAACTATGCAGCTTCAGTGCAGCATCAAAAGTCAACTCTATTAGCTGCATTCCTTATAATTTAAAAATGTGCAACAAGCAGTAATAAATAATAATAATAACACCACATTTGGACGGCTTCAGCGGCGCGTATGGCAGACGCCCTGGCAGCCCGAGCACATGTGTGCGTGTTATCACTTTCTCATACAGCTGGGAGTTGGTGTTTACTCAGCCATCGGGAGAGTTTCATCAGCTCCAAACTGCAAATTGCAAAAACAAATCCCAATAAATCCATCACATCAGGAATGTGAAGGGAAAAAAAAATCCATATATATATATATATATTTCAAAACTCTGATTAAACTGTGCTGTGTTGCAACTTTGAGCCACCGACTGCAAATACAGTGAGTTATGACCTGAAGGTGAGAGACACAGTAACGGCTCTAATGGGTTTCAGGAGCATTTTGAGCTAAAAAATGATAAAATCAGCAACAGGGCTGCAACTGTTTAGAGACCAACATCTGTTTTGGGTTTGATGAATAGAACAGTCTGATCATTAATGACTGGTACAGGACATTGAACTGAAATTCCTGTTTACTCACATGTAGGCCTACTGATGTTTTACTGAGTGAAATAAATACACACTTTAGAGTATTTTGCTCAAGCAACTGTGGAGAATGGCGATTTAGTAACTGTCCTGCTTGCTGTTAACCCTCTATAGGACACTCACTGAAATACGTGGAATACTGAAGTTCAACCCTAAAGTGTTATTGTAGAACAAAAGTGACATTTTTCAATTTTTTTCTTCCATTTTCATGTAGAAAATCCCTGAAGTTACCATATATGGTTTCTTGTTCTTACGTGACATGTATGTAGAGCATAGACTGTATATAAATATGGACAATGCATCCTCACTTCCTTGCATTGGGCAAACCGACGCTGTTTTCCCAGGGATACAGACAGTGCCGTCTTGCAGCTTAGTAGCCAGCGTCTCATCAGTACGGTCCATGAGTGGAGTCACGCAGAGCCGCGACATCGACGTCACTTCCTCCAGACCCACCCGCGTTTTTGTGTATTTAATGCTGTACTCTGCTCTAACTGGATTATTGGAAATGTTGGATTATGCACTGTACTTGTTTTTAAAATTAGTATTTTTTTTACTACACTCACGGTCCCATGGAGCGGTTGGCATGGCAACTGGCTATGTCACATCCTTGGCTCAAATCCCGCCTACTTACATGGAGGGGGTGGAGCTTATGACCTAGACTGCAGCCAGACACCAGGGGGAGCTCTACTTGCTTTGGCAGTTCCACTGTGCATATTTATACTTTATGTTTTAGACCATTAGAACATAAGTGCTTATTCAGATGCTTGTCAACATACAAATTATCACTTGAGACAACATTAGGACACTTCTTCTTCTTCATGGTTTAAAAAAAAAAGCATTTACGCTCAGCATTCACGCAGGTGTGGACCTCGTAGACGACATTTGACCTGAGAATTTTACCTTCATCTTCCCTGAAAACCACACGCTTCTCGACCTCACTGAGAAGCACGGGAACGCAATTTAAAAAGTGTAGCAGAAGTTACCAAATATGGGTCTATTCCCCATAAAGAGTTATTAATAAATGACATAATCTCTGATTCTGTTAAGGAAGTATGTGGTAGTACTTAATATTGTCAATACACTTACGGCTTTGACTAAAGATAACTTCTTCTATAGATCTTCCCATCATACAGAACAATGTGACGGCTTTATGTTGATAGTTTATGGACAGGATTTCTAAATATGCCTCCCTCTCTCTCCCTGTGTGAAAAGAGAAACCATCCCACTGTTTTCTCATCCCAGACCACCGGACTGTGTCTCTCAGAGAGAAACTCTCACTGTCGTCTCTCCGTCTTTGGCCGGAGTGACGGACGGCAGCGCCAACCGGCCCCTCCCTCGCGTCACACAAACTAAAGCCCCTCTGCCCCCCGTCTCTAATTTACGTCCTCTGCTAGAATAAAAAGAAAACAGCAACACATCTGAGGAAGGAAACCACCTCCCCCTCACTATTCGGTGACGGCTTTCTTGTGTGCTCGCTGATTTGTGTTTGAAACACTTCGCCTGGTTACTAGCTCACGGGTCGGTGGCCCGAATACCAATTAGAGGTTGAAAAATAGTCGGTGTTTAGAGACTGTAAGGACATTATTTTCACTGCTCAGCGGTCAGGACTTACTGTTCCCGTGTGGAATGATACACAGCAGATTTCTTTGCGCTTTTAGAATCAACGGTCACAAAACTATTTAGTTTGGACTGTTTGTGTAGTTATAAAAAGACAGATTTCATCAAAAATAATATTAAACTATGTAAAGATATGATTTTAATACAGCTAAGATTTAAAAAACAAACAAAAATATGCTCCTAAAACACGACAATCAGTGGATGATTAATAATTAATTAACTTTAAAAAAAGTCAGGATTTAATACTTTAATGAAGACGACAATTAATTATTTTAACCAATAAATGAATCTTCTGGCTGAATTTACACAAACGTCCTTGCAAAGAATCACTCAGAGGACACACTGACGTACTTCTTTCCTTGTCAGCCATTCATTTAATCAGGAAAAAGCTTTATTTATGGCCTTGTTTTGTCGTATAATTTTATGTTCTCCTGTGTTTCCGTGACTCAGATCAGATCTATAAGAGGAAAAAAAACTCTGATGAAGGGTTTTGCTTTTTAAATAAAAGGCTCAGTGATGCAGAAAGACGCAGAAGTGATGCTGTGTATTTCATCTTTGGATACTGTCCTCTAGTGACCAGCGTGTATACTGCACGCACTCTGGACGTCTGCTACCTGCTGGACTCTTAAAAGAGCTGGGACAAAGACCTTCTCGGTTACAGCATGTAAGATGCTGCAGATGTAAGCGATCAGAGTGGAAAAGACGGAAAAAGTAAAATCAATAATACACAATTCAATATTCTGACAAAAACTGCACCCACGCTGAATGTAGGGATGAATAATTTAGCAGGTAGGAGGAAACTGTGAGAAACAGAACAGAAGGAAAATACATGAGGACATTTAAGGACGTATGGTTGAGACGTCCACTGTTAGATGAACACTCGTAAGATGTGCTCCTGGATGAAACGTAGAAAGTCAATATTCAGTTTTGTTCTCAAAGCTATGATCAGAATAACAACAATAATACCTTTCCATCACTGTGAGACAGATGATAACCTACACAGAGGTAGCCTTATATGAGGTTATTGGTAGGAAAACTATCAGGCGTAACATTATGACCACCTTCCTAATATTGCCTAGGTCTGTTGTTCTATCTGGAGGTCACCTTACTCATCTGGAAAGTCCTGATTGGTCAGCTCCACTGACCGTAGCAGACACAGGACATGCATGTTTGAGCTGAGATCAGCTCCTGATGTATTTATATCAGTGGAGGAGAAATGGAAGACGAGGCTAGACGTTGGAATATGCAAAATCAATTGACTGGATGAGGTCTTTGAGGGGAGGGGCCTCTGTGGTTCATCCCACAGATACTTGATCAGTTTGGGATCTAGTGAATTTAGAGGCCAGGTCAACACCTTGTGCTGTTCTTCACGGTTTTTTGAGTTGTTCCTAAAGCTGCATCCTGCTGGGGCTGTCTGCTGCCATCAAGGAGTGTCATTGCTATGGGGTGGGGGTGCCTGGTCTGGTCTAGGTGGGTGCTACATGTCTAAGTAACATCCACACCAATGATTGAATGAATGCCAGGTCCAGAAGTTTCCCAGCAGAACGTTGATTTGTCACAAGATGGTCGATGTTATTTACTTCTCCTGGTCATAATGTTGTGGCTGATCCGTTTAAGTTTCAGATTTAATATATTTCAGATGGCAGATGTAAGAGACATCAGCAAATGGAACCCTTTAAACGTATATTTCTCTACGACCAGACCCAACATGGAGAAAGACAAGATTTCAAACAGAACCAGACGTTCTTTAAAGAAGATCTCTTCTCTGATCTTCTATCCGTATTCCTCTTTGGTCGTTTTGGGCTATTTCTGCTGCTTCTTTCTCTTCAGCTTTTCAGCACAGTTCAAAATAACTTCACTCTCAATTTCAACATCTCTACTCTTGTCCATCTCTTAACCAAAAGTCTCCATCATCTACTGTGTTGATTTTATCACCCTCCCTCTGCACTGACGTCACTGAAGCACTCGTTTATCCTTCCAGGATAAAAAGTTGTAAAGAAACAACTCAATACGGTCTCGCTGACATCTTGTTCGGGTGTTAGACGACACAGTCTGCCTCTCACAGCGTCCGCAGCCTGATAACAAAACGCTCGCGTCTCCGTTTGTCGTGAGATAAAGCTGCAGCTCCAGCCTTGGACGCGTCTCACAAGGCTGACGGATGGAGTCGGGGGCCGCCGTGGCAGCCATCCAGCGGGACAATGATTACGCACTCATCTTTATCTAATACATTTCATCCGACCTCGGCGTGCTCCTCGTGGTCGGGGACGTTTAAGTCAACGTCTTCTTCCAGGAATAAATTAACCAGATAGTCCCTAAACGGTGGACATGTCATACAATCCTCCTGCTGCTGCTGCTGTTGTTGTTGTGTGTGTGCAGAGACAATAACACAGTCACACTGCAGTACCCCACCCCATCAAATCAATATCAGAGAGGACCAGGGAGGCAGGAGGAGGGAGGGGGGGAGAATGAGGTTGTGTTGTGGTCCGAAGAGACAATCTAAACTCAACACCCACCGCAGGAAATGCTGAGGCAGCGAGTTCATTCATCTGATCCCTGCCTCACTGTTCAGACTGTTAACAAAGGAGGAGAAGCTGCAGAGGCTTTCTGGTGGATAAAGAGACAGTGTCTGGAGAACAAACACCAATCAGCCATAACATTATGACCTAATATCGAGTAGGTCTCCTTTGTTGCCTCCAAAACAGTTGGGACTCATCAGGGAATGGACATGGACCTTCTGAGGGTGTCCTGTGGTGTCTGGAAACAGGACAATGTTAATGGGGGGGTCTTTGATGCGATGGGCCTCTGTGGATCATCCCACAGATACTTGATCAGTTTGGAATCTAGTGAATTTGGAGGCCAGGTCAACACCTTGAGATGTTCTTCATGTTTTTTTAGTTGTTCCTAAAGCGTTTTTTGTTGGGGATGGCTGCTGCCATCAATGAGTGTCATTGCTATGGGGTGGGGGTGCCTGGTCTGGTCTAGGTGGGTGCTACATGTCTAAGTATCATCCACACCAATGAAATGAATCCCAGGTCCAAAAGTTTCCCAGCAGAACACTGAACTGTCACAAGATGGTCAATGGCATTCACTTTTCCCGGTCATAATGTTGTGGCTGATTGGTGCATGACTTGCAAAGATCTCTATAAGTCACGTCTACAGGGATATAAATAAATGAATAGCATATGCAACAAATGCGTGAAGTAAAGAGCCAACGTTCGACATCATCCGTAGAAAAACACAAAATCGTCCAAAAGCGATGAACAGCTTCCGTATAAAATGCTAAATGAGCCTTAGCATTAGTAACGCTGCCTTAGGAAGATAAAGAGTGGATAGCACTAAAAGTCACATTCAGTGCCAGCAAACCTTTTACAGCTTCTTCTTACCTGCAATGCGAAAGATGGCCCTCTCCGCCGGCTCCAGGACGTCTCCAGAGGCCGACTTGGAGCGCTTGATGCGGTGGTGTTTGGGCAGGTTCCAGGGCAGCGTGTCTCCGGGAGACGGAGAGCCGCTCACCGTCGTCCACAGATCGCTGGAGCTCTCCTCCGACGCAGCCCGGACCAGAGGCCTCCTCTTGGGCTTGGCCTTCACCTCCTCCATGGTCTGGATGGACACAGTGAGAAGAAAGGGATGAAAACTGACTCAGAAAACGAGAAGAAAGGAACAAGAACACTGAATTCTGAGTCTATATCATATGTAGTAGATAATCTGAGATGGCATCGCTAAGTAATAGTCTTAAATAAAAAGTCACACAACAAAAGTCCAGAAGCACAACCAAATATAACAGTTGTCACACGTCGCCGGCATCTGGGCAAAAAAATTTGCATTTGAACGCATCGCAGAGGATCCAGCTGCACATATGTTCTGCATCTGTATGAGAGGAAGGCAGCAGCCTGTTTGTCATTCCAAAGCAAAAGTCCTCTCCTGAAAGATGCTACAGCAGGAGCGTCAAACTCATTGTAGCTCTGGAGGCCCAGTAACACAATGAGGTAAAAAGGTAAAGTGCTATAGTGCTAACGAAACTACATGGTCGGATGGAGGGTTAGTCCTGAGCCGAGGCCGCCACAATGGGCCGACCTGACCCGGCACTTAGCACCCATGATTTTTTGATGACGATGATAGGAAAGCTTGTGTCCAGAGGAAACCCACAGTCAGAACATGCAAACTCCACACAGGAAGGCTCTAAGATTGAAGCCTCTCCGCTCTGGGGATTCAAACCGAGGGTTAGCGCTAACCACTGTGCCACCGTGCTGCCCAGTAGCACACTGCCTTAGCGTATTAGCCTTTCAAAGGACAAGCAGTTACAGAATATAAATGAATGAATCATTTTGTTCTAAAGACGACTTTTTATAACAACCTAATGCACTTTTGAAGTAAGCTAGCAAGTGAGCTACTATGCTAACTCCATGACTTGACCTGTGCAGGGAACCAGCGATAAACAAGCCTCCCGACGCACAGATTTACAATTATGAACCCAATGGACTAGCTTAAATTCACCATTTAATTGGCTGCTTTCACAGTTTGATATCTCAAATGAAGAATTAATTTAAAACCAAACCGTCACCTTAATCAAATATATATCAATATTGCGTTGTTAAATCACACTTTTTAACAAAATATCTTCCATCATTTAGCACTTTCGTTTTGACGGAAGGTTTAGATTTACAATCGTCTATTTTTAGCGCAGAGAGAAGATCCAATTAACGGACCTACGGTACAGTTTACTCAGCGTAGAAGAAGAGCATCGGCATGAACCCGTGGCTCACTAGCGCCCTCTTCCATGAAACACAGGTACTGCAGGGCTTCAACGCGGTTTAATGTCAGATAAACAAGACTGAATATGTTACACTCATACATGAAATACATTTATTAGGCTATGGAAGATTGGACACATGATAATGTGGAGAACCAATATACTATTGATGCCATATAGAGTTAGCCAGAGGCACGCGGCAGGACACGAGCTGCCTAACCCAGTTAACGCTGCTTCCAGCCATCGTTATGTGGCTGTTGCAGTGTAGCTGATCCTCTGTTATTTGTGACCTTCACGCACACGAGATATATTTTCCGGGATGCCTCATTTCATTGGACATCGTGGGTTAAGATGCTGGTACTCCTCTCGTTTTTGGCTAATTTACTTCCTGCACGAAACATCCATCCATGATCACCTGACCTAGCACGCACTCACTAGCGTAACTGTTTTAAAGCAACAAACTCCCTTTTCTTGAGGAAATCAGCAGCTCAGAATGAAAACATCGACCCCTGATTGTGTCAAGGCTTCACTACCAACACATGAGACCAACTGGAGACCAGCTCCACGAGTTATTAGCCAGTCGTGACCTTTTTATTGCTGGATATGAAAATGAGAGTCGTACCAGAGAGAGTGCTTGGTCATAATCACCTCTAATATTTATCTCATCTACTCCATACCCCCATAGCCCTCTGAGCACTAACCCTTTCTCCTTATGACGCTTCATTAGAACAAGAAGTTTTAATTCTAATTTTCTTTAAAGAGAAGAGGACGCCTGCATGAAGCATTGAACACGGATCGTTAAGGCCGATACTCTTTTTAACGCAGCTCAATGTTCTGCATCTCTGTACTGCACTACCTTGTCCTGAACATGCTCTTATTTGATATGTCTTTATTATTTTGCAGTGACATCAATCCTGAGGGACACAAAACCAAGCAGTGAGAAGAACATCAGTGAATCAGTCAGCACAGTTAGCTTTACTTGTGTTGCATTGTTTTTATTTTCATATTTGAAAAGGAATATTGTCTTACTGTCATTTCTTTATCATTATTATTAGTAATAGTTGTAGTAGTAGAAATGGCACGCGATCTATACCTTCGCTATCTGGTTTAAATACTGTAAATGTACAATAATTTACTGAAAAAGATATAATCGGTATCATGTTGTAAATTTACAACAATGAACTGTAGATTTATTTCCAGTAATATAGCGAAAACTGTAAAAATACAGTAGTTTGCTGGAGAACCTGCTGCCTGTAAATTACTGTAAATTTATGCTAAAAAGTTTCTCATCTTTCCTCAGATATATTTTTTTTATTAAAGCTGGAAAGTTACAGGATGTTTTACTATAATATAATGCGGCAGAACTAGAAATACAGTTTAAAATCCACGTCCAATACGAATATCTTTCCAATACCAGTAAACTTAAATTTGCAGCAACAATATAACTGTGCTCAGGGCAAGTCACTACTATCCATGTCTAAATTAATTATTTTAACGGTTTCAGAGCGTCTATATTTAGAGCTAATTTGCAGTAACTATAGGACTCAGGCTGCTGAAATAGACCTGGCTCACTCATGGGGGGTGGGGGCTGCTGTGAGGAGCGGGGCAGGTGCTGCTGATGCACCGCACCACGTCACCACGCTCCCAGCTTCATTTCAGCTGAGTCACCATCCTCTAAGCGTGCAGGATGACTCCCCGCAGGGGCGCTGGCTGCACCGCCTCGGACGGGGCAGCAGCCAGAACCCAGAGGGCCCCGCCGGGAGTAGCGTCCGTATGGGCCGGTGGACGTCTGCAGAGAGCTGCAGCACTGAACCCGAGACGTGCATACTGACACATCCGTGGCCATTTATCCCACTTTGGGAGCAGCTTATCTCTGCTTATGTCCACATCTCAGCGTCCAATCAGCACTAAAACCACTTACAGCAGAGCAGCAGCATCCGTTCATTGACTGATCTAAATGGGAACGCGGGCATTTGGCCACTGTTTGACCACTACCAGCCACCAATGGGTCCAGCTTACACCCTAGGACGTACTCCTACACATACAACAAAGATGCTCTGTTAGTACTAGTAAAAGAAATGCTGCGTGGGCTGTTTGAAGGTTACAGGGAGTCAAGTTAAAAATTCATAGCTTCTAAAATAGCCCCAGAGCACCAGGCACCACTTTCACTCCAGATGATCTGCAGCCGCTGGTTTCACTTTCACGCACGACAAACACCTCTGCCGCCACCAGTTGACCTGTTATTACTATTCAGAGTGGCTCTGCTTTCCTTCGTGGCCTCCATCCAAGCGGACTGAAAGCGTCAGGGTGACCCGCAGTTACCAAGCAACCCCGAGCAGCCTCACGGAGCATGCTCCTGAAAGTCTGCGCTGCAGCTGGAGGGGGAAAGTAAAGCTGCCAGGAGAAGACTGACAGCTCGATCCTCTCTCTCTCTCTTTCTTTGCCAAATTAAGGACTTCATCAGGAGTGGATTTGTCGGTCGCGCGGATCTCTCGGTGCAGATCTGGAGCTGCGCCGCATCCATCGCCACACCTGAGCCTGAGCCCGAGCTCCTCGACCTGAGCCGCAGTGGGTGCACCTGACCTGCTCGCCTGCAGCTCTGCAGCTCGGCACCTCGGGGTGAGCGTTGGGATGGTAACAGCACACGCTACACGGTGTTATTTTCTAATCTGCGCGCTTTCAAGTGGAACCAAATCATGTGATTAACAGCGTCCGGGCGCGATGCGGCAAAAACAAAAACAACGAGCAACAAACGATCTGATTCCTGGTTTTACTCACGGCAAAAATATCCAGGGCTGCTTCTGTTTTGATCCCAAGTAAACGACAAATACAGATGTAGCCGCGCTGCAGTGGCGCCGACGGAGGATCCGCGCAAATCAGAGCCGCTCAAACTTCCATCATCCTCCTCATCTGCAGCGGGAGTCGCGCCTGCGTCCTGCGGTATCCGGTATCTGCGGGGTGCCAGAGGCTCAGACCTGGACCGATCCGGGCTGCGGGGTAGAGCCGATGAAGAGGAGGAGGAGGAGGAGGGCAGAAAAGGAGGAGGAAGAGGAGGAATCTGCTCCCCCTCTGTTAGCCCGGTGAAGTTGTGGCTCAGCTGAGGATGGAGGCGAAGAGAGGAGAGGTCTGGGTCCGCGCTCGGTTGCGCATGTGAGAACTGAGCTCAGGTTTATTGCTGCGTGTGGAGGAGAGGCTCCTTCCTTTTTTATTTTTTTTGCTAATGCGGGATATTTATGTGAGGGAGATATAAAGTATGATCCAAGCTGCTGAGATCAGCCTGGATGGATGAAGGCGGCATTAGTCTCAGGTCAGACTGGGACACCTACCCCGTCCCCCTGAGCATCACATCACAGCTACAAACCAGGATCTGTCGTTTTAACACCTGCTGTGCTTTAAATAAAGAAGAACTTCAAGGTTTTAAACACAGCGTCTGATCTTAAAAGCCTCCATGGTGGTGAAATGGAGAGGAAAAAACAAGGTTAGCAAACTTTTCCAGCTGGCATCTGACTAACATCCCAGTTACACAACTGAACCGTCTCCATGACACCAGAGCACTTCTCCATCCACTGAAAACACACAAAATGTGGGTGAAGGCTGTGGAAAATGTGCCACTTTCCTCCCGTCGTCTGACCTCTGCCTGCAAAATGAAATGCAAAATCAAATCTGCTCCATTTAGTTTGCCCCCCCCTCCTGGCCCTTATGCGTCGGGACTCCTCTTTTGATCCTAAACGGGGCCAACTTGATCTGAGTCAAATTAAAAGCTGCCATGCTGGGCCCTTACATAATCACAACACGGCAGCGACACAACAGCAGTGATGGACGGCTTGTTTGTGGAGCCCTACTACATGATTAGTGTCCCACTAGTGGAATGAATCATGGAGCACGGAGGTCTGAGGCGGCGGCGGTGGTGGTGGGAGGAGGAGGAGGGGGAGGAGGAGGAGGAGGAGGAGGAGGGGGAGGCCCGATCCGGCTTGTAGCACACACTCGTATTCATGCATGTCCTCTGTCCTGAATGACGGCGCCTGTGCCAACTCTGCAGCCTTTGTGCCGAAGCTTTAACCTGATCAACCGAGCGCTTCACAGAGACAGAGAGCAGCAGAGATCTGAGAGGAGGAGGACGTAGATAACACCGACTATCTTGTGAGAAATCAATGTTCTGCTGGGAAACTTTTGGACCTGGCCTCCAAATTCACTAGATCCCAAACTGATCAGGTATCTGTGGGATGATCCACAGAGGCCCCTCCCCTCAAAGACCCACTCCCCACTAACAACATCCTGTTCCCAGACACCACAGGACACCCTCAGAAGGACCACGTCCATTCTCTGATGAGTCCCGACTGCTTTGGAGGCAACAGGGAGACATACACGATAATAGGAGGGTGGTCATAATGTTATGCCTGATCGGGATGACTCATCCTGCACCAGTGGGCGTTGACTACTTTTTCTTCCAGTCAAATGATTTTGCGTATTCTCACGTCCGTCCCTCCTCTTTCATTTCTGATATAAAAACATGAGCAGCTGATCTCAGCTCAAACATGCATGTCCTGTGTCTGCTAAGGTCGATGGAGCTGACCAATCAGGACTCTCCATTTTCCAACAGCCCTCTGGTTTTATTAATCAACCCTGAATATTGGAAACTGACGCCAAAGTTTTATTAATTGTTCCTTAAAATCTGATTTCTAAGCTCCTTCTTAAACCTTAAAGTGGTTTAGAGATGGAAGGAAACCATTCCTCACCTCCTGTGTTCTCCCTGCAGTCACAGTTTCCACCCCGGCTTTAAGAGGTCGCCTTTTCCTCTTCCTCGCCGCAGGACGCGCCGTCTCCCGTCCGAGGCCCGACGACTCTTTCACCACGACTTCCTCTGGCTGGACAGGAGCAGCCGTTTTCTCCTTTGGCTTTTTCTTCCTCTGAAATGAAATGAATTATTATCACGTGTAGACATTCAGAGGCCTCATCCATCATGGCTGAAATAGAACCTTTGCAATTCGACGCTCGCCGTCTGAGTTGGCGTTTTACTTTCAGAATGAGACTCATTTTAAAGTTCACTCTGGGATTAGACACGGAAAGGTCTTAATATTCTGGCGTGAGCTGACCGGGCCCGGACAAAGGCTTCTGTTCATTGTGGCTCTGATCATGATTAGTGCTGTCAGGTAAACAAACAAGCGTTTTCTTTTTCCTGCTGTTGAAGTGGAATAAAGCTGTGACATCTAAATATTTCCACGTGACGTTTGAAAACACAGGAAGCAGACGGGCTGATGATTAATCCCTCCCAGTGGCTGTTTATTCTTCTGTCAGTCGTGTCCGCGGGGCTCGATCTCATCTTATCACACAGGGAGGGATTGTGCAGTCGTATGAATTAAAACTCAAAGAAATGCACGCGTGACATTTTTGTTGCGAGGGACAAACAGGACGCTCTTTCATCGTGCACAGTTTTGTACGAACGAGCGTCGACGTAAAGCTCTGACCTCTGACCCACGTCACGCAGGCCTCCTATTGTCTTTTAAATATTGATGCTCATCCCACGCATGCTCACGCTCGCCTTTTACAGCTCTGTGCACGTCCGTCATCCTGATAACTGATGATTACACCGGTGCATGTGTGCGGCTCTGTTTCTGTGCCCGTCCACTTGAAGGAAATGGACCTTTCGCCGGTCGAGCCGGTGCCAATCAGACAAAGGGCTTCAGTCACGGAGCCATTTCAGAGAGCCTCTCCAACTTATCTCGCACAATGGCCGCACAGTGCTCCTCAACACTCACAGGGGACGGTGCCAAAACGCACTGAGCGAGGCCAGCGGAGTTACAGACCTCTGAGTAAAACACGAGCCCACTCGTAGAACACACTCGGAGCTGTCGTGTTGCTGGAAGGCGACAAAGCTGCAGCTCTACACAAGCCGGAGTAGGTGCTGCGTGTTATCTGCGGCTTCATTAAGTGTTTGTAAAGCTGTTGAATGAACAATGTGCTTTTGTTTGAAGCTTCAGCAAACGCCAGTTTCTCTCGTATTAATAAAGTGAACATTGATCCACTTCCTCTTATTTTTGAGGCTTTGAGATCTGATCACGACATGGATTTAGCCGTGCTTCCAGGATCCAGATGTTATTTTTAGGATTTGGTGCACGCCTCCAGAGGCTGTATTGCAGGGGTGTCACTCTTTTTTAGTTCAGGGGGCCACATACAGCCCAGTTTGATCTGAAGGAAGCAACACAACAGCGTATTAACCTGTAAATAACATCAACTCCAAACGTTTCCCTTTGTTTTTGTGCAAAGAAGTACGTTTAGAAAGTGTCTACACTTAATTAACTGCACTATTAATGGACAACCGGACATTTATTAAAAGAAAAATAAGCGCAATTTGTGTTCAGTTCCAGGTCTCAGTGTTGGGTTATGTCAGTGGTTCCCAAAGTGGGGAGGGCAACCCCTAGGGGGGGGCGCAGAGGCATAGCAGGGAGGGTCGCAGGACGCAGATGGAATTAGAGAGTGACACCCGCAGTACGGGACTCAGCTTCACCTTTGGTAACATGATAGGGACGGGATAGAGCAAATAATCAACGGGGACGGGGCGGAGTCGGAGATTAAAAAATAAATAAAATAAAAAATGACGCTGCAATGCGGCGAGTGCGCCCAACTTTCGACGACAACATATAGGGAGCGGGACGGGATTTTGGAGTCTTTCTGTCTGGATTTTGCGGGACAGGTGGGACATGTTATCGGGCTTATGGGGTCGGACATTTCAATCTAGAGTCTCCTCTACCGTATCGAGTCCCTGTCTTTTCCTCTAATGTGTAAACAAACGTTAAAATTTTGTTTTATTTTTGGTCAAACAGGTCAAATCCCATCAGCCCGAGTTGCACTTTGCATCAACAACCATTGTGCCTGTTTAAAACCCTGCGCTGTAGCATCCTGCCGTTAGCATTTAGCTCCACAAACGGTCACTTCCGTGGTTCTTATTTACCGTTGGCGGAAGCTGCCGTGAAAAGTGCTCACCTGCCTTTAGGAGGAACTTTGGGTTCAGAGGATTAAACCGTCAACCCTGCAATTAGTAGCATCCAGCCACCACTGTGCTTTATCACAGAGCATGGCTAGTCTTGTTTAGAAGACAAACATTTAATATTTTACCTTAAGCCTTAAGTTAGAGGGTGTGAGCTGTAGTTTAAACATTGCTGACCAATGCAGCTTCTGAAAATTAAGCAATTAAACGAGACACAAACGTGACTAAACAACCTAATATCCACCTAATATCAGTCTTCATCTAAAACTTCCTCTCTCTCTGCAGATTTATTCATCCAGATAACAGATAAAATCACGTGGGAACGAGATGAGGGCTGACTTTTGTGTCCAATAAAACTGCCAGGGATCAGATCACTGAGTTGGCTGGGTGAAAACCACAGGTGAACGAGGACCCCTGAAGTCTGAGGCTGGCGTTACAAGCCGACAGGAGGAAGAGGAGCGGGCTCGGTAAAGCGGGCAGCGTTTTCATGAGCCGAAGAGGAATTTAAAAGGAATGTGAACATTTGATGGGACTCTGGAGGAAGTTAAAAGAGTCTCACCTGAGCTGGAGCTTTGGATTTGGAGTGATTCACCATCACTGTGAGGGAAAAGATAAAACAAAATCAATCAGTTAAATGTTTTTTTATTTAATGATGAGACAGAAATGACCTGAGCGTGCGTTCGCTGCAAGTATCAACACGTGTCAGGATGAGGATACAACAACTTCAGCTTCAGCTGTCAGTTGACCCATCACAATCACACGCTCATATTCTGCACTGCACATGGTTAAAGGTTTATGTGCTTGGTTCAAAAGGGAGGGGAGAAAAAAAATGTGGCGTGCCTAAAGAATCCTAAAAAAAGTTTTATTGCACTTCTGTGCATGAAAGAAAGACCCATTGTATCCCCCTCACAAAAAATAACGGGACATTTCCACGAGAAATCGGAGCAGCTCAGACCACAGGACGAGAGCCGGAGCCAACCGGAGCTGGCAGCTTCTGGAAAATGTGGATCCTGCCGCCTTGGAAAGGAAACACTGACAATTTACAATTACCGGTCTTTGTATGGGGGGGCGAAGAAAAAACACATTTCCACTGTGTGCTCAGCAAAAGCGAGTCTGACTTGAAGTCTTTCACAGAGAGACAGAGGGAGGAGGTGTGAGGGGGTGTAAGCTGAGGGCCCACCTACCTGCCAGGTATCTCTCCAGGGACAGCGACGAGCTCTGGTTCCAGCTGTAGCAGCAGAAGAAGAAGAGCCACACCAGGAAGGTGGCCAGCACCAGGACCAAGACCCAGAGGAGCCGGGCCAGAGCCGGGTTGGTGACAGCCCAGGTCGTCAGGATATCCATGCTGAGGGCCCGCTGAGAAAGCTCACCACTAGTCCCTCTGGCCTCGCTTCTTATCCGTGTGATCCCCAAAGAGAGCAGCTCATGAATGGGAGGCAGAGGGGGCCGGTTTGCGTCCTCTCAGGGCAGCCACGGTGCCTCCAGCTCCAGCAGCAGCAGCAGCAGCCACAGATGGATACCAGCTGTTCCAGAAGGAGCCCGGCGCAGACCTCAGCCCACGTCAGCTCTCGGTGTGTGGAAGCGTGTATGTGTGTGTGTGTGTGTTGTGCTTTACCGAGTCCTGGAAAAGTGTGTGTATGTCTAAGAAAAGCAGTTTGGAGGAGTGGCTAAGAGCTGCAGCTTTAACAGACAACCACTCCCAGGCTGAACATCCAGAGGAATCCTCACACAGAAGGTCTGGGGGCGACACGGAAATGCACCTGGAATGCACCAACCAGCTGTGACTTGTGTTAATGACAGGGCTGGAGTCGCCTCCCATAAATATACATATATATATAACACACAGAGCTGCTTTACGTAGGCGCTCCTGTCATTTCTTTAAAACCCTTTAACCATCATGGATAAGACAACGATGACAACTACACAATCAGGGCCAGGTGACATTTCATTGACGGCGGCAGCAATGAGAGGCAGGTGACACCTTAATTAAGCAAAACTATTCACCCAACTGGTTTGCAGCGTTCCTGGGAAACTGTTGTAGTATTGTACCCAAGACTGGTTCCACAGCCCGTTAACACAAGACAAATATTTGCAGCGGATGCGGCGAAACGCAGAAGGCACCGTGGTCAATGGAGACGTGAGGCGTGGTTAAACACTGGCAGCAGAAACAAACGTCTGACAGGATCAAGGCGACGACGAGGAGCGTGATCCGTGTTTGCTCTGAAGGCTTTTCATCAGGTTTTTATTTTAACTTTCCTCTCACGCCGAGGCCGAGTTTTCCTCGTAAAGCCGTGAAAATAAATAAACACAAACTCAGTGCAGATTGGTTTCAGCCTGGCAGACGCTCAACTTATGAAACAGACGCTCAAGACATGAAACGTGAAGCAAGCGCGCCATCTAGAGGCCAAAAGAAGAACAAACTAATCCTTTAAGGGTTTGAGGGAGAAACATGTTTAATGGCAGGTTAAGATATTTTGGGTAAGAGCATTACTTCCAAAGTATCGATGGATAATTGACAAATGAACTCGAAGCTGATATCAGATTCTAAATAAGTTAAGTAGAATGAAATAGTGACGCCCCCTTCCCCTCCCCTCACTCCTCCGTTCAGGCTGTGACAACGCTGGGTGAACTGATAAATCCACAGAGAACGATAAAATGACGCGACAAAGTTCAAACGGCTGACATCTGAATCAGACGTGGCTCTGGTTTCCTTCTCAGTACAAGCTGGTGTCTTGAGCGGCCCAGTTTGGAGTCTGAGGAAAGAAACGTGAAGAGAGAAGAAACGTTAACTGTCTTCAACTTAGTGAATATGTGGAGCAACAGGAAACATGAAACTCATCTGTTTGGGATCTAGAGAGTCTGGAGTACACCAATCAGGCATAACATTATGACCACCTAGGTCTTCCTTGTGCCTCCAAAACAGTTGTGACTCATCAGTCTTCTGAGGGTGTCCTAATGTTGTTAGTGGAGGCCTTTGGGTTTGAGGGGAGGGATCATCCTACAGATACTTGATCAGTTTGAGATCTAGTGACTTTGGAGGCCAGGTCAACACCTTGAGATGTTCTTCATGTGTTTTTTTTGTAGTTGTTCCCAAAGCGTTTTTGTGTGTGTGTCTGCATCAGCTCAGGAAGTTCAACCTGTCAGGTCTGCAGAGAAGATCACTACTGGCACCCAGGACCTGTACCGGTCCAGGGTCAGAACCGTTTCTTCTTCTCTGGAGGGTTTAACTCTGTATATAGTCACTGTGCAAATTCTTATTCTATATTTTACGTGTATAGATTGAGATTTATCCCACCCTCTTCATGGTGACCTGACAGGACTGAGGAGCAGAGGATGTGTACTATTAGGCTCCACAACGATCTCTCCTAATATGTGCAATATGTATTTTATTTATTCTATCTCTGTAATTTCTGCACACTGTTGCAAACTGCAATTCCCCCATTATGGGACAAAAAAAGGTTTTTCTTATCTGAAGTTTGTGTGTTTATGTAAAAGAGAGTAAAGCTACCAGAGTCCCTGTATGTGCACATACATGGTCATTAAAGCTGATTCTGATTCTTAAGTAACATCCACATGAATGAATAAATGAATGAATAAATGAATGGCAGGACCAAACGTTTCCCAGCAGAACAATGAACCGTCACAAGACGGTTTAAATGTTATTTAAACTGATTATTTAACAGACTCCACTCTGGCAGACGGCTGCGATCCATCAAGTGTAGAACCACACTTTTTCCATCCACAGTCCGTCTACTGAACAATGTCAAGCCCCGCCTCCATTAACACATCAAACCCACTACCATCCCACAGTAAATGTGTATATATGAATATATATATGTACTGTATGAATATTACGGCCACATTGAGGGAAAAAAAATCACCAACTTTGAGAATAAAGACGTAATTTATTGCCGTGCTTGCTGGAGCTCGACTCCCTCTGGATCCAGAATCTTAATTATCAGTCGGATTCTTTCTCGAGTCACCACGTAACCCCTCTGAATGGTCCCCTGATGCATCCACCCATAACCCTGCAGTAAACCAGTTCCAGCCATTTCTCCCTCCACAAAAGCAGCGACTTCCTCCAAGTCCGTCTGGTTCTTTCTCCAGAAAACATGCATTTTCCTGCATATTCTTTTTAAAGTCCTAAAACTTATGATGATGTGATGGTGATGTGCCAAAAGATTAAGTGTCTCCTTGTTTGTGAAACCTATCCTAGAGTACAACTCCTCCTCCTCTAAAACAACAGGTTAGAATATTAGGACTTTATTCTCGTAAATTACGACTTTATTCTCGTAAATTACGACTTAATTCTCTTAAATTTCGACTTTATTCTCGGAATATTACGACTTTGTTCTCATAAATTACGACTTTATTCTCGTAAAATCCGACTTTATTCTCAGAATATTACAACTTTATTTTCATAAATTACGACTTTATTCTTGTAAATTACGACTTTGTTCTTGTAAATTACGACTTTGTTCTTGTAAATTACGACTTTGTTCTCGTAAATTACAACTTTGTTCTCGTAAAGTACGACTTTATTCTCGTAGTATTATGACTTAATTCTCAAAGTTTGTGATATTTTTTTTTCCCTCAATGTGGCCCAAATACTCCGTCGTAATACTGTGTATATATTTTTGTATTTTATATATAGTTTCTATATTTTACTTTGCTTTATTTTACGCGTGCCAACACCAAAGCAAATTCCTTGTATGTACAAACATGCTTGGCAATAAAGTCCTTCCTGATTCCGATTCTGATTTACTTCTCCTGTCAGTGGTCATAATGTTGTGGCTGATCGATGTATTAGCTCCTGTAACCATATGATCCGATTGTTTCCCTCCAGAAACCCAGAGTTAGTGAAACAACCTGCTGCTGCTAACCGACGCTGAAATCCACGATGAGGGCGGCAACACTGAAAGTAACCTAGTCTGTCATCGTCCATTAAATAAAGTCAGTTTTGTCAATAAATCAGAAACAACTCTTGCTAATGAGCCGTTATGTTTCTGTCAGATTTGCACTGAGGCAGAAAAACACTGTCTACATGTCAAAGGCTGTGATGTAAGAGACATGTTGAGACATCTCTTAAGATTGTAAAGAGTTTTCACTGATCTGAATATCAAACGACTCTGCTGATCACATGTAAAAACATTTAGTTGTTGCAGCTATTACAGAAAAAAGACAGAAAACTAAATGATTAAACCTCTTTCCTACTAACACTACCACTCCTCCGTTTACCTCGTTCCTGTTGCTGTGTGCCACCTTCTTCTCAATGTTCATAGCCAACATCTGGCTGCGGAAGGACAGACTCTTGGTCTTCTCGATCACCTGCTGGTACGGCGACACGGCGTTGTTGCCCATCACGACGTGACCCTGGCAAACAAACAAAAAGGTCGCACACTTTAAACACGACCGCAGCGCCTCTTTCACCCCGACAGAAATGTCTCGGTGTCAGCGCCACATTTAGACGTGGTCTGCGTTTACGCTAAGCTCAGTGATGTGAAGCTCATCTGGATCAGTGAACGCAGAGCCTCACCAGTTTAGAGTCAATCTTGGCATCAAGTCTGGCGTTACGGATGAGGTTGACGATCCACCTTTCCGCCTCCTCAGGCGTCATGTTGAGCTTGTCTGCCAGCATGCTGAGAGGAGAGAGCATTTCATTTAAGAAAACATCCTTGTGTGGGCTTCAAACTTTTCTTTTTGTCACAGTTCATTGACGAACACTCTTGAAGAAAAAAAAAACAAGGCCGCGAGTCGTTTTAAATTCTTAAAGGGAGCACTGAGACGTAAAATTACTTCAGAGAATTATAACGAAGTGGTGCAAACGTTGCTAAGATGCTGCTGTCTTATTTTTTTTTCCGTCCTCTACGGGAGCTGATCTCTAAACACACCTACGTCTGTTTAACGCGGACAAACCTGATGCTGATGCACTGATGAATCCGACAGAAGGTCTCGAAGATGAAGAGACGGGCGTTCTCAATGAAGTCCTCAAGGCAAGCGACCAGAAAGAAGTCATTCACCAGAACCTCAAAAGAAAAAAGGAAAGCACACAGTGAGCACTGATGACTCTATACACATACAAATGAACCACAGCGAACAGAAAAGTGTAGAGAAGAACATGAAACGTTTGAGTTTCCAACCACATCACTGTTTCAATGAAAGTTAATAACAACCAGACAAGATGTGCAGGCAACCGTTTATTATAGTTTGATTCATCCACAAATTATCATCCTAAATACTAACCAGAACATGTACACCGATCTGCCACAACATTATGAACACTGACAGGAGAAGTAAATTCAATGTTCTGCTGGGAAACTTTTGGACCTGGCATTCATTCATTGATTGGTGTGGATGTTACTTAGACATGTAGCACCCACCTAGACCAGACCAGACACCCCCACCCCATAGCAATGACACTCCTTGAAGGCAGCAGCCGTCCCCAGCAGGATGCAGCTTTAGGAACAACTCAAGAACATCTCAAGGTGTTGACCTGGCCTCCAAATTCACTAGATCCCAAACTGATCAAGTAACTGTGGGATGATCCACAGAGGCCCCTCCCCTCAAAGACCCCCTCAACACCACAGGACACCCTCAGAAGTCCTATGTCCGTTCTCTGATGAGTCACGACTGCTTTGGAGGCAACAAGGAGAGACCTACACAATATTAGGAAGGTGGTCATAATGTTACGCCTGATCAGTGTCACCCACATAGAAGTATCTGACCCACTACTGACAACTTTTTCAGCAGGTATTCTATTTTAGTTGATGACTCATCCTGCACCAGTGGGCGTACACTACTTTTTCATCCAGTGAAATGATTCGGCATATTCCCACGTCGGGAATAATGTTTTGGCTGATTGGTGTACGTTCTCCACGCGCTGCACAGCTTTTCTTTGTATTATAGCATTCAAACTTTTTGTATGATGAAGAAAAGCGTCTTCTTGGTACTTGGAGCGTCTCTTTATTCACCACAAAGCTTCTACAATATTAGGAAGGTGGTCATAATGTTATGCCTGATCGGTGTTAATGGATATTGGGTATTTTTTTTTGTTCTAACTTGTTTGTCAGGTAAAAACAGGCACAAGTTAAGGTCACAGAGGCTGCAAAAGAAAGGAAGAAGCTAATTTCTAGCTTATTAAAATGCATATTTATTCATCAGTGTGTTTCCAGGTTATGTGTAGTACGGGCAGTTCCTTGGTAGTGACGGTTCTGTTGTTTGCAAGTGGTAAAAAAACAGCAATATAAATAATAAAAGGCATGTTTTTGAAGAAAATATTTCCTGTCATAGCACAGGATTTCATCTTGTTTCTTCATCGTTAGAACTAAAATCCTACAAAGAGGGAAAAAAAAAAGACTAATCCTGAGTCTGACATCAACAGAAATCGATCAGTAGACTCAGCGGAGCATTCAGGAGGAGTCGTAACGTCGCTGCAATCACAGGAACATGCAATAAGATGCTCCTGCTTCCTCAAATCTCCACAAGAGCTTACGTTTATGAATATATTAGCGGCTGGGGCTTTTGAAAGGAGACGCGGTGGCTTTATCTCACAAGTAGTGGTGAATACAGCACGTATCTGATGTTTTCTTGCGATCAAAACGTCAATCAAAAAGTTCTCATTAAAGACAAACCGCAAAAACAAAAGAGTGCTATTTATAGAGCAATTAAGTTGTTGATCTCTGGAGGAAAAAAAAAAAAAAAACTCATGTAAATTTAAATCCTCCTGAGCTTTTACACATCAGCAGAATCCATGACAACGCAGAGACTTAATGAACTATCCTCATTCTTCCATCATCGCTCGCGCTCCGCATCTGACAGGATAGTCGAGGCATTTGCAAGCGCTGCATAATTCATACAAGAGGGGGTTAAAAGCCAGCAGACGGGAGCGTTTAGAGAACGCGCAAAGCGGTCCCCGGGGCGCAGCTACACAACTGCAGTCGAGGGGGTTTCTGAAGAGAAGGCAACCGAGTCCTAAATCTGACAGCTGTTCCGCTTTGAAAATCAAACTGAATAAAAGTAAGAGGCAGCAAATCAGGCCAGACATGGATTTGCCGGAGCTGAATGGCAAAGTTAAATGCCCTGGACTCAGGAGATCAGAACGCCACAGCTGAGGAAATCTTCATATAACCCTTGGAGTCCCGGGAGACGGCAAACTTTTATGAAGTGATTTAGGCTCAGCGCACCGTGACTGACAAACAAGAGCGGAGGAGGAAGCCTGGAGGACGGCGTTCTTACCGACTCGCACTCCCTCAGCTTCTTCTGGGCGCTGTCAAAGTCAAAGTTCACATAGAGACACTCCACGAACTCCGTGATCGGGTCCTTGTACGTGTACGACTCCTGAAGGAGGAAAAAAAACAACAACAAGAAAAATCAATTTTGTGATGATTAAATTCTTTATTAGAAAATGACTCTTTTCTCTAAAGGTCTTACCTGCTGAATGACTTTCACCAAGTCCTTGAGAACTTGCCTGCGCTTCCGTACGTCTTTGTTGGTGATGACTGCCGTTGTGAGGTATCGCAAAATGTGTGGGCACATTGTCTGGATGGCGTTCAGGTATCTGAAAGGCAGCGGCTCAGACGTTACGGACAGACACAATGGCTCTAGTCCATTTTATTCCAACAAACACAACGCATTCATCTATAAAGCCGGGATAGCTGGGATTTCACACATCCCTCAACCGTACGTCCTTGAGCAAAATGAAAAAGCTCTGGATGTCAGAACAAACTCGCCCGTAATAAACCGGCGTTGTATCTAAAAGGTGAATTTCTTTCTTCAGACTCACTGAGGCTGGTAGAGGAAGAGCTCGATGATGTTGTCCCTGCCTTTGGGGTGGTTGAAGAAGACAAAGAGGGACCAGTGAATGAGCCAGGTCCTCTGCTGGAGCGACTGGAGGGGAGAGCTCACCGACTGAAAGGAGACGGCACACAAGCGTTCAGCGTCACCAAACAATACTAAGAAGAAGAGGATGAGGGAAAGCCTTCCTGTCACGCTGAAGACAAACTAATTCATAAAAGAAGCAGCAAGAAGCATCCCCATGTATTTTCACTAGGCTTTGTTGCAGGAAAATCTTTAGGGCAGACTAATATTTGTAAGAGTTGGATCAAGCAGCAACGTCCTAAACTGAAAAATTAAGCCAATGAGGTGCAGGTCCTCGTAGGGCAACTTGAGTCTCCAAGACTTTAAAAGTCAGATCATTTTAAGGCTTAAAGTTAGACATATTTAAGTATTTATTTACAGGTGTCATCATAATATAAGTGCATGAGTCCACCTCAATTCTAAGGGACAAACAGTAAACACAAAGTCTTAGGGGAGATGTGTTAATATCCATTGGTTATTGTACATAAACATGAAGATAAGGACTCAAACCAACTAGGAAATACAAAGTGTCAGACAGTGACGGAGGACAGCTGTGTCTGTAGACAGCCAGACAGTGAGACTGAAGACGCCAAAAGGGACCATGGCCTTGGCTTGTCCCTCAGAGAGAAAACAAGCCAGGAGTTGGAAGGACTCAAGCATCAAAGGCTGCTTCCTCCCACAGTGAGATCGAAACAACTCATCGAGAATCTGATCTGCAACTAAGACCTCGTCCACACGTATGAAAACCATCTTGTCCCCCTCCGTTTTACCTGGCATTGTTTCAAGAATATCTGCGTCCACACGGATCCGTCTGAGCACGGATCATATTCCAGGCCTATAGGTGGCGCTGTTTCAGTTTCAGAAATTCACAAAAAACCGAGAGGAAGAGGCGGAGCATGCGCATAAAGCTTGAGCGCTGTTTACAAATCGGCTTTAGAAGAAACCAAACTCAAGGAGAAATGTTATTTAGCCCTAGTAACCATAATACAGGATTCGTTTGGACGATCGGACAAAACGATGCAAAACATCTGCGTTTAAACCAAAAAGCGTCTCCGACAGGTGAAGTGAATAACGGTGATCAGTGGTGGCAGTAGTCTGCTGGGAAACCTTAGGTCCAGGCATTAAGGTGGATGCAACTTTGACCAATCAGCAGGATAATGCTGCCTGACACACCAAATAAAAACACTTTACGCTCAGGAACAGCTCAAAAACAAACAAACACGGTCCTCAAAACTCCCCAGATCCCAAACCGATCCGGTATCCATCGGATGCTGGAATAAACTGTACCAACGTCCTGGTGACACCACAAGACACCCTCAAAAAGGTTCCCGTGTCTTTTCCCAGATGAGTCAGAGACGTTTTGGAGAAAGAAATATGACAGATCTGCAGTGTAGACTTTCTAAAAATCCACCTGGAGACAATGTGCCAGAAACAGACCTGGTCCGGCAGACTGAACAAAGCTCCAGTCACTCTAGTTACTTTTTTTCCCTCATGTATTTCACTCAAATTCAGTAAAAACCTGGTTATTTTTCTTACATTGTTATCGATTGTCTCCCTCAGACGAGTGAGATCCTCCATGGCTGCTTCCCAGTTCTGCATCAGGATCTCAGAAGCCAGTTTCCCCCACAGAGAGCTCAGAGCATTTCTATCTGTTGAGGGAACCTGAGCAGAAACCAGCACGGTCAGCACATCACGACGTGGGAGCGGGAGAATATTGCTGTGCATCAATTTCTCTCATTACATGTAAATACTCTTACCAAGACGCGGAAAAAGTAGAGGTACTCTGCAGCCCCGGAGTAGTTACCACACTCGTACTGGAATTTGGCGTACCTGTACAGGGTGTCCAGGTATTCTTGACGAAACTATAACGTAAAAACACGGTTCATAAAAACTGATACTGAAACAACATTTGACTTTGACAGTTTTTTTTTTTTCACAAGTAGCTGATATAATGCTCATTATCAAAGGCGATGATGAATTATTAAGGTTAAAATTAAACTTCTATTAAAAGTCTACGGCCCTGAAGCGCAGTCACACTCAAACCGCCGCTGCCTTTGCCCTTAAAGAAGCTAATTGGGAGACGCTGCAAGGCTGACAGCAGGCGGCTAATAAGGGAGCGTGCCGACATCTTTCATCTTTTTTAGGCAAAACAAAGACTTTTTTTTTTTTCTCCCTTCGTTCAGAGTAACGCACACATGACGTGGCCGGCCTCGTTATGACTGTTATTAATCGGCAAATGAGAATAAATTGCCCGAAAAGTTGCCGAGCAGTTACTCTGATAATTGCGCGAGTAATGAGCACATTTGTGGGTGGTGTTGGACGTTTAAGGATAACAAGTCGTGCCGGCTCGCAGTGGCAGCTGGTTGCCACGGAAACAAAATATCATACATCACCCACTTTGAGATCAAAATGCAGAGCACATGTTGTTGTTTTTTTTACAGAATAAGGAACATACTGTTAAAACAAAACAAAAAACTTACATTGTGTTTTTCTGACAGGTAGTCAAAGAGCATCCTCCCATCTCTGATGAAGATCAAAAGCAATTAGCAAAACATATATAATATCATATCATCACTACAAGCCGCGTGAGAAGGCGATGACCGATGAGGTTCATCCGACCTGGTGGACTGCATCTGCCGAGTCGTCTCCGGGTCTTCAAACATCTTGACGATCGGCTCCGTCTCTGACTGGAGCATCTTCAGCTGGGCCACCACGGTGCTTCTCTTTTCCCTCAAGGCTGGAGAAGGACAGACACTTTCATTTAAGTTTGACATTTTCCCCGACTGACAAATTTGACCCTCTGGTTGGTCAAAATGTGGACATCACAGTAACTAAAGCTGCATGGCAGAAGGTCTAGAATTCTTCGCCTTCTTTTTATATAATTTAATATATTAAAAAAAAAAAATTCCACTTACAAACTGAGTTACCACACTGTATAAAGTATAAATAAGCCTTTAAGAAGCATCATAATATGTTAGACGTCTAAGTAAAAGTGTGGTGCCATTCATTTTACTGCGCTGAGACACTAGAAATAAACAAATATAACTTTTTTTTGTGTCTGTTTTCTTACAGTGTGGTATTTCCTTGTCCGGGTACAGATTCTTGTACACATCCATGGCGAAATCCACCATGTTTGTGTCGCTGAGGAGGTCCAGCTTTCCCTGGAGCAGTTCCTTCTCATTATAGATCTAATACAACAACAAACACACACACATTTATACAGTTAATCATATGTGGGGGGAAAAATAACTAAACAACCGTTAACATACTGTATAACTGTACATAAACACTGAATACGGTTAAAAAAAAACATAACAGACATGCTGCTCGCCCCGATCAGCTGTTGCTAGGGTAATCCTATGCAGTTGCTATGCTGCAGGCTAACAGCTTACGATGATAGAAAGCTGGATATCATATCTTTTAAATACATAACATTCGTCGGCATTAACGGTCGTTTACAGTGTCTAATGTCACAGCAACAACCCAGTTATAGAATATTATAATATATTCTTAGTTGGTATATTAGTAGCTAGCATTAGCTGCTAGTTGATGGACTATCTAACGTGACAGCTAGCACGCTAGCCAGCTCTGGCGTATCTCAGCTAGCTACACGTCTTCGTCGTATAAATCCCCACTAAAAAAAACAGTCGCGTTACATTTCAGCTTAATACAGTGCAAAAAAATATCATACCTCTTTCACAGACAGGAATTCCAACAGAGGAAAGACCAAATGCCGGTCCAGAAAGTGTGCTATTTTGGTTGTCAGATCGTACTCCGCCATCTTGGCAGGTTTTGTAACGATAAAGCTTTATTGACAAACAGAGCGAAGACAACGTCAACCGAAAAGAAGATAACGTTATTTAATATTATTGAAATAATTATGTTTTAAATAGAAAATAATAATAATAATAATATATCAAGGTGAACTCACTTGAAATACGTTTTTAATAATAATTAAAAATAGATAATAATAAATAATAATACATTTGTAATTGCACGTACAGCAAAAATATGCATGACACAATAATAAAATAAAAATCTAAAAAAAAAATAATCTAAAAAAGCTACGTGGTATGGATTAAAAGAAAAAGTGTCTCAGTATGCTTCCCCATCACTTGTAGATACATGTAAATAAAACAAAATAATGGTGTAATTGTCACTAATTGTTAGAGGGTCATCTTGCACAAACAAACGTTTCTGAAAGTGCCATAATGCACCGTAAAACAGTTTTAGTCAGACATATGGTCTAACAAGGCCGCTCTGTGCTCTGCGGACATGTGTCCAACCTGAATGAAGTCTCTCCTGTTCTACCGTCCTGCCCGGGGTCAGCAGAGCGACCGGCCAGGCAGGTAGCAGCTGTCACCACCAGCAGGGCCTTCGATCAGAGATATGTGGGACACTGAGTTCATCAGCATCAACTAACAAGCAGGGGGGGGTAAAAGCACTCCTCAGGCTGCAGGGGACGTTACCAGCTCGAACCGGCTCTGATCAGAGAGTCGATACTAATAAGGCAGTCATGGCTGCATCCTGAGTTAAAAGTTTCCTTAGAGCTGAGGAGGTTTGATCACGGCGGCTCTGGTGGCTGCCAGGAGACCGATGACAGGAGGAGAGACGGCTCAGCACGACGTCTTTAAAGTTGTTTAATTCTTTCATTTGAAAAGCGGGAAGGACCCAAAAGCAGAAATGCAAGAGATCGGATATCTTAAATTAAAAAAATAAATCAAAAAATGAGATGATGTTTCAAATTTAAATTCAGAGAAGATAAATAGAAGTACTCTGAAAAGACTTTACCCGCCCACGCTCGTGTAATCACATGCTCACAGTTGTGCCGTGGTCACTCTTTGTTCGTGTTGTGGAAACGTCTAACGTGTCTTTCAGAGATGTTTACTGTCACATAAACGTAAATGTCTCATGTCTCCTGGAGACAAAGAGCTGCAGTCAATAGTTAGGGATTCATAAAAGACAGGAGGAATGTCGTGTAGGTTTGTCCGCTAACGAAGCTAATGTTCCTTCCTTAAAACTGACCTGAAACCTGGTAAAATAAATCTAAACATACAATTTCTGATGCATTTTTAGGTGGCACGGTGGCACGGTGGCGTGGCGGTTAGCTCTGATGCCTCACAGTAAGATGCATGTTCCCCATGTACTCCAGCTTCCTCCCACCGTCCAAAGACATGCTGGTTAGGTTAACTGGTGGTTGCATATTTGGTCATTAACGTCACGCCGTGCATCGTGACTTTCCTGCTGAAAACAGGAGCCAATTTTATGACAAGGCGTCCAGCAGTCGTCGGGATATTTCCCTCTGGGCTAAAGTGTTGCTCTGACTGAAAGACGTCCCCAGAGCCGCGCTGCTAATGTGGCTGAAGAGTGCAAAATGTGTCGGGGCCCTCAGCTGCAGCCAGAGAGCCAAGAAAATGCGAAGGACGAGAGGTGAGAGCACTTGATTTAATGGGACTTTGACTTGATCCTTGGGGTCAAATAACGTCTCCGTTCATCTCTTGCAGGGGCGATGCAGCTCTTTTAACATCCAAGATCAAGGACAACTTTGTTCCCGTTTCTCGAGACAGACTTTCCTCTCTCGCTGCTCAGATGCTGCTCGTTGACCATCTGTGCAGATACATTAATAAGTTAAACGGAGGTGGAGCTCACATTAAAAAGCTGCAGAATACAACTTTTAAAAAAACTGCTCTCTCGTCACTTTGCTGGGGTTTTTTTTGTCCCCCGTGGACATCTCCGTAGACGCGCCTGTGTGTTGCATTACCAGCGGTCGAGCACTAAATGCGTCGTTCACCCTGGCACACCTCCACATTCCTCCCGTCCCCCATTTTCTCCCCCTTCCCCCCTTCCGTCCGTCCGTCCTCGAGGCCAGATCCAATCTCGGTGGCTGGCTGCCTTCCACCTCCTCCTCTTTCTTTTTTTATAAGAAGAACAAGTGCCAGCTGGATGTGAAAAGGCACCAGAGACGCAAATTAAAGTGATTAATTGGAGACAAAGGGAAAGAAAAAAAAAAGTCGTGTTCTATAAAAGAAAATGTAATTGTGCAAATGAAACCCTCCCTCGGCTGGTAACTCAACTCGAGTGCCTTCTTGTGAGAGCTCCTCCGCTCTCTACCAGGTGGTGTACTGTACCACGGCTCTGCGGAGCCGCTGAGGGGTGTCAGAGCGAATGAATTTCCATGCTCTGACAGTAAAGCAGAGGAAAATAAAACAGCGGTATCAACAGCCTGTCTCGGGGACTCCTACGCCTTTCCCCGAATGTCAACTTCCAAGTCGGTTTCCACACAGTTTCCCCCTGCTAACATCGTCGTCTGCCGGCTGATGTTTGCTCGAGCGCCGTCAGAAAACAAGCCCAGGGACGGCTGGAGGCTTGTTAGATGCTGCAGTCACCAGGCAACAGCCCAAACCTGTGGCCTCAACGTAAAACTGGAGAAAACCATTTGATCACTGTTATTCAGAAGGGTCATGAGCAATTACTGTTAGTGTCCTTGCAGTTTTTTTTTCTTCTGTTCTTTTCTCATTGTTGAAAAGTTATTAGAGTCCAAATAACCCAATGTGCTGTAAAGTGTAATACAACAAATAAATAATTGAAAGTCACCAGAAATTGACATAGAAAGTGTTTTTTTATTATTATTTTTATTTTAATTTCCTGTGGGGATGATGCATAAATGCCACCCTGCACATCAGCCAGGTGGTCAGAGCAGGGCACACGTTTAAAAGCTCTGGACATGAATTATTATTAGTCTCGCCCCTCTGGCAGAAGCCACACTGCACATACTACACCATCAAACTCACGGACATTTACGCCAGCCGAGGGAGGACTAAAAACCAAACGGCACGGCTGCAATAACTGATGCATAAGAGGTGGAAAGAAGTTTATTTTGCTCGTTTTGAGACCAAAGCCGAGTCTTAAATTAATGATACCAAAGACGTTTGTATGTACCGAACACTGCATCACTTTAGTAACAATAGGTAGCTACTGATTACTGCTTAAAGGGGAGTTGACATTTTTTTTACAACCTGGATCTTATTTCTGGCATAAAATGCGATAGTTTTCTCACCCATTTAACTTTTTGGATTTGGAGTCATTCAGACCATATTTAGATCAGTATATACCCAAACAATGGGAGTGAATGGGGCACCGAAACACAGCCTCTAAATAACACATTATCTGCTGCAAAACCCATTTTTTTCACCAATATTTTGTTATGATATTCTAGTGCTATTCCCTGTTGAGTCTGGAGTTACCTGTTATCATCATCCAGGTCTGTAGATTGACCTGCTAACCTCTGACCTGGATGATGTTATCTCTGAGCGCCGGACACTCCTACGATGGTGGGTTTGTTCACCTGTAATTTGCTACTGATAGTTTTTTGCAACATGACTGAATATTTTTCCGATTCTGAGGTTGTGGACGACGACTTATAATATAATATAATTGTGATGGACATCCTAAGTCCTCGTCCACACGTACCAAAACGATCTTTTCCCCCTCCGTTTTCCCTGGCATCGTTTCAAGAATATCTGCGTCCACACGGATCCGTCTCAGCACGACTCAAAACGCTACTTCATACTCCAGGCCTATAGGTGGCGCTGTTTCAGAAATTCACCAAAAACGGAGAGGAAGAGGCGGAGCATGCGCATAAAGCTTGAGCGCTGTTTACAAATCGGCTTTAGAAGAAACCAAACTCAAGGAGAAATGATATTTAGCCCTAGTAACCATAATAGGCTCAATATCTTCTCCAGCAGGAACACGAGCATTTAGTCCACCATTGTTGGTGATGTTGCTAGGAGACGTCTCGCGGGATATAAGAGGTGGAAGGCTGCTCAAGGGGTGTGGCCATGACACTATCGTTTGCCAAAATCTCTGGTATCCACTGTCCACACGGAAATGCAAGAGCTGCGTTTCCGATTTTTTTCACCCTGGGACCACGTTTCAAAAAAGTGCGTTTTAGGGCGATGTGTTTACAGGATTCGTGTGGACGATCGGTCAAAACGATGCAAAACATCTGCGTTTACACCAAAAAGCGTCTCAAGGTGGACGGGGCCTTAGTGTTTTGAGGCAGAGTATACGGATGAGGAGCTTGTTGAAAGGAGGATGTGAAGGTAGAGAGAGGAACAGCTAACCAAAGAACAACAATCCTCTGCGAATAGAAAACAGGTAACTCTGGACTTATCGAGGAATGTTTCGGTGCCCCATTCACTCCCACTATATGGATATACGTGGCACTCCACTGGATCTAAATATCTTCTGAACAACTCCAAGTGACACCAAAGGTATATGGGTGAGTAAACGATTGTACTTTATGCCAGAAATACCCAGTTGTTAGCTTTCTAGACTTCTAGACCCAAAAGTTGCCTCGCAGCAATGTGACTTTCACAACTTCATCTGATGTCACTGCTTGAACCCATGTTCAAGTTACATTTGAAGGCAGAAGTAAAAAAAAAAAATGATCTGAGCTCTATCTGGCGTTGTTGTGTTTTCACTCTGGAGGCTGTGGTTTGTGGAACTGTATTGAATTCTGTTGTAACGACACATGTTTCTATTATTCTGACAACCCTTTTGTAGTCAGAGAGCCAGGCTAAATAAAAGAAACATGTGAATGTTTACCAGCAACAAAATCTACATCCTCCAGTTGATTTACCAGCTTTCTGACACCGTTTGAACACAAAGTCATGACGTTAAGGTTTACTGCAGGACTGTTATAGCAGAAAGCATTCGTTTTCACTAGTGTACCTAATGATGTGTCTAGACGGCTGTATACTTGACTCTAATACAGCCGGTAGGCAGCAGCAGCAGCAGCAGCAGCAAAGTGCAAATATTTCACCAAAGGAAGACTCATTCCTCACTGACCTTTTTTTTGCTCCTGTCACAAAGATGATGTTGCGGCTTGTTGCTGCGACTTGTCATTGCCAACAAAGTGCTGTTGTTTTCTCTTCCCTCCTTCCACCGAAAAAGAAAAATACGATTAATCTTCCTCTGAGAGCCCTGCACAGCCCCCGAAAGCCTCAATTTGTGTTGGAAGACATTGTCGATGTTGCAGATTTCCTGTAAATGTGACCCAGACGCAGGTGAAGCAGGCGGCGATGGACTGGTCGTTATTTACCCTGACACGTACGATCGATACGATGATGCTAATGCACTGTATAAGGCATTTGTTGGGCATCCTGCAGGAATCATCACCCATACTGTTTGCATGAATATTGCATGTTTATGAATGAAGGACGGGTGGAGCACTCAGCCACGGTCATAGTAATTTATCACCAGCAGATCACAGAAAGAGTACAGAGATCTGGTCTCTGGTGCGAACGGAAAATGTGATGAGAGAGGAAGCAAAAAACAAGGAGAAAACACACACACAGAGTAACACAGTCTGAATGTGGTGCACTTAGAGAGTCACTGTGAAACACAGACAATTAAATGAGTCTGGGAGCTAAGTTTAGAAGTACGCTCAGCAAAATTACTGCAGCATTTTTTATTTTTTTCCATGTACCTTTTCCTCCAAGCATCATATTTTTTTTTTCATATTTATTTAAAAATGTATCTTTATATTTATTTTAATTTACTTATCTTTATTTTTATCTTAATTTTGTTTTTTATTTTTTACATTTTTATCTTTATTTATTTAAATTCTTATCTTTATTTTATTTTATATTCATTTAAAAATGTATCTTTGTATTTATTTTAATTTATTTATCTATATTTTTATCTTCATTTATTTTTTATTTATTTACAGTTTTATCTTTATTTGTATTTATTTAAATTCTTATCTTTATTTTATTTTTATTTATTTACATTTTTATCTTTATTTTTATCATTCGTTTTTGTTTATTTAAATTATCCTTATTTTATATTTATTTAATAAAAATGTATTTATTTTTTAAAAATGTATCTTTATATTTATTTTAATTTATTTATCTTTATTTATTTAATTTTTTATTTCTTATTGTTATTTTATTTTGTTTACTTATTTTTTTGTCTTTTATCTTTGTTTTTATTTTATTTTAATTTTTATCTTTTTTTATTATTTCATTAATTTATTTTATTATATTTATTGCCCATACGACCTTTGCAATAACATATTAATATATAATCCCTGGAATTCATGTGTACATTGTTTTTACATCCTCTGTGTTCAGTTTATGGCAGATTTCTTTGCATATACTTCATATTTTCTAGTTTTTGTTTCTAGTTCTTGTACTTACACTTTATGCTGCTAACTTGAGCCTTACATTTCCCTCCCCATGGATGAATAACGTTTTCTGAATCTAAATCTGAAAGTTAGTCAACGGTCATGCTAAATGTTCATGGTTGTGAGGCTGCAGACTGATGCTAACACATCATGCTATTGTGCACACAGTGTTTAACAGGTTTGCTATTTGGCAGCTTCTTATTTACATGCTGCCATTTTATTTCCCTGTAGCTCTACCTGCACATATTAAAAACAAGCCTGAACCTCATAAAGCAGATTAAAAACTGAAAGGCAAATTTGGTCGCATTCATCCTGAGAGGAACAGGAACTGTCGGTAAAATTTCACGGCGCCGCTCGAAGGACGTTTAGCTATTTCACAGCGACTAAGAGGCAGACCGGCATCGCTCCAAATGAGCAGTAAAAACTGATTTTATGTCGTTAAAGGACTGAGATTATAACACGGCGCTAAGTGCAGACTTGAAAGCAAATAACAAAAGTGTCTGGTGGTGCCTGTAATGCTTTCAGGTTTTATGCTGAGGAGATAAAGCGAGAAGTCACAGCCGAGACATCAGGCAAAACATTACGACCACCTCCTTGTGCTTTCTGAGGGCGTCCTGTGGTGTTGTTAGTCAAGGGGGGCTATGGGTTGAGGGGAGGGGCCAAGTGTCACCTACTAACAGTAAATTTGTGATTTACAATGACTGCAAAGCAAAGGTGGTTATGAGAGGAGGAAACAAGGCGTCTTCCTTTAATACATCAAATTTGATCACCCACCTCAAGAAGAATCATGCAGAGTTATACGCTACATTTGTCTTCCTTGTTTTGATATTGTCTGTAGTGTTGTTTGAGGCAAAAATTTCTCTCTAAAAACACAAAAAATAAATTAATGGCACTTTTTTCAGTAACTTATTTTGCACAGACAGTGTTTACATTTGAAATATTGCATTTATGTTTGCATCCAGTGGGACAACGCAATAAAAGTAGGCATAATGTGTTAATTCCATAATTGGTGATATGTTATGTTGTTACCTAATAATTTTGGTGTAAAAAGACTGAATATATCGGTATCAGATGATATCGGTATTGGAAATTAAGAGTTGGACAATATTGGAATATCGGATATCGGCAGAAAAGCCAATATCGAGCATCCCTAGTCATAATGTTGTGGCTGATCGGTGTATAGTAAGCTCAATAAAATGAACCGAGCTCGTTCAGACGTCTGCACACGCTCAACGTGACAATTTGTCGTCTTTGTAGTAATACTGTTGAGGGTTTCCAGAGTTGGAAAACAAGTGCTTTGATCCCAAACACTCACAAATCTGAAGACTTAGTCCCAACGCCCACAGCACACACACACACACACACACACACACACACACACACACACACTGTAGACTACTGTTGGAAAAAGTGCAAAAAGCCTGCATCATTATGTGAAAGGTTGTTTAGGCATAAAGAAAACAACTTTCATTGTAAACCCGAGTGAGGAAAAATGCATCCTGTCCTTGACTGTGACTGGACTGCAGTCACTGAAAGAGGCTGTGATAAACTTCACTAAAAAACGAGGACACGATTTACACAAAAAAAAAAGAAAGAAGAAAAGTGATTGATGGTAATTGCATGTTTACAGATACAGTCGAGAAAAACATGGCTCATTTCTATTCCTCTCGCCGGCGTGCTGTCAGTCCATGTGAACATTTATTGCGGCGGCTCTGAGAGCGTCTCCTGCTTAACGCGAGCATCGATTCTGCTTTAAGCCCTCGACAGTAAACAGAAAGCTTGGCTCAGCAGGAGGGATATTTTACCTTAATTAAGACACACGGCTGACCCACAGCCGCGTGTCCACATCACTCTTTGGTTTTAATGACTTCAAAGCAGCATTAATCGATTCTTTCTCGACGCTTGGGGGCTGCACAACAAGCTGTAGACACAACGCTGACATTTTATCCAACACCTTATGAAGCTGAGCAACATTAGCATCCATTTGGAGACATGTTGGAGGCATCTCAGTGAATATAAGTCACTGTAAGGTTCCTGACAGAGAGAGGGAGGCTGCCCCATCCTTGGTTCTGATTGGCTACAGCAGGCCCCGCCCATACCGGTACATGCAGCTAGCCCAAGACAGCAGCAATGCTAGCTAGAACAGGAAGAGGACAAGAGGTGAAGATTCAACAAGCATTTCATTGGATAGAAAAGTAGAACACGCCCCCAAGTGCAGGATGAGTCATCAACATTTCTAAATAGTTTTCCAGGACATGACAAACTCTACAAAACTGTTTCTTGGTCAACGGTGCTCATTTACTGCTGTGTAACATAGTCTGTATATAAATACATACAATGCGTCGCCACTTCCTTGAATTGGCCAAACTGATGCTATTTTCTGTAGGCTACTTATTTTACTTTTTTTGTTTGTTTTACAACTCTCAAGTTCCCATGGGACCACATTACAGGATGGTTGGCATGGCAACTAAAGGTTGCCACTACGTCACACCCAGTTTCTATAGCGTCAAATAACTAACTAAAGCAAAACCTTATCAAAAAAAATTACACTTGAAGTTACAGCAACAAAAAATCAACTACCTAAAATGACAGAAACCATCCTTGAAAAAAATATATTTGACGTGTATTCTAGTGTTTTAGTTCGACCCAAGTCCCGCCCACTAACACAGAGAAGGCGGAGCTTATGACCTATACTGCAGCCAGCCACCAGGGGGAGCTCTAGTTGTTTTGGCCATAGACATATATACATAGACGCTGCATCGACTGTGGAGGGACGTGCCTAAAGCGCCGCCATCTTGGTTCAGGTCTAGCAGAGGCAGTGGTGCATGAACATACGAAGGAAAGAGGTACTCCTCAATCTCAAAGTAGATTTATTCGCTGAATTTTGGACCAATTTCCAAACGTATTGATCTGTTAAAAACGTCACACATGTAGCTATGATGAAAATATGGTTTTACTACCCAAATACAAATTAAAGTTATCAGCAGACTAGCTTCTGACAGAGGATTGGAAAGAAAAGATGCCGGACTTCAACTGAGTGATTTATGATGACTTTTATTGTGTAGAAACACCATTCCTCCATAGATGTAATGCACTGTAGGAGCGAGTGGCCCTGTTCCAAGATGGTCGCCCTGTAGGCACGCCGCTCCAGAAGACGACAGCGCTCAATGAGGCGTCTATGTATATATGTCTATGGCTTTGGCTTCACTTTTGAGGAGCAATTTCTGCCGTCCATCTTTATACTGTGTGTGTACAGTAGGTGAGGTGCATTGTAAGTCATATCAGGTTAAAAAAAAAAAAATTGTGGTGAGCTTTAAAGTAAATTGCAGTCAACATGCAACTCTGCACAGACCCAGGCTAAGATTTTCTACTCTCCAGTCTGTGACCATGGGGCTAATGCAGGTTTCACCACATCCTGAGACAAATTTCATCCGCTTAAAGAGGAACTACTGTTTTTTACACCCTGGACCTTATTTCTAGCATAAAATACAATCGATTACTCACCAAAATAACTTTTGTGTCATTTGCATTCGTTTAGAAAACAATTAAACCATATATCCGTATAGTGAGACTGAATGGGGCACCGAACACAGCCTCTAAATAACGCATTATTTGCCACAAAACTCAATCTACAGACCCCAGATGATGATAACAGGTAACTCCAGACTCAATGGGGATAACACTAGTGTATCATGACAAAATATTGGTGAAATGAACGAGTTTCGTGGCAGATAATGCGTCATTTAGAGGCTGCGTCTCGGTGCCCCATTCACTCCCATTATATGTATATACGCTGAGCTAATTGTTTCCTAAACGAGGGCAAACGATGCAAACAATGAGAGCAGTAAGACTGAATGAAAGTGCAGAATCTATTGCAGATTTCATCAGTTTTGTGATATAAAATGTATTTTTCACTGGATGCAACATAACATGTGAGCGCACAACTAATACAACTTTGTTTACAGCGATATAAAACCCAAGCTGTTGCACCAAAGCTGCAGAGCAAATGAAGTGGTTAATGAAGGTCTGAATGGGGCTATTACTGAATGTGTTCTTCAGTGACTCCAAGTATTTTTACACCCACCGTCTCCCAGTGGGATTTCGCCTAAATGTTAAAAAGTGGCACAACCTCGCTCACATCTTCAAACGAATCCCAAAACTCTTCGAAACTTCAAATTAATCCTTCGGCGAGAGATTTTATTTCTCCGTCTGAGCGTAACCGGTGGCAGGCTGCAAGACTCACAATCCGGCCTGACACCTCTGAAATAGAATAGTAACTCTAATTAGCTAATTATCCAGATAAACCTGAAATAAATCCTCACGGAGAGAAGTTGAGATCTGCGGAGAAGACAGCCACGTTGACTGATCAAAAAAAGAGAAATATCTAGCAGCGTGCACGGGTGCTGCAGTACTGATTGCAGTAAAAAGCAGCGTATAATCATCTACACAGGAAGAAGACGTTGGTATTGTGCTGTTTATTTCCCATTATGCTGCTGGAGGATAAACATCAGGCTGAAGCAAAGCGCTGCATTGTTGTCTGCATGCAGGGGACATAAAGGCAGGAACCTGGGACTGAATGAGGTCTGTGAAGTTGCCTGCTTGTTATGCAGCCTCATTATTTCTTTCTGTGGGTAAAGGACGACAAACAAAGGCGCGGCGTACGCGAGCGCGTGTCTTTCTTTTTTTTTTTTTTTGCATTGCTTGCCTTGTGTTTGTTCACGACGCACACGTGAATCACCTCGGTTTGATCTGCTCTGAATGACAGGCGGCCTAATTCACCCCGCAGAACAGATGGGGTCTGGTGCGCGACTTGAACAAAGAATTGTTGTTTTTGTGTTTCTGGATTTGCAGCTTGGAATCTTTATTTTCTAAAGCATGAATCTTCATGATAGGAAACAGCCATCTCTGTCGGTTTTCAAACATTAGCAGCATTTAAAACACGGTACGCATGCATATTAGACGTGCTTCCTCAGGAATAAAACCACACTTTGCTTCATTACGGCTGCAGCACGGTGATGGATAAGTTGTCACGACGACTCGGCGACAAGCTCGTGAGTCAGCTGACACGTCTCAGCTCTGCACCGCTCAGCAAACAGAAACATCTTGTAGTATTTTGAGCGCTGCTTGTTAAAGACGGGTTCACCTGAAGAGCAACTACCAAAAATAAATAAAAAAATACAGGTATATTTTTACTCTCACCTCTGCAGACTGCAGAAGTATTTATTTATTTTTGCTGAAACTCAACTGAAAATCAGGAAATAATCAAATCAGAAGTCCAGCGTCCTGGTATTTACTGATGTACCAGTTTTCCGTATATGAACAGCATCTACAGTAATGCTGAGACGACAAAATTCAGCTCATGTGAAGATGAGCAGGTCATTGCACGCTCTCTGGAACGACCTATTCACCCAACAGTTTTCTCTTCTATTAACACCCCAAAACAAAGAATGCTCCAGGGAGTGATTGCAATCGAGTTGAGACCAATTACGGAAGAGTAGGCGTTTGATTTGCCTCCGGACAGAATGCCATTTCTGCGTTCACATCAGCCCCATTAAACCAATCCCAGATGGGAAATTTCGGAACTACAAACCAGGTGTGAAAGCTCCCTCTAATACATAAGATCAAAGATAGCTCAGTCTGCTCTGATTGGACAACACAGGTGTGTACGCCCCCGAGTGCAGAATGACTCAGCAGCTCTTTAAAATCATTTTACAGGAAATGATCTTTAATAAGACCTACAGAACAACCTTTTTTTAGTCAGTGTTAAGCGAGCTACTAGCATATACACCGATCAGCCACAACATTATGACCACTGGCAAGCGAAGTAAATAACATTGACCATCTTGTGACAATTCAGTGTTCTGCTGGGAAACTTCTGGACCTGGCATTCATTTATTAATTCATTCATTCATTCATGTGGATGTTGGATGTAGCACCCACCTAGACCAGACCAGGCACCCCCACCCCATAGCAATGACACTCCTTGATGGCAGCAGCCATCCCCGGCAGGATGCAGACACAAAAACACTTTAGGAACAACTAAAAAAACATGAAGAACAGCACAAAGTGTTGACCTGGCCTCCAAATTCACTAGATCCCAAAGAAGAGGACGGGGGCAAAAGCAGTCCCTCCTCAACAACAGGTAAGTACTCAATTGTTAAGGGAAATTAGCTGCACTGGTTTCTGGTTGTTAAGATAACAAGCAAGTCTCAGGAGGAGTTCCTATTTAAACCTCAGACTTCCTACCAATCTCCTAGAACTGAAGAACTGAAGACTGCCTTTGTTGAACCTTTTGTGTATATACCATGACGTGGATGACTGAGAATCTTCACAGGCACTAGATCCCAAACTGATCAAGTATCTGTAGGATGATCCACAGAGGCCCCTCCCCTCAAAGACCCCCCATTAACAGCGTCCTGTTACCAGACACCACAGGACACCCTCAGAAGACTCAAGTCCATTCTCTGATGAGTCACAACTGCTTTGGAGGCACAAGGAGAGACCTACACAATATTAGGAAGGTGGTCATAATGTTCTGCCTGATCGGTGTAACAAACACACAAATGTACGCAGCATTGGTGCAGAGGAAGAAATCTCAGAGATGAATTTGAACATATTAAACGCAAGCTGCACCAACAAAATGTGGGTGAAAGAGAAACAAGATGTGTTTCTTTAGCTTTTCTGTAACTTATGAACTCTGGCAGGCAACTAAATCCCGTAAGCCAGCAACAACAAAGAGCCTTCAGTGGATTATGTATTGTTGTTATGCAGCCCGCCGACAATACGCTTGGAAGCGAACAACAAAACTCCACTGACATTATTCTTTTAGACTTCCAGGCAATTCTACAAAGTTGCGGCAAAATGACAAGAAGACAAGCCGCAGCTCTGGCACTCCCAGCATTCTTCGGCTACAAATATAAAAATATTGATTCCGATAGAGCGGCACAAAAAGAATAGACTCAATCAATGTTACAAAAAAAAAACACTCATACGGCGTTTGATACTGAAAGATTGCACTCAATCGATTCCCTCCGAATAAAGCCTTCCAAGGCTTTTGTCTGTGGCTCTTTTCTGAGAAAACCTCCACTGAGTTAGTCCAGGAGGGTGACGTTTAGACTGTGCCTTAAAGAAGAACGTAAGGATGGAATTAGTATTCTGTAGAAACCCTTTACGTTCTTGCTCAGGTCCTATTTGTTCTGATATGAAAACCTGACTCGCAGGATGAATTGCAGCATAAATCAGAGACAAGGTAAGCAAAACTGTCCCGCTGTGAGATTAATTTACCCTCCTCCCCTCACTTCACGCCGCAAAGTGCTGAAATATCTATTCAGTGGAATTACAGGGGAGAGAGAGAGGATGCGTCAAGTTTTCTCTCAGAGACGTGCTCACATGTTCCAGTCTGATAACATCTGTATTTAATGAACAGCATGAACAGGGTACGGAGAGTTGCTCTGGTCCTGGTGCAAACATCAGCGTCATCATTTTGATTCATAGCTTAATCTGTTGTTTTCTATGTATTTTACTGCTTTGATTAAAATGTTTTACAGTTTTTATTGCGAAATCTTTTACATTCATGAATAGTCCAACGATGTCTGCAGAGGATCTGGACACTTTCTGCTCCCGAGCTGTTTTATGACGCTTCTCTCAAACGCACACTTTAACTAAAGCATGCAATTTTAACGTAAGGCGTCATCCAGTAGATTCACTTCATGAATGCATTTATGCACGTGTATATATTGCAAGAGGAATGGGGGCGCTTAATTCTCTGACATCTCTGCAACGACCTTTTAATGCTACAGAAACAATCGCTCCTGCGCCTCTCCTCTGTGCTTTCGATCCTGTTTGCCTTTGAACACAGCCTGCTGTTTCCTGTCTTGATGCTAAAGATAAGCTAACCAGCTGCCGGCTCATCTGTACCGTCCAAACATGAGAGTGGTATTGATTCTCTCCTCCGACTCTCAGCGAGAGAACTGATCGAGCTCGACTATTTCATCGTAACGGGATTCCTTTGAAACTGTTTAATTTACTCGTGGCAATAGAACAGCGGTCAGCAACTTGTTGCGTATGTATTAATATCTGCACTTGATGCACACGTAATTACAACTGAACTGTTTCCATGACAACAGAGACACCCTGTCCACCTCACATAGGTTGAACCCAGGCCTACAATCCTTCCTGTCCTGCCACAAAAGTACATGAACAAATATTACTTACAGTTCATTTAACTCCCTTTTGTTGTGAATGAGAGGAGTATTCAATTCAGTTCATTTCAGTTTTATTTATGTAGCCTCAATAACAGTACAAACTGTCTCAAGACAGTTTACAAAACCTTGCCTGAAAATACCAGAGTAAGCATGTAGGCGACAGTGGCAAAGAAAAACTCAGCACAGGAGGAGGGGAGGGGGAGAGATGGACACACAGCACTTAACATGCTATACAGTAGTAGCATGAGTAGAAACATTAGAGAAGAAATGAGAGGATAGGAGCTCAGTGTGAGAGAGGAGTTCAGTGCCAGAGAAAAGACATTAGAGGACAGGAGCTGGGTGCGAGAAAAGAAATTAGATAGGAGCCCAGTGCGAGAAAATAAATTAGAGGATAGGAGCACAGTGCGAGAAAAGAAATTAGAGGATAGGAGCTCAGTGCCAGAGAGAAGAAATTAGAGGATAGGAGCTCAGTGCGAAGAAAAGAAATTAGAGGATAGGAGCTCAGTGCGAGAAAAGAAATTAGAGGATAGGAGCTCAGTGCCAGAGAAAAGAAATTAGAGGATAGGAGCTGAGTGCAAGAAAAGAAATTAGAGGATAGGAGCTCAGTGCGAGAAAAGAAATTAGAGGATAGGAGCTCAGTGCCAGAGAAAATAAATTAGAGGATAGGAGCTCAGTGCCATAAAACATAAATTAGAGGATAGGAGCTCAGTGCGAGAAACTAAATTAGAGGATAGGAGCTCAGTGCCAGAGAAAATAAATTAGAGGATAGGAGCTGGGTGCGAGAAAACAAATTAGAGGATAGGAGCTCAGTGCGAGAAAAGAAATTAGAGGATAGGAGCTCAGTGCGAGAAAATAAATTAGAGTATAGGAGCTGAGTGCAAGAAAAGAAATGAGAGGATAGGAGCTCAGTGTGAGAGAGGAGTTCAGTGCCAGAGAAAAGAAATTAGAGGACAGGAGCTGGGTGCGAGAAAAGAAATTAGATAGGAGCCCAGTGCAAGAGAAAATAAATTAGAGGATAGGAGCTCAGTGCAAGAGAAAATAAATTAGAGGATAGGAGCTCAGTGCCATAAAACATAAATTAGAGGATGGGAGCTCAGTGCGAGAAAAGAAATTAGAGGATAGGAGCTCAGTGCCAGAGAAAATAAATTAGAGGATAGGAGCTGAGTGCAAGAAAAGAAATTAGAGGATAGGAGCTCAGTGCGAGAAAAGAAATTAGAGGATAGGAGCTCAGTGCCAGAGAAAAGAAATTAGAGGATAGGAGCTGAGTGCAAGAAAAGAAATTAGAGGATAGGAGCTCAGTGCGAGAAAAGAAATTAGAGGATAGGAGCTCAGTGCCAGAGAAAATAAATTAGAGGATAGGAGCTCAGTGCCATAAAACATAAATTAGAGGATAGGAGCTCAGTGCGAGAAACTAAATTAGAGGATAGGAGCTCAGTGCCAGAGAAAATAAATTAGAGGATAGGAGCTGGGTGCGAGAAAACAAATTAGAGGATAGGAGCTCAGTGCGAGAAAAGAAATTAGAGGATAGGAGCTCAGTGCGAGAAAATAAATTAGAGTATAGGAGCTGAGTGCAAGAAAAGAAATGAGAGGATAGGAGCTCAGTGTGAGAGAGGAGTTCAGTGCCAGAGAAAAGAAATTAGAGGACAGGAGCTGGGTGCGAGAAAAGAAATTAGATAGGAGCCCAGTGCAAGAGAAAATAAATTAGAGGATAGGAGCTCAGTGCCATAAAACATAAATTAGAGGATAGGAGATCAGTGCCATAAAACATAAATTAGAGGATAGGAGCTGGGTGCGAGAAAAGAAATTAGAGGATAGGAGCTGGGTGCGAGAAAACAAATTAGAGGATAGGAGCTGGGTGCGAGAAAACAAATTAGAGGATAGGAGCTCAGTGCGAGAAAAGAAATTAGAGGATAGGAGCTGGGTGCGAGAAAAGAAATTAGAGGATAGGAGCTCAGTGCCATAAAACATAAATTAGAGGATAGGAGCTCAGTGCGAGAAAAGAAATTAGAGGATAGGAGCTCTGTGCCAGCAAAAAAGAAATTAGAGGCTAGGAGCTTGGTGCGAGACAGAAGAGAGTAGAAGACATGTCCCCCAGCTGCCTAGGTCTATAGCAGCATAACTAAGGGATGGTTGAGTCCAGCCCTAACTAGATCAAAATGCCCCGCAACGGACTGGCTTTTTAGAGATGCTTCTCGCCCAATGACAGCCTGATGGGATAGGCTGCAGCCCCCCGTGACCCTTCACAGGACATGTGGTTACAGAAGATGAATGTCCAGCCTTAACTATAAGCTTTATCAAAAATGAATGTCTTAAGCCTGACATTAAAAGCAGAGAGGGTATCAGGGAACTAGCTGACTAGGAACCACAAGTAGTCCGTCACTTTGTGATCGAAACCAATCTGTCGGGATGATATGGTGCAATAAGAATCTTGTACGTAAAAACTGAACTGTATATTTTGTTCGTAACATAAGGAAAACATTAAATGAAGATCACAAAAAGCCAGAGAGAGGAAAGAAGTGAGTATTACTTGCAGATATAAAAGAGAGAACTTATTATTTAATAGGATTTATTATTTTATAACCACTTTTATATGATTTTCTTGAGGTAAAGTTAGTTTCTGTAAAAAGTTAGTCTCTCCTACACTTGATGTCAACCAGACAGTATTTTTAGTTTTTACATTTTTGCATTTCTTTTACACCTATTGAAACTTTGAGGATTTGAGGAACACTATAGTCTTCACTGCAGTGGTGCATGTCTGTTTCCAGCCTCCGCAATTTGGGGCATGTCGGCCCCCGTCTCTCACCCAATTACATCCAGCCTCTCTCTTCTTCTATCTTTTAAAAAAATAAATAAATAAAGGCATGAAAAAACCCAAAAAGAAGCAGTGTAATGAAAAGAAAAGAAGCTAGCAGGGGTGAGGTCTACAATTAGACTCTTGCAGAGAATCCTTAAGAGTAACAAAAGCTGCAGAGAAAGCTGTAAGTGGACCTTGAGATAAGATTGTCAAAAGACTATTGCCACTTCACTCTGGCTGATAAATGTATTCCAGCTCCTCATCCAGTCGTACAAAAAAAAAAAAACGTCATTTCACATTATATCTGAATTCATTGACATTTTAATCTAAGTAGATGAATAGTAGAATATAATTCATATTTATATTGCTCAGGTGCTCAGATTAAAACTTTTACTATATATATATATTTTTTTTTTTTTTAAATATGGTCATGGAAATCAATTCCTCCGCTGCCACATTTCATTTCTGTTTTTGTCTGTCAGATCTTTCGCTCATAGGCAACATGCACTGCGATGATGTGATGAGCATGCATGAGGGGATTTGTGCTCAGGCCACACACATTTCAAAAGAAAACCGTTAAAGTAGTCACTGTGTGTTGGACCAGTGGTGGAGCAAAGGAAGGTTTTTAATTAAAACTGTCAGAAAAGGTTTCGCTAGATGTATTTAATCAAGTAAGAAAACCCAGACTGGTATTGATTAAATATACACAAAGCCAATGAATGGAAATGGACTTTTGGCTGATTTCTATTTAATTTTTTCATGTTATTGTTTTGCCTCACAGTAAGAAGTCTCTGGGTTTGAATGTATCATGGCCAACTGGTTCCTTTCTGTGTGGAGTTTGCATGTTCTCCCTGTGTCTGCGTGGGTTCTCTCCAGGTTCTCCAGCTTCCTCCCATCGTCCAAAGACATGCTGGTTAGGTTCACTGGTGATCGTCCAGTGACGGCTGGGATAGTCTCCAGCCCTCTCACAACCCCAGACAGGACGACCTCTAAAACAACATTAAGAATAAAAGACTTTTACATCAAAGTTAGACACAGATTTACAGGTAGTGCTGAAAATACCTTTTAAAACAGTTTTGATTGATTGCATGGGTACTTTAAGTAGTTCAAGGAGCTTGTTTGTGCACATTTTGTTACCTTTGCACATTCCCATGGTGCATCCTAATAGTCAGTACATACTAACGTACTACTCAACTGTCAATTTAGTACACTATTTATGTATGCGAGCGAGTAGTAGGCATACAATTCCTTTGTCAATGTCCTTTGACCCCAGATGTTTACATGTGACGCGGACACATATGACGGACACCCGACAGATGCCACGAAAATTTAAAGCCACCTCGGAGCATTTTCCTCAGAGCTGTTCATTTGTCTTGTTTTGCATGGAAAATGTCCTACGCAGCGAGAATAGCACTTGACAGATTTATGCTAAGCTAAGCTAACTAAGCTGCTGTTCGTCTGAAATACCAAACAATTCCATTTATTTAAAATTAAGCCACGTGTACAAAATGCAAAGGGGCATAACACTAAAATTTGGTGATTGTGATATAACACGATCTTATTCCCACATTTCTGTAACAAGTTAACTTTTGCAGACGCTGAACTAAGCCTGAAATAATAATTTATCTATTTGCAGCTTCGTAATAAATAACAAACCTCTAGTGAGATTATTGTTTTAGATTTCCTGGTAGTTCCCACAACTCAGAGGACTCAACCACAATATAAAAAGTGCCTGCGAGTACAATAAAACCGGAGGAAAGAACTGCAGGTTTCTCTCCTCGGAAGTGTGTGTGTGCGTGTTAAATAAAATCTATAGAATAAAATGCTGCGCTACAGTGAAAACGCACTGTAAGTAGCCTATTCAGCGTTTCAGACTCGAGCTGTATGTTTGATCCAGGCAGAGTTCGGGTTTGCAGAGGAGGAAGTGCTTTCTGCTTTTTCCTTCTTCTTGAAGAGCAGGATGTTTGACAGGAGACATATAATGACGGCACCTGACAAGTCTGCTCAAATGAAGTGTGCGCCTCAAAAAAAAAAAAAAAAAGCCTGAGCACAACAGAGGAGGTGTGCCAGTTTCCACACACCACGGCTTCCATTAGGGTGGCAGCTCAAGAGAAGAGCATCTTTAACTCTCTTACGCTGAGCCGTGGTGGCACACATGCATTTCTCCGTAGCAACAGGCTGACCCTGTTTCTATGGTTATGGTGTCCCTTCTGCATTTCATCCAGGACAATGATGGCAAAAGGAGGAAAGAAAAAAAAAACATGAATATGTGGGCGCTGCTCAACCTACAGCAGGTGGTTCACTTAATCATTAGGAAAGCGTTTCATAAATGTGAGTTTGATCCCTGCAACTGCCGCGCGGCTCTCATCTCAGTCAGATAAAAGGCTGTAGCAGCTCCAACAAACACAATCCAGCCTTTAAACTGAAAGTGATTGGCAAATTCCTCCAGGTAAACGACTCTTCTGCCTCTTCGGCGTGCCAAGTTAAGATGCAGCCTACAGGTACTCCCGCCTCAGCGGCTTTCAGCTCGGGAAGCCTCCTGAAAGACAGCTTGAAAGGGAGGGGGGTGTCAGTTTGTGGCAGGATTTGGTTTTTAAAACCTCTGAGCTGAATGAATAAAGAAGATAAACGATGCGGACGGTGATTTTATTTCCAACTTCCTATTTTCTCTCTCTTTTATTTATTTATATATATATTTTTTTATTTCTTAGCCAAAGCTCTGTCCCCTTCTTTCCTGGAGCTGAGGCTGCCTGCCGTTGCTATGCAACAATCGTCGTAACGAGAATCATTATTGGATAAGTCATTAACTTAAGGCAAGAGTTCAAGAGAGGCATTTCAGACCTGGAGACGCGATCTTACTCCTAATTTATCCCATCGGCAGGACAAAGGGTGCAAGGCTTTGTGATATGCCGAGGTGTTTTCCGTGCGGTGCAGTAGGCGCGCCGTCACTCAGTGTGATGAGTGGTTGTGACAGCTGATGATAAGTGGCTGATGTAAAGCAGCGCCGCTGCCACCGCCACCGCCGAGGCTTTTCCTCCAGCTGCTGGTCCCCAGCGTCCACAGCCACACCCTGGCTCTTGACCCTGAGTGACCCCCCTCTCCTGCAATCCAATTCCATTTCCTGCTGCCAGCTGCCCTGAATGATTACTCTGACTAACTCCATTCATGAAGGAGCAGGGGGCGAGGCGGCGGGGGCCACGGGCTATGGGCGCGTGCACGAAAAAAAAAAAAAGTGCGTGCAGCAGATCGTCCATCTGGTTTGTTGGAGTGTGCAAACGATGCAGAGCAACTCACGGTGCGTTTGAGTGACTCTGCTTGGTTCATCTCTCCGTGAATGTGTTTTTTTTTATTACAGGTTTAATTTTCTGTGCTGTCTGCAGAGTCCCCTGGCAAGCGAGCAAACAACAAAAAAAACAGACACAGAAACAAACACAGACAGCAATTAAATCTGCTCCCTTCCCAGCCTCTTTACATCAATGTTCCTGTAGGAGAAACAAGTGGCTTTAACCCTTCCCATGCACACCTCAGCTGTTATCTTTTTATAGCCTGAGTTAAAACTAGAGGTTATCTCACAGGAGGAGATGTCGCTATTTGTTTCCTCTGAGATTTTCTCACATTCTCGAATTGGAGCCGTGCAAGGCTGGGAAAAATAAAATAAATAATAAAAAACACCAACACGAATTTAACAACAAAAGAAACAACCTGAATCTGGTGACAGCTGTTAAATTGTTTGGTTACCAGGGAAACGCCACGGACAATTAAAAACCAATCAAACTCAAGCCCACACAGTCTAAGCATAACACATAAGCGTTCGACAACATTTTACTTATCAACAGTTTCATCGCTAGTAAGAACTAGCCCGCTGTAAGCCCCTGGCCTCAATACGAAGCCAGAAAAAGTTGAATATAACTAGCGCTAAATGCAGCGCTAACGTCCAAAGTAGCTAACTGTTACACGAAAGACTGAACGAACACCAACTTCAAATGGAACTTGAGATGAGCTCATGATTACAATTACTACTAGACAACACTACTGCTAGGCAACTGTTGCCGTGTAGAAGCCACTAGAAGAGGCTAACAGTTTAGCAAGCTAGCAACCGTCGAACTTAAACGCAAACACATAACGAAATGGACACGTCGTTGGGAATATTAACATTTTCCCAAAGTTAACTTTAGACCTAATTATAAGATATTAAGTTACGCGAACATTTGTAACTTTTATGAATACCACAAAAGGGGCTAACGGGGCTAATGGGGGCTCAGCATGCTAATATTAGAACCCAAAACACAAAGTATTTACGGCGTCAGTCAAAGGGTTTAGTTAACTTCTTATTAAATGGAGTTTCTTTATTGTTTTTCTGTATTTTCTGAATTGTAGGTTAATACTGAAAATATAAAAACTACGAGGAGAACAACATATGGAAGAGTCAACAAATAAAGGTTCTTTTAAAGAACTGTAGGACATACATAGATGCTGTAGTGGTGCAGACAGTACCATTTCGTTAGGCTAGTGGTGCAGACAGTACCATTTACAGTTTAGTACTCTGCTGTGTTGCTAGAGTTAATAAAAACTAGAGTCCATGAATCGACAGTGTTTGCGTCGTTACTCTCACTGCCAGCAGGGGGAGTCGACCGTTCTGTGGTGTCACTTTAAAATACTTTTATGAAGTTCACTCAGTGACCATCAGCCAACCTCAGCCTGCTTCTCTGCTCCACGTCGTTTAGAGGTGACATTTTAGACACCGCGACAGCCACTCTGCTTCTGCTTAGGCACTCAACACTAAATGCACTCTGAGAAAAATATATTTTTACTATTTTTGTCCTTAAAGCTCTCCAGCATTGAGCACACCTGCAAGGACATATCTTTTATTTATTTTTTTGGTTTCATGTTGCCAGCCGTTGTGTGAGCCCCGTAAATCTTAAGTTCAATTTAAAAGTGCTACCTGCAATTTTCTGCTTATTAGAACTGTTTGAGTAGTATTTCCTACAGAGAGCTGCATTAAACTGCATTTTTTTAAATTATACTGTTTCTTGCAAACACATATTTACTATTTACGTTTTGTTTGTTAAAAAATTTGAAAAGTAATCTTTACTTTGTGTTTGTAACGATGTTTCAACAGGTATATTTAAGCATATATCCAACTAAATTACTTACAGGGAAAGTTTAAGATCCTACTGGTGCAGGGTAACAGACACAACAAAAATACTTTATCTAAAAATAATATCTCCACGTTTAGAGTTCAGTACAGTATGAACCTTATGGTGGTTTTTATTTGGTCAAACTTCAAGGTTCAAAAATAAAAGCAAAGCTACGTCACGTTGGCAAAACAACATGGATTTTTTATTAGAGGAAGGCTCTAATTCCCACGTACAGTACAAACATGACGACGCAATGTCAACATGCTCACAGACGGAAAGACCAACATCTCCACAGCAGACTCTAGTCTCGATAGACTTGTGTGAACGACAGGTTGTGTTTTGATTTATGAGTCTGACTTTCATTAGAGTCCCAAACGCCGAATTGAAGCGCAGCTGTCCTCCACGGCAGCGGGAAGAAAAAAAAATCTGAGAAACAGCAGAAAATGAAGGAAAAAAAAAAAAGCTGCAGCAGTCGAACCAAGCTGAAAGAAAATTCAGAGAAAGAGGGTTTTTCTTTCGCACAAACAAAGGCCCTCTCGAGACGTCAGCCGTTCAGTCGAAAGGGAGGGAGGAAACGGGTTTAGAAATGGATTTAATATTCTACCCAGAGGTCAGACGCTTCCACCTGTTTAATTACATTAATGAGGTGAGAGAGAGCGAAGGTCGCGTGGAGGATAATGTGATGCTGCCGGACGTCAGCGCTTCCAATTACAGAGGCTGCACGGCATTTCTGCACACAGTCAGTGAGCAGGAGACACAACTGTTTATCCTTTTGTCAGAGGGAGGGCAATCCGTTACTTCCTTCCTCACGAATGCAACTATAACACTGCAGCTGGAATATGTGTGTTTTTATATATATATATATATATATATATATATATATATATATATATATATATATATATATATATATAATATATATATAAGTGAGATTTGATTGAGATTGCTCCTGAAATGCTCGGGGTATTTTCCAGTGATTCACAGGCCTCCCACGAGCAATTAAGTAAGACCAATTACCAGGAGAGCTTTTCACCCGGGGGGGTTGTTGATTTTTCTCTCTCTCTCTCTCTCTCTCTCTGCGCTTCTGAACATCTGCAGTCAGAACCCCCAAGTGTATGCGAAGTAAACCGCTCGACATCAGTGCTCAGCCACAAAATCTAATTACACCTCCTGTGGTATTACTGTTTGCATTTCAACAAATCTGAGCGAGCGAACGAGCGTCGTCGCTTCGGCATGTCACAGTTACACGAATTTCTTTGGAGTTTAACACGGATTGGTGCAGCTGTTGGTTTTCTTTCTTTCTTTCTTTTTTTTTTGGTGAAGCAGACCTTTGTTAGCTGCAGCTGAGTGCCCTTTTCTGACAAGGTGGAAGATGAACAGCACTCCTGGTTCAGGTCTGATGCTGCTGCAGTGCGCAGGTCTTAAACAAAAACACTGGGTCAGAGATCTTAAAGAAAAGAATATGTTTGCGCATGCTTTTAACTTAAAGGACAGATTCACATTAGCCCAGGTCTATCCAAACACAATGCTAGCATACGCTCTATTAACCCTTTCAGCAAGAGGCGTCAAACTCATTTTAGTTCGGATCTCAGTTTGATCTCAAGAGGGCCAGACTGGTAAAATACCGGCATAACCTACAACCTATAAGTAACAACGACTCCAGGTTTTTGTTTTAGTGCAAGGAAGAACAAGTAAATTAGGAGAACATTTACATTTTATAAAAAGATCTTATGAAAAATTGCTGTCTGCTGTTTAGTCCCGAGTCTCAGTGTTGTCTTTTGTCCACTTCTCTTTCTAAAACAGTGGACAATTTTTGTTTGAATTGGTTTCATTATAAAAATTTGCAAATTCATGCTGCGGCCCAGATTGGACCCTCTGGCGGCCCGCTTTTGGCCCGCGGGCCGTATGTTTGACACCCGTAACTTGAGCCCTCTCCTGTTATTTTCTGTTATTTTTATATCCTCCTGACAACCAGGAGAAAAAAATAGTAATGTCTAATCAAATTTTCTTTTCTTTTTTTAAATTCCCTAATCTTTTAAGAGAAAAGTTTTTATTTTTAAGGTTTCATATTACTGATGGATTTTCTTTATGAGAAAGAGAAAGGAACCAGAGCCTCACCTCTTTACATTTGGTATCATTGAAAAGCCCTAAATGTCCTCTGTAGATAGCGAGAGGAGTTAATTCAGTAGCACGTAGAAGGTGGGTCCTCCACAGAGGACAAATCTGAACTACTTGAGCCAAATTCAGTGTCTCAGCCTGCAGGAAGAAGAGGAGAGACGTCAGCATTTAACCTCGGCCCAATCAAAATCAATCCTCACCTGCAGCTCTGCTAGATTCATGCAAACAGCACTGATACAGCTGTGGTTTTTGTGTTTCCTGATTAGTTTCCAGTAATAAGAGATGGTGGACTAAACCCTTTTTACGGCGTAGCTGCAGTTCAAGTTTCCCTTCCCCATGTTTGTTGACAGTGGATGGATAAGACGAGACACTGAGGGAAGTTTAAAAAAGACCTCGACATGAGAAAAAACTCACAGCCCACTCTTTTATTTGAACGAGGAAGCTTTGGCTCGGCGGCATCTGGTAAACCCGCTGCTGTGAGTCAGATTCATGCAAGCTCGCTCTGCTGGAGATCGCTTTGAGCGCTCTGCTTCCACCGCTCCACTCACAATCGTTGCAAAACAAAAGGCAAAATAATTGGCACCGGGATAGCTTTGCAGAGTCAGAAAACAGCGGCTCAGAGTTTTAGGGAACTCATACTGATCGGTGTTTCGGTTTGGATCTGCAAGAAAGATCTCAAACCTGTAAATCAAACCACTGAATCCACATATTTAGATTTATAGTGCTGGCTGTTGTTTCTGATTTTGTGGATTGTTGCTGTGGATTGTGAGGATCTTTGTTTTTCTTGTATGAAAATAAAAGCACAATTAAAGCAAACCTCTCATGTGAACTTTGGATTGTTAAGGACAAAGACAACAGGACAAGCTGTAAGAAATTCAAAAATCATTAAAGCTTCCGATCACATTCTGAGTCCGGTCCTCTGGTCCCGTCCATAAATTCAGCTGAGCACCTCTAAATCCTCCTCAGCCCCTGACAAATGCGAGCAGGATTCACGCGTGGGACTGGAGCCTCCTCTCAAACTGATCGATCCGTACAACTTGGCAGCGTGTTTGGAATAGGCGAAGGCTTTCCTCCTCATCATCTCCCCCTTCCACATGGAGATCATGAGCAGCGTGGAGAGCAGCACGCCCCCGAGGGTGAGCAGGCACAGTCCCGCTATGACACAGCGGTCCAGATGGGCGCCCACTCTGGCTTTCTCCCTCTCCAGACGCTCCATCTCCCGGGCCGTCACGCTGTCCGGGTCCACGCGGACGTCCCTGGGGACCGTGTAGGATATGGCGACGAGGGAGATGCCGGTCACCAGGCAGGTCACGGCGATGATGAAGCCGTAATCCACGGACTTCCCCGAGCCGTCGGAGGAGAGATCGTCGTCGGACAGCAAGTAAAGTTCCGGCATGTCCTCCTCCTCCTCCTCTTCCTCCTCCATCACCTCCTCCTCCTCCTCTTCATACAGTTCACTGGAGGAGCTCTGACTCAGCTGGTAGGCGTGCGTCCCTATCAGCTGGACATCATCATCATCGTCCCCGTCTTCATCGTGTTGCTTCCCGCAGGTGAAAGACGTTTCTGTTTCCTCCTCCGGCCGCGCAGCTCTCCGGGTCTCGGTCCGCGGTGCTGAAGCGTCTCCCCCGCTGGGACCGAGCGACTTTCCGCCGCCGCCGCCGCCGCCTCCGCTCTCGGGGACACTTTGACCCCCACCTAAAAGCAAGGAGGCGCCTCTGGGATCGGACTGATGATCAAAGTAAAACAGTTCGAGATCAGCCATTTGAGCATGGGCTGGGTCCCCCGTGTAGTCAAGCCCATGCGCCCTTCTCTGCCAGCGGAGCGGCGCACAAAGCAAAACGGCGAAATATCTGAAGTCACCGAGAGGACAAGTTTAATTCTTGTGGTTTGCACGAGCTCCTCTCTCCTGGGTGCACTGTAAGCATTTAAAAAGTGAAGCCCCGGCAAGTCATGACTCATATAATAATAATAATAAAAAAAAAGGAGAATATTTCCACTGCTCAGCAACACTTTTGTTTCCCCGGCTTCTGCGCGCTCTCAAACAACAAAACACTTAGTAACCATGCGACACGCTAATAAATCTAATTTCCCATAATGTGTTCCAGTAATAGGCTATGAAGTAACTACATGCGGTTTCTCTGAGTACCTCTCTCTCTCTCTGTCTCTCTTCGTCTGTGGCTGCTCGCTTCCCCGACTGCTTCTGCTCCCCCGGTCAATTAGAGGGAAAAGGTTTGGCAGACCCCTCCCACAGACCGGGCTCCGGCAGACCGCCTCGTAACGCTCATTAACCGAGCCCAGCTCCAGTGTTTCCCCGGCTCATGCTCACTAATCAGGCGAGAGGAGGGAGGCTGCTGATGCTACTGCTGCTGCTGCGGCGAGAGAAAGAGAGAGAAAGGGGGAGAGAGGGGACGTTTCAAATTAAGCCACCGCTTCTAGGCTTCTCGTTAAAGTTATTACGGTTGTTCCTCCGGGGAGCAGGAATAACCCCGGGCAAGTTAAAGCGTCCGAAGTGTCGTCAGGTGGCGTTACGTGCGGAAAAATAACACAACACATGTCAAGATAAGGTGGCGCAAGAGAGGGGAGTGTGTAGGGTTCATCCGCTGGGGATCATGAATGGTTGAACTTCATTTTTCATTCAATTTAAACATATATATTTAAACACTCTTCCGCAATATATTTAATGTTGAAAGCAAATTGGAGAGCATTTTTTTTGTGTGTGTGTACTCCAATCAGCCACAACATTATGACTAGACAGGAGAAGGATGTAACATTGACGATCTTGTCACAAATCAATGTTCTGCTGAGAAACTTTTAGACCTGGCATTCATTCATTCATGTTGATGTTACTCAGACATGTAGCACCCACCTAGACCAGACCACACACCCCCACCCCATAGCAATGACACTCCTTGATGGCAGCAGTAATCCCCAGCAGGATGCAGCCACAAAAACACTTTAGGAACAACTAAAAAACAAAGGAAACAGAAATGTTTTTCACATATGGGAAGCAACACGATAAAGACAGAGACAACGATGATGATGATGATGATGATGTCCAGCTGATAGGGACGCACGCCTACCGGCTGAGTCAGAGCTCCTCCGGTGAACTGTATGAAGACAAGGGGGAGGTGATGGAGGAAGAGGAGGAGGAGGAGGAGGACATGCCGGAACTGTCTAATGACGATCTCTCCTGCTACGGCTCAGGGAAGTCCGTGGATTATGGCTTCATCATCGGCGTGATCTTCCTCGTGACCGGCATCTCCCTTGTCGCCATTTCCTACACGGTCCTGGACCTGGACAGCGTGTCGGCCCCGGGAGATGGAGCTTCTGGAGAGGGGGAAAGCCAGAGTGGGCGCCCATCTGGACCGCCGTTGACCTGGTGTCAAAATTCACTAGAAACTGTATCTGTCAGATGATCCCCTCAAACCATAGGTCCTCGTCAGGACATCCTCAGAAGGCCCACGTCCATTCTCTGATGAGTCCCAACTGTTTTGGAGGCACAAGAGAGACCGACACAATTTTAGTCATAATGATATCCCTGATCGGTGTATGTGTGTTGAAGCAACTGGTCCATCTACACAAGAAGGACGAGAAACACTCCCTTGTGGACACATTTTGATCCAGAGAAGATGGATTGTTTGAGAGGGGTAAAGGAAACCCTTGTCTGAACATGACGAGGTCACCATTAGCGACTCAAGACACAATCCTTCCCCCAAAAAAGTTGAATGTAGAGTTTCTGGAAAATAATTTGGTCGACAAACAAAGAGGACACCAGCCAGGTTAATCTGAACAACTTCCTCCAGTTACAGGTGAGTATACAGCCCTAGCTGTGGGAGTTTTAAAATGGACACCAGCCACAGATGTTCCTCATAAAAACCTAAACTCCCCAGCCGTCAGTTAGGAAGGAAGACTTGGATGAAATATTCAAAAACAAAGCTGAAAGCAGCGGGGCAGATGAACGTGTTGGGCTCCTTCAGTTCTAAATGAGAAGACCTTCTAGATCTCCAAGGGGAAATTCAGTGGTCACAAAAAGCACGACCTGGATAACCACAGACACCCAAACCACAAATCATTAGTACTTGGCTTTAAAGGCCATTCATCAAATCTGCAGTGAACTGACTGTGCTTCAGATGCCCTGCAGATGTATACCACGAGGTCAGAAGTCAAACAGTCCTTTGGAAGGATCCATTAAAGAGCTCTGCTGGAGGAGGAAGCAAACTCTGAATGTGACGGGTTTGTAAAGTAGTCTGTTCTCATATGAAGGACAACAGGACGATCGTGTGATTTATGGCGAGTCCCCGTTTTAGTAGTAGTCAGATGGAGAGAAGGATTCCTCATCATCAGCGATCAGGCATAACATTGTGACCACCTTCCTAATATTGTGTAGGTCTGTTCTGACTCATCAGAGAATGGACATGGGCCTTCTGAGGGTGTAGTGGTAACAGGATGTTGTTAATCGAAGGGAGGGGCCTCTGTGGATCATCCCACAGATACTTGGTCAGTTTGGGATCTAGTGAATTTGGAGGTCGGGCCAAAACTTTGTTCTTCATGTTTGTTTTAGTTGTTCCTAAGGCTGCATCCTGCTGGGGATGACTGCCGCCTAGGGATGGGTGATATGAACTAAAAATGTATCCCGATAATTTCTGGTATTTATCCCGGTAACTATAAAAATTACGATAAATAAACACCAATTCAGCCTAATCTTTTTAACAATAATGCATCAAGTTTTATCTGCGTTGTTTTTTTTCCCGGACTCTTTGGATGAAGTCGACGCTGCTTCTGCATCTTTGCTCATTTCCTGTCTTTCTTCATATTCTGGTTTGTGCTTGTGTTTGAGGTGGTGGAACAAATTAGTGCTGTTACTGTCCTTTTTATTCACTATTTGTTTGCAAACCTTGCATGTTGTAATTTGCTGCTCTGCGTCAGACTTTTTAACCCCTTCATGCCTAGTGTCGCAAATTTGGGACGCACTGTTTCCGTTCAGACTGCAGCTGAAATAACGCATGTAATACTCTAATGTCGGTTTGTGCACATTAAAAAAATCCTAGGAACCTTTTGCAAGCACTAGTTTCTCTAGGACTGTCCGGAGTGGTAAGCAAAAATACAAATAATTAATTTCTTTATATATTTGAAAAATCAATTCAGGCGTTAAGGGGTTAAAACCAAACTAGATAATGGAGGTGGAGCCTCGTTTAGGAACGAGCTCCTGCCCAGCGTATCTGCTCCACCGCAAGGAATGTTTCTGACGATATATCGTAAAATATCGCACATCCCTACCGCTGCCATCAAGGAGTGTCATTGCTATGGGGTGGGGGTGCCTGGTCTGGTCTAGGTGGGTGATACATGTCTAAGTAACATCCACATGAATGAATGAATGAATGCCAGGTCCAGAAGTTTCCCAGCAGAACATTGATTTGTCACAAGATGGTCGATGTTACTACCTTCTCCTGTCAGTGGTTTTAATGTTGTGGCTCATCGGTGTCACTCCACCCCAGCTTACTCTATTCAAATACTTTAAATTAAAACAAATACTTCCTATGACATGATCTCTGTATCTTCTGTGGTAGCTACAGTCGGTCTCATTAATCTCTGCAGCAGCGTCCCTCCTCCTGGGAACATAACATCATTATCTGTATAATATGCATTCACACAATATAACTGTGACAAAGAGACATGATGTATATGAGCCGGAGTGATTTTTATCCTTTCAAACGAGCACTGTGCAAATCACCTCCCCGACTGTCTCCCTTTTCAGAGGAGGAGCGACTGACTGTGATATTTAATCTAAAGTCAAATCCCTTCCAGTCAATGCCGGCTCTGGAGCTTTTCAGAAAACACGAGCTACACCACCACGTCCAACCCACCACCCCTCAGCTGCATTGAAAAGACTAAAGACGGCCACATTATTCAGGAATGAGCATGTTCTGCTGGGGGAGTCTCTTATAGAAGTCGTCCTGGAAGCCCCGCAGGGTCATCTGTGTCTGTGCAGAGAGCTGGAGCATATGTAGGCTGTACTATAGGTAGCCAAAGGTCGCGATTAGAAAACGCTCCAGCGCTCTGCCGCTGAAGTTGATTTCTTGTGTTTACCAAGATCAAGCACACGGATGCTCGCGGGTTCTCAATGCACGCAGCACGCTCCGCTCTCTGTACATTTAGCGGTCAAGACCTTCATAATAGGAATGGAAGGGAAAGCGACATGCTTCGGGCTGGGCTTAACATTTCTGACATAGAAAAGGAGATGCATTTAAAGCGAGCAATTTCACGGTTACACAACGAGGCGTGTGTAGAGAGAGAGAGATAGACGAAGCATTCATGAGCCTCGGCGTCTGCCTTTTCTTTTATCTTATCCGCCGCCGGTTGCCTGCTTGACTGATCGCTCAATCGACTAAATTACTGTGACACTTTTAATCTTCAATTCCCTTTCAAATGTTTGCTTTCAAGCAAACATCACAGAGGCATCAAACGGACTCATCAGCGGCTAAAACGTGCACACCTCAAAACAAACTAACGGGAAATGATGGAAAGTCGTCTCACAAATAACAAACAGGCAGAAAATATAATGAGGAATTAAGAGCCACGGTTCGTATTTGCACGTCGGAAAGTTGCAGCTACATGAAACAGACCTCGTGGTTCTTTACACTGAAGAAAAAAAATTAAAATAAAATCACTTTTCTGCAGCGTTAACACTAAGAACAAGAAGAAAGGCCAAAAATAAACTTCATGGAGAAAAGTACACCTGTTCATATACACCAATCAGCCACAACATTAAAACCACAGACAGGAGAAGTAAATAACACTGACCATCTTCTGACAATTCAATGTTCTGCTGGGAAACTTCTGGACCTGGCATTCATTCATTCATTCATTGGTGTGGATGTTACTTAGACATGTAGCACCCACCTAGACCAGACCAGGCACCCCCACCCCATAGCAATGACACTCCTTGATGGCAGCAGCCATCCCCAGCAGGATGCAGCTTTAGGAACAACTCAAAAAAACATGAAGAACATCTCAAGGTGTTGACCTGGCCTCCAAATGCACTAGATCCCAAACTGATGTAGTATCTGTGGGATGATCCACAGAGGCCCCTCAACCTCAAGATTCAGTTACCAGACACCACAGGACACCCCCAGAAGACCCATGTCCATTCTCTGATGTGTCCCAACTGTTTTGGATGCACAAGGAAGACCTCAAGTTCTGCTCTTAAATTAAGTTAAGATTTTTCTACTTTGATTTGCAATGCATGCCGTGCAGAAAGAAAAGGACAAATTTTCCCCTACAGACTCCAGAGGCAGCTTCATTTAAGCAGCTCTTCAACATTCAGGCCGCTCTAATGTTTAAGAGAAAAGCAGCGATTGTGGAAAAGTCAATTACAAGACGTTAAATGATCTCTTGACCTCCCGGCTTTATCTCGTGACACTTTAATGGGATTTACTTTAAGCGCAGTCACAAATTGCGGGTCCTCATCCGCTGCCATATTTGCTACGGGTCGATTCCTTTCAGCGGGGCGGTAGGTGGGGGAGTGTGCCACCTCAGCTGCCCCTTGAGTTCGTGCCTCTTCAGCGGGACTGGGGCGACGATTGCTGCCAACCACTTTCTGATAAGTTAAAAGTTTCTCTCTGTCCTCCACCTTTTGAGTTTTTGTGCAGCTAAAACAGTTTTGTGTGTTTGTGTCTTGAGGGCAGGAAAGTTTTCTGCATACGGAAAAGCGTAGTACATTGCTGAAAGTGTGAAGTACATAAATATAATTTTGTTGCACACGCACTGTCATGGTGTTGTGTTTAGTATATTTTCTGCCACCCTGTTTGCTTTGCCTTGTCTTTTTACATAGTCCTACTTTTCCCTTTATCCTTCATCGAGTCGTCTGTGTAGTTGCCCCTGTTGATGTTTCCTGATGCTTCCCTGTGTCCTGAGTCGTGTCTAGCTTTTGGTTTTCCCTTTCTGCCCTGCAGCGCTTCTTGTTCCAGATTTACTAAGTTTTCATTAAACTTATTTTGTTTCCCCACTTCTGTCATCTTAAAGGGGAATTACTGTTTTTTACAACCCGGAGTCATTCGGAAACATTAAGATCCAGCAGAGCACCTTGTACAGCCATATAGTGGGAGTGAATGAGGCACCGCAACGCAGCCTCTAAATAACATATTATCTCACCAATATTTTGTTATGATACGCTAGTGCTATTCCCCGTCTGACTTCTTACCTGGAGGATGTCATCTCTGAGTGCCGTGTGTACCCCGTGTAGATTGTTTACCTGTAATTTGCGACTACTATTTTTTTTGCAACATGGCTGAATATTTTTCTGATTCTGAGGTTGTGAACGACAGCTTTGTTTATGATGGACGTCCTTACCGTTTTGAGCCAGAGTATACGGATGAGGAGCTCGTTGAAAGGAGGATGAGGAGGCAGAGAGAGGAACAGCTGGACGAAGAATCGACAACAGGTAACTCCAGACTCGCTCTAGCGTATCATGACAAAATATTGGTGAAATTAACGAGTTTTGTGGCAGATAATGCGTCATTTAAAGGTTTGGGTGCCCCATTCACTCTCAGTATAAGGATACGCAGATCTAAATATCATCCGAATGACTCCAGATGACACCAAGGTTATATGGGTGAGTAAACGATCGTATTTTATGCCAGAAATAAGGTCCAAGTTGGAAAAAAAAACACTAATTCCCTTTAATATACACAGCCTGGACAAAAAAAAAGTAAGTTTCTTTAGCCAGGCTGTGTAGGAGCTCGTCTTAGATATCTTTGAAACTTATTTAGTATCATTTGTTGCTTTGTTTATTCATTCATTTATTTTCTGTAGCTACCCCAGTCGATCATAATGGATTAGGAGCCAGAACCTTTTAATTGTGAGGCATCAGTAACCACCAGACCACCGTGCCGCCCAAAAGAGAACTATATGTACTCTAACTACTGTTTGCTGATGCCCATCAAGGGACTGATTTTGGAAATTAGCTTTGGTTATGAACACATAAACAGCACCCTGGATATCCTCAGTGTCTTTCTATATTTATTGCTTATGAATAAATTAACAATGCATCAGTTTTAAATTATTTGGTCGTTGGACTCTCCTCATCTCCCCTCACTGTCACGAAGGGGACGTTAACGCGGCTTACAAACAAGTAGATATATTACAGGTCTACAAGAACAACGCGATGCTGCAGCGTTAATGCTCTCCACGGCGTCTCCTCCTGACCTGCCTGCAGCGGCCTGGAACACATCACCATGACTGCGCCGTGTCAGGAGGAGTCACGCACACTTTCATAACCAACGCGGGGAACCGAGAGGGAGGCTGGCGTCGGGCCAGAGAACACAGCATGGTCCACATCAGCTCTCTGGTCTGTGCAAGATTTTAGAAAGGAGATTTACATTTCTTCTTCTTCAGAATTTGCATATATTTACGCAGCGTTTAGACGAAGGCGAACAGGAAGTGAGTCTGCAACTCTTCTGGACGTCTCTTCCTCCACCTGCGACGCCATCAGTGGCTTTAAACAAAGCACCAAGCAGACACTTGCTCGGCTCTCGTTTTAGCGGCGACTCGTGCCCCAGAGGTCTTAGTGTGTCTAACCTAATCTCCCCCCTGCGACCGCATCCCCTCGGCGGTAAACAAAAGGAAAGGCCAGATTCATCCGTCTAACCATGGCTTGAAGTGGAGCGCCACGGACGATATTAAAGCCAACCGCCGGGAGACGTATTGAGCTGAGGCCCCTGCCACCGTCGGGCTCGGGCTCAAGTCGCAGAGAAAACCACCAGACCGCTCCCGTCACAGATTTTTCTGGCATCGCCGCTGCTCTGTTGTTTATGATCTGAAGTGATTTGTCATTTCCTCCAGAGATGCTCCCGACCAGCAGGCCCCCCGTTTTATTTACGCCATCCGGTGAAGTGTGGCATTTTACGCTGACGGATCTGCTGTGAGGCCCGAGCGTAAGCAAAGCTAAGAATAGCTTATGGGAAGCAAGCGGCGGAGAAGAGGCAAAGGCGGCGGTTCCAAGGTTAGACTAGGACGCGGGGAAGCAGGGGGAGACGGGCAGGACTGAGTCAGGCGGCCTTGCGGCGGGGCAGAGAGGACGGCTTGGACCGGACACGCGTGCTGTATGTGCTGGAGGAGGAGAGCTGAGTCAAGCAGCGATTAAAGCTGAGCTCTCTCTCTCTCTCTCTCTCTCTCTCTCTACTTGCACTCAGCACTGCTTCAATTATATTCTGGACGAGGTTCAAAGAGGTAAATCATCATAATAACCAAAAATAAATAAATCCCACAGATGTCGAGGCAGCATTCGCCCTGAGATCAGGAACGCTGCTGAACTGAAGGAAGCGATGAACGAGTAAAGACTGACTGATCATCTAGTCGTCCTCTCATCCCTTCTTCCTTTACAGACTGGTCAACAAAGTGTCTACATGTCAGTTAGTAGTCATCAGAGTGAAGGAGGGAGCAGAAAAAAGAAAGAAGAAGAAAAAGGTCAATTACAAAGGAAAAAAAGAGAGGGAAAGGAAGAAAGAGAAATGAGTGATGGAAGAAAGATAATGGAAGACGAAAAGGAAGCGAGAGGAAGAAAGGGAAGGAAGGAAATAAGAGAAAAGAAAGAGGAACAGAAGGAAGGAAAGAAGAGATGAAGGAATCAAGGAAGGAAGAGACAAAGAAAAAGGATGGAAGAAAAAAGATGGCAAAAGAGAGGACATAAGAAAGGAAGGAAAGAATGGAAGAACACAAAAAGAAAGGGGAAGAGAGAAAGGCAGGAAGGAAAAGAGAAATGAGTGAAAGAAGAAAGAAAGGAAGAAAAAAGGAAGATAGAAAGAAAGAGAAGAAAAGGAAACTGAAGGAAAAGGAGGGAAATCAGAGAGAAAGGAAGGAAGGAAGGAAGGAAGGAAGGAAATAATGGAAGAACAGAAAAAGAAAGACTGAGTGAACATAGAATCTAGATGCTCTGAGCTGAGGGACAGTAATAAAACATGAGTCAAACTGTCTTTACACTAAGATTCATCTGGACTCTGACGTCATGATCAACGATATGAAACAAGTCGTCACCAGAGACGGAAAATGTTTCAGCGCTGAGATTATAAAGCTAGCAGGACCAGAAGGAGTCTGAAAGCTCAGAAGATACTAAATGAACCTTTACAGACGTCAGTGTACGTACAGCAGCTCAGTAAGAAGATGACAATATTTTTTATTTTTTACTTTCTTGTATCTTGCACTGCTGTTTCCTGCCGCTGTAACGCCCTAATTTCCCCACGGGGATGAATAAAGTCCTATCTTATCTTATCTTATCTCTTATGAATGGCTGCTGTCTGTCTTCCTCCACAGAGAGTCAAACTGTCTGTTTGTTAAAAGCTAAATCTGTTTCCCTCTGGTTCTGTTACTCCTTCAGGACGAAGGGACACAACAGAACACACACTGAGGACGTGGGAGGCATTCAGTCAGCTGGTGATTAATTATCAGATTTAAATATATAAAGAAGAAGAGTCTACAAGCCTGTGCTATGGGGCAGTGCTATGATCTGGGGTTGCTGCAGTTGCTCAGGTCTAGGTTCATATACTGAATGAGCAGCTTATTCCATCAATGGATCATATTCCAAGATGATAATGTCAGGATTCATGGGGCTCAGATTGTCAAAGAGTGGTTCAGGGAGCATGAGATGGATTGTTCCACCACAGAGTCCAGACCTTAACCCCATTGAGGATCTTTGGGATGTCATCAATAAAAGATCTTGGTGGAAAATGAATGCAACACTGGATGGAAATAAATCTGGTGACGCTGGAGAAGATTATGGAAGCAACGTGGCGACTATGGAGCATCAGTATGTTTTGGTGGACAAAACATGGCAACCAGTTAAGTCGGGACAGCTGACAGTCTTGCCTAGGCCCAGGACGAGATTGTGCCGCCCTCAGTATATGTACTGAATATATCTTCTTCTCATCAAAACTCTGGAGACAGTCATCGGTTTATCCACAGGTTTATTGACTCACAAACAGACAGACAAATTGCTTACTGTAAATCTCTTGTACATACGCCATAAACATGTTTTATCAGGAATTAAATCACTCACTTTTAAACCTTTTTAACTCACTCATGCTTACATCTGTATTGTGTATATATCGTGTTTTATTTATTTCTTATTCTTAACATGTTATCGATCTTTTACTGTACTATAAACTCCCGCAGTCTATACACGTAGTTAAATTAAATCAATAGAGACTCGCTTGGAATCAACTGAGAATTGTTATCAGCATTTTTCTTAAAACTTCACAAAACCTTTGTAATGACAAATAATGAACAGTAATTAAACATAACCTTGGTATAGCATAAGATGTAAACGGTTATTCGCTCATGACAGTAAGCTTCGCTGTTTCCTAGGTAACAGATATCGAACATGACTTCTTCTCTCCACCTGCTGCGTCTCACTGAGACACCACCGCCCACTAGTGGTGGTATTATGAACTTACTAAACTATAAAACCAAACTATGGTAACAGAACAGAGTTAATCTTAAGAAGATTCTGCTTTCTTCTGACGGAGCTACCAAACTCAACTGTTTCTGTCAACGTTAACGCGCTGTGTCGGGCTCTTATACAAGCTAACGGACATTAACATTAGAGCTACGTTACGTTACAAGGCTGGTAGACGTTAGCAGCGCTGTTTCTTACCTTGCTCTACCTTCACTTTACTAGTCCCAATCTTTATAAGGGCCTCTATTTGCGTCTTCTCTTCTCTTTTCTTTCCTTTTCTAAACACCGGACTTGGTGCTGACCGGACATTTTGAGCGTACGGAACTTCAAATCAAACGGCAACAGTGGCCAAACCATTTTTGTGTTGGGGTTGGGGGGGTTCTTGACCATTATTTCAAGGACAATTAGGAAGAAAACAAATAAAAACGTTTTAAGTAACTCAAATATACACATGTTTTTCACAAATAGGCCTATTTGATTTATTTATTTAATTAATTATTCCATAATTTAACTTTAGGCTCGGGACAGCAGACCTGTTTGTCCCCCCCTATCGGGCGGGAGTGAGTTAAGTTACCAGGATACATCATTTGGTTGCCGTGGTTACGTGTTAAGAAAAGAAACCTATCTAGCTAGAAAACCGTTTTAAATAGTCAATCTTTGTGAAAGACTTCTCTCCGAGATGTGTCCATGAACTTTAAAACTGCATTTAAAACATTATTATCATTATTATTTTTTACAACCTTGAGTTATATTTCAATTCCTGGAATTCTGATTTGTATTTTGTTTTGTTTTCCTCACCCACATGCCTCCCCTGCCCACTGTCGAGCCTTGCCCTGTGGTCACGGGACCCTACGGTGTGTGTCTTAGCGTTGACGGGGACGTGGGACGGGGGGGGGGGGGGGTGTCAGGGTCGGAGCAGGGAGCAGCGTTTACGACTAACCTCCAGTTAACGGCTCCACCGTAGAGGTCCGAGCCTCCTGGGGCTGATTCCCTTTTTTTCAAACGAGCTCTGTAAATCAGCAGAGGTCAAAGGTCGTTTCACGTTTTTTTTTTTTAAAGCTCTGCTGTGGATTTCTGCTCGCAGTAATCGCTATAGCAACCCTTCATTCCATCAGTTATGCCTTCTTTTTATTTTTTATTATTTCCTGTACTCTACTATAGGGCCGAGCTCAGACGCGGTGGCAGCCACATAACTCAGGAGGGAACCGGCTGGTTTTCTGGTTTATGGCTCTTATACGGGACGGATAGAGTCAGATGCTTCAGCAGACTATGAACAGTGAGACGCTACAGTAAAACATCAACTCACCTCCTTCATCCATATTCATAAGGAACCCGCAGAGGAACTTAATCTTTCTCCCCTGGCATCTTTCATGGTGTTTTCTGTCAGAGCTCAGAGAAGGAAGCACTCAGGAAGTAACGTGGAGGCTACTGGTTAGGTGGCTCACACGCCTCCTCCACCTCCTCCACCTCCTCCACCTCCTCCTCCACCTCCATCATCTCGTTCCTCCAGCTCAGATTAATCTGTTGCCTTCCTGCAGCTTTGTCTCCCTTTTGGTTTTCTAAATATAAACCTTTTCCTCCTGTTCTCTTGCGGCTCTAACGACCTACAGCCAGAGAAATTACGACTCTGCTTCGCTGGTTTCAAGGTTTCAACATGGTTTTGCCGTCTTCTTTGCCGTCGAGTGTCTCTTTAAAACGTTTGACTGACAGCTTCACGGCGGAAGACGACAACGAGCAGGGAGACTCTGTCCTTTTTCACATTCCTTCTTTCTTTACGTCTTTCCATCCTTCACCCCTTTTCGGTTGTTCCTTTATTTTTCCTTCTTTCCATCATCCATCCTTGCTTCTTTCTCTCCACTCTTTCATTTGCTATCCTTTCTTTTCTTTCCTCAGTTCTCTTCTTCTTCCTGTCTTCTACTGCTTTCAGTTTTTCCTTGGTTTCTTTCTTTCTCTCTTCTCTCTTCCTTCCTTCTTTACTTCCATCCTCCGTCTTTCTTATTTTGATCCTCATTCATCCTTCATCCCCTTTTTATTACTTCCTTCCTTCCTTCACACCTTCTTTTAAATCCCTTTTTATTCTTTCTTTCTCTCCTCCAGTCCTTTCAGTTCTTTCTTTTCCTTCCGTCCTTTCTTTACTTCCGTACCGATGTTGTTTCCTTTCCTTCCCTTTCGCCTTCTTTTTGTCAAAAATCCTTTCTTTATTTTCTTCCTCATCTCTCCTTTTCTCAGTTCCCTCCTTCCTTCCATTCTTCTTTCTTTGTCCTCCACTCCTTTCAGTTCTTCCTTAATTTCTTTCCCTTCTCCCTTCATTCCATCCCTTTTCTTTATTTTGATCATTTCCTTCATCCCTTTTTTGTTCTCAATTACATCCATCCTTTCTTTATTCCGTATTTCCTCCATCCTTTCTTCATCTTTTTTAAATCCTTTCTTTTTTATCCTATCTTTCTTTCCCTCCTCCAGTCCTTTCATTTCTTCCTTGATTTCCCTCCTTCTCTCTTTCTTTACTTCCACACCAATGTCCTTTCCTTCTTTCATTCCCTTTATCTCTTCTGTTATTTTCATACTTTCTTCATCCTCCTTTATTTTATCCTTCATTCCTTCCTCCACTTCTTCTTTCCATCACCCATCCTTTTCATGTCTTTCTTTACTTCTGTACCAATGGCCTTTCCTTCTTTCACTCCCTTTTTCCTTACGTTACTTCCATACTTCCTTCTTTCCTTTATTCTATCTTTCATTCCTTCCTTTACTCCTTCTCCTCATCATTTCTTTCATTCTTTCTTATTTCCTTCCTTCCTTCATCAAATCTTTTATAGTTCGTTCTTTTCCTGGCTCTATCATCCGTCCACAGATATTTCAAATAATTTTTCCTTCTTTCCATCATCCCTCCTTCCTTCATTCTCTCCACCATTTCTTCCTTCTCTACTCCTCTCTATCCTTTCTTTATTTCCTTCCTCATCTCTCCTTTTCTCGGTTCCCTCATCCTTCCATCTTTCTTTCTTTGACCTCTGCTCCTTTCAGTTCTTCCTTGATTTATTTTTCTTTTCTTTCCATCCTTCCTTTCTCTTCTCTTCCACAATTATTTCCATCCTCCCTTCATTCCATCCTTTCTTTCCGTTTTTGTGCTCAGTTACTTCCATCCTTCCTTTAGTCCCTATTTCCTTCCTTCCTTCACGCCTTCTTTAAATCCTTTCTTTTTTATTCTATCTTTCTTTCCCTCCTCCAGTCATTTCATTTTTTCTTGATTTACACATTCGTTCTTTCCTTCTTTCATTCTCTTTTTCTTTCCGTTACTTCCTTCCTTTATTCTACCGTTCATTCCTTCCTTCTTTTCATCATTTATTTTCATCCTCCCTTCCTTCACACATCTTTAAATCCTTTCTTCTTTTTATTCTTTCTTTCCCTCCTCCAGATCTTTTCTTTCTTGAGTTCCCTTCCTTCCTTCTTTACCTCCGTACAGATGTCCTATCCTTCTTTCACTCCCTTTTGGCTTCTTTTTTCCTTCCGTCACTTCCATACTTCCTTCTTTCCATCCTCCTTTCCTCATTCTTCTCATCATTTCTGTCGTTCTCTTTTTATTTCCATCTTTATTTCCTTCCTTTCTTCATCGAATCAAAAATCAAAAGTTCTTTTCCACTTGAATTAAATGTCTTCCAAATATAAAACTCTAAAGCATAATTCACCAAATGACCACATAACTGATCTCAGTCACTGAAGCTCAGATTCAACAGCTGATCACACAGCAGAGACTGAGCCGTGTCCTCTGTCTCACGGCTGGTGCTGGTCGGACTTGTCCTTTAGGTGGCAGTAAGACTCTTCTCTAACGCGTCCTCCTGCCTCAGGCTGCAGGGATCTGAATAATGTAATCAAGAGAAGACGCCTGAACAGGAACAGGACGCAGGACAATAACGATTAGCACTGATTTGACTATGAATATGGAGATGCGGTGTTTGGAGCTGCTGGAGGGACGCAGCGTTGAGTGACACAAGACTAAAACCTCATTTAAACCTTTACAACCGGCATGTTTCTGCCACTGAACAGCAGATTCACACCCACCACCACTGTCACACAAAAACAGATTCAAGAAGAAGAAGGAACGGAGCTGAAATCAGCCGTTTCTCCACGGAGAGAAGTCGCCTTTACGTAACTCCCTGCCGTTCAGCTCCACCTGTTGCTCAGGATGGACGGCTGGCGGCCTCCGGGGGCCCCCCCCTCCTCGAAGCACAATGCATAAAGCCCGGGCTGGCGCGCTCGTCGCCGCGCTCGGCTCGGGCGCCTGGAGAATATAGCACAGTTGGTGTGGAGGAGAGCTTCCCACCTCCACAGTGTTTGTGCGTGGAGAGAACAGGCAGCCACAGATCCGCGTGTTGTTGTGGTTAGTTGGACGGCGCGGCAGCAGCTAGCGCGGGTCACTGCGGATCTGTGTTTTTGCGGTGTTTTTGCGGCGCCGCACACGTCCCTCGTGCAATAATATTTATACTGCATCAGCGAAAAACATCATGAGGCCGATGAATCACTGGGATTAGTCAAAAATAATGACAGTTTCATCGATGCACGTTTCAGCAGCAGATTGAACTGAAGGTTAGCTGCATATCTGGGTAGTTGTGTGATAAACAGTTAGATTAAATTGTGTTTTATCCACAAAAGAAGACATTTAGAATAAGTTGGAGCAAGTATTTTGTGCAAAAATGAATATTTCAGGTTGAAATTGGACCTTTCTTCCTTCACACGTTTTTAAATCTGTCTAAATCTGTCTTTTATTTCCCTCCTCCAGTCCTTTCATTTCTTTCTTGAGTTCCCTTCCTTCCTTCTGTCTGTACCTCCATACCGATACCCTGTCCTCCTTCCTTCATCATTTATTTCCATCCTCCTTGGACAATAAACTGCTTTAAATGGCTTGAGCATTTATTTCAGCCTGAGAGAAACAAAGAGGACACTACTACAGGCAAAGCAGGAAAGAAAATGTCTCCCTCCGTCATTGGGTTCATGGGTATAAATAAAAAGAAAGAGAGAGATCTCGCTTCAACATCGAGAAAAACAGGCGAGGAAACAGCAGCGGCACGAGATCAATGAGAACACAAAGAGCATAACTCAACTCACAGAGCGCCACAGAGGGAGAGTTACGCAACAGAAACCACCCAGACGTTCAGACAATAAGAAAGCTGCGGGATCAAATTAGCAAACGGAGGCGGAGAGGGGACGGGACGAGAATCCGGATCTGATAAAAATGGATAAACCAGGCGGCAGGGCAGGGGTAACAATCCCGAGCACGCAGGCGGCCTGCTGAAAGGGTGTTTCGCCTGAAGAGGAAAGAGGAAAACCTCCACAAAGAGCACGGCTGGGATGTGTGTGATGGCGGAGGAGCAAAGACGAAACGGGGGCCAGCTTGGTGTATCTGGTGACGATGCCCTCTGGGGGCACGGCCAGCTGAGAGGAGACCTGGGGTCGACCCAGAATTCACTGGAGGGATATATGCGCCTGGTCTGGAATGTGCTGCTTTGGAGGGGAGGGGACGGGAGGGGACAGGGGGGGACAGGGGACGTCTGCTGCCTCTGTGACCCGACCTCGGATTATCAAACATAAATGGTTTAAATGGATGAAGGGAAACACTGTCAAACATGTCAGAGAGATAAAGAGTGAAAAGCTAAACAGTGAAATATTAGAACTGGGATGTTTAGTGGAGCCACTGTCGAGCGTCTAAACACTTTTGGGCCTTTTCTAATCAACGTCTTGATAAATCTACACATGGGAAACCTCAACACGTAGCGGGTATTTGACTTTAAAGAATGATTCCTGTGTTTTTGGTTCTTTTGCAACCATTACACCTCGGTAAATTAATGTTTTTGACTCAAACGAATGATCAGAAGAAGGTTTGGAGAGCACTGGAGACCGTTTTCTCAAAGACTAGTCCTCCCATGATCTGAGCAATTTGATCAATGATCCACATTTACATTTAACTATGTAGTTAAAGATGAATCAATATCACTTCTTTCTCCTAATGTATCAGGGGGAGTGTGTTTTCCGTGACATCCTCCAAAAAGCTTTTCTTCCAAGCTAAATTAGCTGACTATGCTTTTTGACTCGTCACAGAATGGAAAGTATTGATGGTGCCTCAGTTCCATTAAGTGTCCCATAACTAAGACACCGGTGAAAAGGGTCTGCCCCAAATGGAAAACCCGCACAATGCCCGGCTCCACCTAAAAGCACGCAGCCATCGATCAGCTCCATCTCACGGCTCATTCCATTATGCGCTCTTCCCCTTATTGAAGTGGCAGCCTGTTGAGCCGAGCTCGAACAGCACCTGAGAGCGCGCCTCCGCGTTTAGCTCGTCCCCACAGGCGGCGGCAGAATATCAGAGCCAGCGAAGAAGCGCGCTTGCGATGTTACATTCTGGCGCTCGACCAGCTGATTCTGTTGTTGGTGGGGGTGGAGGTCCGCTTTCAGAAAATGTAATGATGGGCTAATCCTCTCGCATGCGTACGACAGCTCTTGCCAAAGGGAAGGCTCAAAACCGAACCGCCATCTGTCCGGGAGACACAGTTTGTTCTGACGGGAACAAGGCAGCGCCTCGACTTTTACGCACAGCGCGAACGCGGCTTTACACCAGAGTCCGAGCTGCTCTCCGTCTCCTCGCGACGGTTTAATGCGCAGCACGCGTCCGTGTTGCTTCTTTTTAAGGTATTTAAGATCTGTAAAGACTTTTCTAAACCTGCTACGCTGCTAGACTCCTCGCTTCTGTCGCGCGTAAAATCCGCTTTTGGTGCGCTTGGATGAAAAACCTTCACTACAATATTTGAGCTGATTAAAAGAAGATGGAAAACTTCACATCGGCCCCCGAGCTGAACCAAACTCTGGGGCCATGGCTGGACTACAGCATTCAGTACAAAGTGATCAGCAGTTTGCTGCTGTTTGTGATCTGCGCCGCGGGGATCGTTGGCAACGTGATGGTGATCCTGGTGGTGCTCACCACCAAACACATGAGGACTCCCACCAACTGCTATCTGGTGAGTCTGGCCGTGGCTGATCTGATGGTGCTAACAGCTGCTGGCGTGCCGACTATCACGGACAGCATCTTTGCGTCTTGGGTGTTTGGCCACTACGGCTGCCTCTGCATCACCTACTTCCAGTACCTCGGGATCAACGCCTCCTCCTGCTCCATAACAGCCTTCACCATAGAGAGATACATCGCCATCTGCCACCCGATTAAAGCCCAGTTTCTGTGCACTTTGTCCAGAGCGAAGAAGATCATTGTATTCGTTTGGGCTTTCACTTCTATTTACTGCTTGATGTGGTTCTACCTGTCGGACATCCAGGAGCTGGTCTACGACAACATCACCATCGTCTCCTGCGGCTACAGAGTTTCCAGGAAGTATTATTTACCCATTTACTTTTTCGACTTCGGCGTCTTCTTCGTGCTGCCGCTGCTCATCTCCGCCGTCGTGTACGGACTCATCGCCCGGATCCTGTTCCTCAACCCGCTGCCCTCCGACCCCAAAGACAAGAAGAAGAACGGACACAACAACCACGCGGTCAACAAGAGCACCAGCTGCAAGAACTCCCGTCACTCCAGCTCCACCGCGACCTCCCGCAGACAGGTGGGTGGCAGGGTGGGTGAGCCCGGAGGGGTCGACATCCATAGCTGCTCGGAAAAATGAAAACCACATCATTTCAATCTTTTGGGAGATAATTTAACAGAGCTGGAATAATTATTATTTTTTTTTTATAGAAATAATGGTTTTACGCACAAAACATATAAATCCACATTAGAATTAATTAACACTATATTTCCATACATCTAAAATTTCCCCAACTTCACGTGAATGCATCACGGAATAGCCGAAAAATGTACATCTTTTTTTAATTTAATTAAAAATAAAATAAATGATAATACTTTACTCAAGCAACAGCTTCAGTGTCAGACTTTTGCTTCTAGTCGAGTCATGTCACATCAGCACCAGTAAAGGATTTAAATACTAAAGTTAAAAACGAAATAAAACGTTTTAAGGGACGTTTAAACCAAAAATAATTAAAATGTCGAGTATTTTCCCATTTATCTTAATTTAAATGAACATTTTGAGCTGAATTTCTCTTCATAAGCACAAACTCCTGAAGTAATTTCCTTGAAAAAACATATCGCTGGAAAATTTATCTCTAACTAGTAGCTAGATATTGTGAGGAAAGAAAAGAAAAAGTGATTAAGATTGTGTTGTCAGTCAGTTACTGTCAAAATTTACCAGTTCAGATAAAATGTATTATTCAGAGAGGTGTCCAAAACCCGGAGATAGACTGCTAGTTAAATATGTCACTAAATAAATAAGATGAAATTGTCAAAAGATTAACTGATTATTTCAAAATTGTTACAGATTAATTTTCTGTCAATCAATTAACAAATGAATAAATTATTTTATCCACACCGTACGTCTTGGCTAAACGTTGACTAATTAAACTCCACGTGTTTGTTAGATAAAGCACTTTCATCATTTGTGTGACCTGATCCTTAACAAGTGGCATTCATTAAACCATCTTCACGTCTTTGTTCCTCAGTGATGTGGCATGCAGCGCTGTTTAATTTACTTCTCTGATCCAGCTTCTCCTGAGAGCTGCATCGTCAAATTGATGCAGAAGCTACGGCGTCCCCTACGTAGACCCTAATGCTGTAGCTGACGTGCACCTCCCCCGAAATGTAGCGTGGTAGCAGCGTGTTAGCGCTTTAGTACATCCAGCTGCTTCTCCATCTCCACAATTTTTTAAAGTGATTGTTTTGGATCTGCAAAGCTGGAACGCATCAAGGAAAGGTTAACTGAGGAAGTTCGGAAATACAAACATTTGTACGACTCGTATTGGGCAAAATTTCGGCAAAAGTTTCGGCCACTGTTGCTGAAAATGAAGCAGGAAGTAGAAACAAAGATAGAACGTCGACTAGCATCTTTTTACAGAGAAGGTCAAACTGACGAGCTCATGCTAGCCTAGGCTACGTACGTAGGTTGCGTAGCCTTTATTATCAGCTGTCACGTGACTCCTTGTTGCCCCCTGCAGGTGACCAAGATGTTGGCGGTGGTGGTGATCCTCTTCGCCGTGCTCTGGATGCCGTACCGCACTCTGGTGGTGGTCAACTCCTTCCTGGACCAGGCCTACCTGGACCACTGGTTCCTGCTTTTCTGCCGGGTCTGCATCTACCTCAACAGCGCCATCAACCCCGTCATCTACAACGCCATGTCGCAGAAGTTCCGCGCCGCCTTCCGAAAGATCTGCCGCTGCGGGAGGAAGGGCTCGGACAAACCCGCCGCCTACAGCGTGGCCCTCACCTACAGCGCCGTGAAGGACACGTCCATGGTGGAGAGCACAGACCACTTCACAACGGAGCTGGAGGAGCTCACCGTCACCGACGACCTGCTGTCGGATCAGAAAATGATGTACCCAGACCCCTGCGTGTACAGGAAAGTGAACTACAGCGACGCCTGAGGGTTCTACGAGGCCGGCGAGACGGACCTGTGGGTCAATCAAGGATTAAAGACTTTGAAAATGTCGCTTAATGGAGTCTGTTAAGTGGGAATATTCGTTTCCCGTGTGCCCGGTGACCTTTTTAAAGCCGGACTGCTGTAGCCAGAGATGTAAACACAGATCACGGCCGCTGATGCGTAATGACAGTCTTTGAGGCGCGCAGGGCAAACGCGCTCTTCTCCAGAGAGCGATCCCGGACCCCGCGAAACATCGACAGATCAACACTCTCACATCTCAAAGCTCTTATCTTGGATCGTCCCACATCGTGTGAGGTTTTACGAGTCGACAAAGCACGAATGTGAACGCTGCAGCTTTTTGTCGTTTTAAAGCTGCAGTGTTCCACGTTGGCGGCTCCAAATGGCACCAAGATGCAACTGAGGTTTACCCACACAGTATACCAAAGACTCAACAGCACCAAAAAGATACTGATATCAACTCTGGCTAAAAAATGATCCGACTCCCATTGTTTTTTCATGTGTGGACTGATTTACTGCACTGTTTTTTCCTCAGCTTCATCCAGACTTTTGTGTTCAGGCCGAGAAGAAATGCGCATTTTCTTGAAATTGAAAAAATAAATAAAACACTAAACCCTCCGCCCTTTGCAGCTTTAACGGCTGCATGCCGCCCCGCTCCCCTGATGCGTCCAGGGCAGGCGGTTCATTACGGCATGAGTGAGTCACACAAGCGGACCTTCGGCGGCAAAACAGAGACGCTATTTTTTGCCGCGAAGGACGCGCGAGCGGCCTCGAATGAGGAAATCAACAAAAAAAAAAACAAGACGGACTGAGCCGAGAGCATTCTGGAGACCGGGTTTACGTCTCCACTGGCGAAGACAGACGGAGGGGCAACAGACGAATGTGAAGCTCTTAGCAACAAATTCTATAAAAGTGCCATAATGAAGTTCATCGTGTGTTGACCTGTTTACAATGAGGCATCATTTATAAGGGGTTTAAAGCTGTCTCTAGCCTGGTGTGTACACATTACGAGGACATCTTGGCTATGCTATATTCTGAGCAGTTTTAGCTGATTTCCTCATGTGTGGCTAGATCCCTGCAGTTTTATCTCATCGTTATCACCCAGGGCCAATCAGAGCTTGGGATGTTTCACCAGAAATTGTGGAAGCTGACTCTTGAACTGACAAATTTACCGTTCAGAACTAAAGAAGAGTCCAATGTTGGCTGATTTGAGAACTAAAATTAACACGAAGCCCCTCTGATGAGAAGCTCAACTAGTTTCCATCTGGAAAATACATGCAACTTGCAACCAGTTGCACCCGTGCATGCACCAACTCCCCCTAAAGTGCACTGTTACGTCACTGGAGGTTGCAAAGAAAGCAGTGCGCCTTTATTTGTGAGTCTCATTACTGTTAAGGGACCAGCTTTAGTTTCGTCTCATAACCCCTTTCTAAATTATGCCCAATCAAACGTTCTTAAAGTATTATCCTACGATTCTTTCTCCTTATTCTTTGAGCAGCAGCTGTGGTCGTGAAGCTCGTACGTGTAGCGTTGCAGAGATTTCTAGTGTGACATTTATTAACGCGCTGGTACAGCTCCGTCAGTGTTGTTGATTTCAAGCCGAGGCAAAGTGAATGTGGTGTTTTTTTTTTTGTTTCGTATCGTGTGAACAGTGGACGGCTTCGCTCGTCTTGCTCTTTAGCTGTGAAAGCCGAGGCCCGGGCAAATGGACGGATGACGGACGGACGGGCGTGTGATGCTCGCTGCAGATGCGCCGATGCTGCGCGGCGTTGGATGCATTTCTGAGCAGACTCTTCCACGCCGAGGGGAAATATAATTGGTCTGCGACTCAGCGGAGGAAGAGTTCTCTGAAATGGTTTCATTCGTGGGGGAGATGGCGGCTTGATTTTGCTTAATTGTACCAATAGTGCACATGCCTTGGAGTATCAGTGGATTCATGCGTTCCTGTGTTTATGTCCCCGGTGTAATCTCAAGTGGTTGTTATTTATGGTTTGTTTGTCTGGTGGAAAACAGAAATCACACTCGCTTCTTTGATTATTGCACATTAAAGACATTATTTTTGTGGTGTGCTAATTGGAAACTGCTGCTTTCTTAGATTGACGTGATCCTGTGTGAGTGTTTGATGGCTATCTATCTACAAATCGTTTGAATATTTTGTCCTCATGTTGAAAATAAAGTTATTTCTTGAATTAGAGTAGGTGTATTTTTCTTTTTGAGCACAGCAACATTTCTGTGTTTCATTATTTTTATTAATAATAATAAAAAAATCTTTCTTTTCCATCCAGTACACAACTCCTCAAAAACCACCCACACTCTGCAGCACTGGGCTTTCGTCAAACAGCCGGAAGGACAGTGTTCAAAAGGAAACACTTAATTACATCCTGAAACTGCCAAGGCCTTCTTCTTATGCTGCATTCAATAAAGCAACTCAGAATGACATAATTTTCAACCCGACTGATGCACAAGGAAGAAAAAAAAAGACCAAATCTGTGTTCAGGTTTTCTCTATATGAACAACAAAAAAACTCATCACGCAGTTCACTTAACTGAAGAAACAAAAGAGTGAAAAGGAGATAAAGGCGCCGTGTCAAAGGTTTTGTTGGAAGAAGAAACGTCTGATGGTTGGTTGAGAAACCTTAGAAGAGTACTGGAGAGTAGGAAATCTGACTTCCAGTGCTTTTCTCTTTGATATTTATTAACAACTGTCGTTTCTATGGAAGGAGAAAGTGAAGGAGAAAGCAGAAAGATAAAAGACTCACCTCAAGCTCTCGCTGTCCCCTCTCCATGAATATTATCTGTAAAAGTAAGATCTTCAAATGATAAAGTTGAATTCATAAGAAATAAAACACAGCCTTGGTCTGTTATAGCCTACACCACAGGTGTCAAACATACGGCCCGTGGGCCAAAAGCGGCTCGCAGGAGGGTCCAATCTGGTCCGTGTGATGAATTTGCAAAGTACATTGAAGACATTATCTCCAATTTTCCAATAAACTTCTATTCCTGGGGTTCACACATTTTTAGTAAGAGTTGTGGACATAACAAGACATTTTCATATCGTTAGCATCATAGCATAATTGCCTAAGTCATATTTTAGCTAGCACATTGGAATTTTTTATGGATATTATAACCATGGCTAAAAAATGGCTTAGGCAATTATGCTATGATGCTAACAATATGTAATGTAAACATTTTCACATTTTTGCGCTAAAACAAAGAGAAACATTTGGAGTTAATATGCTATTGTGTTACTGGTCCAGGCGCCGTTGAGATCAAACCGGGCTGTATGTGGCCCCTGAATTAAAATGACTTTGACACCCCTGGCCTACACCGCTACAGTGGCTAGCGTTAGCTGAAGAGCTTTCATCATGTATTACGTGTGCCATCAGTGGCTAATGTTGCACTGTTTATATAAACACCTTAAACTGTTGAATGACTACCTCCGGTATGACAAAAGGACAGAAAATGAACGCTTTCCCATTTGCTTCACGTCTTTTTTCAAGTCTGTCTGGAGAAAATAAAGGTTTATGTAGGAAGTTAAGAGTCAAGCATGTCTAAGAAATTAATTAAATAAGAAACGTGAAAATGGACGTATGTACACAAGATGGCCGGAAAAACGACAAATCAAATGAATGCTAGGGCTGTTCCTTATCTGCTAGACTTATAAACAGTCTGCTGTTTTCTAAAAGGCATGAATTAATTCTATACTTTTATTGTGAAGTCATTTATTGGATGGCCAACACTGATGAAAGACAGAAAGTACTGGAGCCAGAGAGCAGGGACGACGTGGAGGTGAGGGTTCAAGTTTGTCGAACTAGCACATTATAAGATGGTCCTTTATTCATTCAAATGAAAGCTGCTCTGTGGCAGTAATACAGGCTTTTATGCTTCCTTAATGGCGTCCCTGGGTCTTCCACATGCTTCTGTAATTGTCATTACCACCAGTCAACACGTTAGTCTTAGTAATTTATTGAAATGTTTATCTACACTGCCCCCCAGTGGCCAAAAATCTCCCAATACAGCTTTAAGGAAAAACAAATAGCTATTTTATTCACCAGCTTCTCTGGAGTAGCACTGGAGACTATGAGCATTTGCGTAATTCACTCTTTACAGATTTCATTGAGGCAGTAAATCATATTTATGTTTCGTTTTATATTCACAGATGGTTTCTCACTTCAACAAAACGAACATCTGCTGCTGATATGTGCTCGTATCAAACCCCGGCTCGTACCCAATCCATCTCTGTACAAACATCACGGCAACACACCCGCATTTGCATTTACATTGACGCCATTCCTACATGTGATTGACCTGAATAGCCTTCATGAGAACATAAAACGCAGCGTGCCTCTCCAAATAAATGTCAATTCTGGCATAATACAGACCATCGCTTCATATAAATGTCTGGGAGCAGTTCCCTTAACTGATCATTTACCACCATCGCCAGGGATAAACTGCATGAGTGGAGTTTCTAAAAAGGCTTCATACAATTTCTCTGGAGTGTGAATGATGTTTTGACGAGAGCCCTCCCCGTCCTGTGTGCAGAGGATCTGAATTTACCATCGCCTCCGAGGTGAGAATGGCTATAAAACACCTTGGAAAGAAGAAGATAGACAATCCACAGAGAGATATTAACCCTTGGACAGCTACTTGATGCCGATCTGTTACACAACCATGACACCACCATGAATGTGACCTCTGGTTACCTCTGTACATGTAGTGGCTCATTCATTAAAGAATAACTTTAGTCCAATTGTATTCCCTCCTTATAACTAACACACTCTCCTACCGTCCAGTGTTTTAGTGTTTACATACTTCTGTTAATGTCTAATAACATTATGGAGGATCTTCTTCAGTCACAGCAAAAGTTATAGGAGGATACATGTAGTGTTTTCTAGCTATAAGCTAAGACACATTAAATGTTCATGTAAAAAGGTTTTACTGTACCAGATTGCAGTTATTTGTAGCTAACGGCTAATATTAGCATGCTAACATGCTTGAGCTGGAATGCTAATAATATGGATTACTTATACCCCATCAGCTTCTTAACTTGTAGCCCCATGATGGCGTACTTCACTGCTACATGCTAACATACTAAATATGCTACCAGTCTTGTAGGGTATTAGCTACTCGACTGGGCATTTGACCTAAATGCTTACATCAGCGAGCTAACAAACGCACAGCGGCAATACTAACATGCTACCATTAGCACTGATTACGAGGGTGGAGTTTATCATGCTGACTGTTTTAGCTCATATCCTTGCTAATGGTTGCTAACATTTGCTAACTGTCACTAATATTATACCTCATTTAAAGGAGCTATAACAGATATACTCACCGTTTAGCTCTGGTAGTACACAGTATGACAAAACAATATCCTGTGTTGATGATGACATGAGGGGAAAAAGGTCATTTTTATAATTTCTCCTCTGAGCCAATCTAATCTAAAATATTTTACTTCACTCCAAAAACATCAACCTCATAATCAAGGGGGGACAAAAAAATAGAGGCAATACAGATGTGGACAGCAGTGGCTTAAATGCTAATGGAACCATTAGCATTGCGGCTGCATTCAATTCAGCATATTAGCTCATATCCTGTAATGGTTGCTGCCAAGTGATAACTGTCAATAAAGTTTGGTTGTAAGAACAGCAACATCCTGTTCATCCTTCAATTCATTCAAATAAGAAAAAAAATACACATTATATAGTTAACGTTAAACTTTGACCTGATGATAGCGTGAGGTAAAAGGTCAGAGCATCGTTAAAGAATTTCTATTCTGGGGTATATCTGAACAATTACCATAAAGTTTGTTTGCTGAGGATTAGTTTATAGTCAAGCGTCACTTTATGGCGTAGGTAGGGCATAGTCAATATAACTACGTATGTCGGCAACGCTAACAGCTATGACTGACCTGAAATGCATTTTCTCGTCCACGTGTCTCAGCGACCAGGCGAGCACAGAATGTTCTCCCTTGTTCAGCCTCCTACACGGCGTCTAATTTCAACTCCAACATGAGCCGCTCGGTTCCAATCGCCGCTGCGGGAAGTACAGAGTGAACCTCAACCGCTCGCAGCCGCGCACAGGTAGAAATGCTTTCACTGAACCTTCAAGGACGGAACTGCAGGACGTGAATGGGCTCCTGTGTTTGCAGTACGTCAAGTGAACTTAGAAACACAGATGGATTCAGCTTCAAACCCTCTCACCTCAGCTGCTGCACATCTGGAATCACTGACAGCGTGTTTTTCGAGCAACTGTAACGCCACCTGTAATGATCTGACATGTTTTATACGTCTGTAGCATCGACCAGCCTCCTGTGCGGGTAGAGAGAATCAGATTTCAAAACAAAAAACAAAGGTTACTTAAAGGGGATTATCGTTTTTTACAACCTGGACATTATTTTTGGTATAAAATACGATCGTTTACTCAACTTTTGTGTCATTTGGAGTTGTTCAGATGGCATTTAGATCTACGTATGTCCATATAATGGGAGTGAATGGGGCACCGAAACACAGCCTCCAAATAACACATTATCTGCCACGAAACTTGTTCATTTCACCAATATTTTATGCCAGAATTAACATCCAGGTTGTAAAAAATGGTAATTCCCATTTAAGATTTACTTTTCTGAACCGATTCAGAAACAATCTCCCTTCAGTAAACAACATGGAAGAAATGAACACATGACTGAGCACATACAGGTAAAATACCAGACGACTGTAGACTGTGGTCTTGGCACACTAAGCCGCCGTCGGCGAGCATCTGTTGTCCTAGTTTTTGCCGACGTGTCCCACACAGCTGGACGAGGCTTTTCAGACACATTCAGCTTGTTGAGCTGGCGGCAGAGTGAGAGATCTCTCTGACAGAATAGGCAAACCTTTGGGTCCTATGGGTTGAGGGGAAGGACCTCTGTGTCGGGCTGCATCCTGCTGGGGACGGCTGCCGTAAACCATCAAGCAGTGTCATTAGCAGTGTTGTGCATGAACTCAATTAACACCGATCATTTTTTTGTGAACTGTGAACCGGACGTGATTTTCTCTCAATCTGGAGGGAAATGACGACGTTCACCCCCGTTCAGGAAAACAAACAAAAAACAACGTTTTACGACAGGTGTCAGGCGACGTGTGATTTACGGCATACAGCATGGCTGGTGCAGCTGACAGAGAGGCCGCCTCCTGCACGGCAGAAGCAGCTGATCCACGAAAAAACAGTTGAGTTATTTCCTAGCATGTACAGTTAATGGTTAGTCTGGTGTAGGTGGGTGCTACATGTCTAATAACATCCATATGAATGAATGAATGAATGAATGAAAGTTTCCCAGCAGAACGTTGAATTGTCAGAAGATGGTCAATGTTATTCACTTCTCCTGGTCATAATGTTGTGGCTGATCGGTGTTTTAGCCTCTTTTTTATATACATTTTAAATTGCTGCAATGATAACGCCAACATTGCTGCATATTTGAGTCCTTAACTTTACCGTGAAAAGTGGCACCGAAACTATTTTGCAAACTTCACGCAAACCTCCTCCACCGGATGATGACAGATTTCTGTGAGCTTCAGATCAGAGCAGCCGAGGGCAATTACCCATTAGCAACAACGATAAAGTAAAGTAAAATTAAAAAAAAGTAAAAAGTGCAGATTACCACTTTAAATGATCTTCCTTGTGTGACAGGCTATAATTATGAGACCGCCAGCAGGACGCAGGCGGCGAATTAGAAGAATCACACGTGCCAAGTTAAATACCTGTGCACAGCCTGGATTTAGCTTAATCAGGTGTCAAAACAGACAAAAGGTGCAAAGCGGCGATGAATGAACGGAGAGCAACGCAACTGGAAATACAGCAGAAGAGGGGCGTGCCGCCGTCGGATGAAATGAAACGGCGCGTGCTCGGCGCAGGTGGACGCGGAGACGAGAAACTTTCTGGCTCATTAACTCTGAAGAGAACGCGCTCCAGCACAATAAAAAGAGGTTGTTCTGCGATAATGGGACTTTAATGTCCATTATAACACCCCTGGACGGAGAGCGCAACAAAGACAAGGGGTGGCGTAATTGCAGCTCTCATGCTTCAATCGAGCGGCCTCAGCTTTTATGAATAATTATTACACGTGGGAAAGAAAACACAGTGTGCCGAGTGGGCGTTCAGAGAGAAGTCACTTTCTTCTTTTTCATACAGTGACTGACGAAAAATAAATAAATCACAGTTTCTGAATCACACTATTTCAGCAACTGTTCAAGGACAAGTCTGGAAGGATCTCACAAAAAGACCAGAAGCTGCAATTACTTGATACGAATCTTAACGTACGTAAAATTAATTTTACGTACGTTAAGATTGGTATCTGATTTATTTCTGTTTTCCTGCAGGTTTACCCGGGGCTGTCTGGACATTTATGTCCACAGTATATACGACGCACCAGAGAAACCACACAGCGACCTGTCTCACGACAAACGTGGACACTTTTTTGAGGCGACACAGTCCCAGATGTAGGTTAATCCACCGGCATAAAAATAATCCCCAACAAAATAAACAAATAACATAAAAAATAATACAATTCCAGGTCTTTCTAAGGATAAACTGCTAAAGTATTAGGTTGTAGGGCTTTGTGTTGACGGGAGTTTTTTATTGCGTTGTTGTTTTTTGTCTCTTTGTAGGATTAGGACATGTCTGGCTATTGAATAATTCATATTAACAATTAAAAGAGAGAATTACCACTTTCAGCTCTGCGGGTCTTTTAGAGCATCATTTAGGTACAGCTGGTGAACACAGTGGAGCGGTTAGCAACTAAACAGACACATACAACCATCAGGCATAACATTATGACCACCATCCTAATGTTGTGTAGGTCTCCCTTGTGCCTCTAAAACAGTTGATAGTCATCAGAGAATGGACATGGACCTTCTGAAGGTGTCCTGTGGTGTCTGGGAACAGGATGTTGTTAGTGGGGGGTCTTTGAGGGGAGGGGCCTCTGTGGATCATCCCACAGATACTTGATCAGTTTGGGATCTAGTGAATTTGGAAGCCAGGTCAACACCTTAAGATGTTCTTCATGTTTTTTGAGTTGTTCCTAAATCTGCATCCTGCTGGGGATGTCTGCTACCATCAAGGAGTGTCATTGCTATGGGGTGGGGGTGCCTGGTCTGGTCTGGTCTAGGTGGGTGCTACATGTCTAAGTAACATCCACACCAATGAATGAATGAATGCCAGGTCTAAAAGTTTCCAAGCAGAACATTGAACTGTCACAGGATGGTTGATGTTATCTACTTCTCCTGGTCATAATGTTGTGGCTGGTCAGCAGCTAGAAATCGCTCCACGTGTCAATAAGTAAATTAACTTTATTTAGTCGCCTCATTTCTGCTTCTTTGACTCAAAACAGATTTTCTAAAACAGTTTTTTAATGAATGAATCTGAAAATTTTCAACAATTTATTGTTGTTTTTTTGTTGTTGTTCTTTGTTTTTGTTTTAGCGAAAGTTTAAAGGATCCCTTTCACATTTTGGTAAATAAAGTTACTGGAACAAAAGTTACATGACAAGAGGACAAAATATATCCATGATATTTGTGAAATGTGATGCTAGCTTAGCATGGAGTGAACAAGCTAATCTGTCTCTGTGCTAAGCTAAGAACAGACTCTGTTACGTCTTTGTCTAATTCTTGCAAGAAAAGCGTAAAAAGAACAAAAATGACAAGTTGTGCTTTCCTTTTTTACAAAACTAAAAAGCTGCTCAGCATTAGTGCGTGGCAAACTTTCTCTGAACTGAGCGGGGCCTTTTCGTTTTCTGTAAACGTCAGCACAGACGCTGCCGTGCAGGTACGACATCCACGACTGTCTAATTGCTTTCCCCTCTGTGTGCTTCTCACGTCGAGGGGGGGGGGGACCTGCTACTCATTACTGAAGAATGTGCAATCAGCTCGGTAACGATTTACCCGCGCTGCGGACCCACCGGAGGAACATGTGGGTTTGTTTGCTTTAATTGTTTAATCATTTAAAAGGTGTCAATTACACCTGCGCAGAGGAGCCGTCTGCTCACGAGGAGCTGGGATTTAATCACAAACCGATTGTTGTTGTGTTCCTCAAGGCCACTCCTCGGTTATGATGATACGGTGACACCCGCATGTGCCACCGCTGCACCGGCTAACGACAAAAACCTGTATGTGAACACAGATATGATTAAATGACTGGTTCCTGCATGGATTTAAGCACATTCTTTGTCTTATTTATAATACTGGTCGTACTTGCACTCGCTGAAAGAGCTCAGGCGTGGATATAAATAAATAAATAATGTCCATCTCTGCCTTTATTGTACGGTGGTGGACAGGAAACGTGGAGGGCGACCTTGAGCAAACATCTGAATGAGACACAAGATGTTTAGATGCGGTTACGTCCCTGCCTCTGTTGGTCTTCAACCTGCGTGGAAGTAATCGAAAATAAACTCTAATCGCTCATCAGCACTAAAAGGTTCAGTTTATTCTTCCACCAGTTTCTCAAACAACGGCGCCCGGAAGCAACCGGCGCCACGTCGGAGCAAATAAACGTCGATCAGCGGCTGATTTCACTGAGCTCGCTGCGATTCAGAGCAAAGAGAGGCCACGTCAGAGTAGATGGTGTGTAGGAGGCAGAAGGAGGGAGAATATTTTTATTATTTATTTATTTATTTATTTTCTGTCCGACCGTTGAGAGACGTGAAAAAAAAGGGAAATATATTCGTGGACAGTCACAGCTGTTAATGGTTTGCGTCAACATGTTGTGTAGGGAAGTGTACGCCAGGCTGCAAGGTAGGGTATGGAGCTACATATGGCGTGGAGCTACACCAATCAGCCACAACATTATGACCACTGACAGGAGAAGTGAATAACATCGAGCATCTTCTTACAGGTCAATGTTCTGCTGGGAAACTTCTGGACCTGGCATTCATTCATTCATTCATTCATTCATTGGTGTGGATGTTACTTAGACATGTAGCACCCACCTAGACCAGACCAGGCACCCCCACCCCATAGCATTGACACTCCTTGATGGGAGCAGACATCCCCAGCAGGATGCAGATTTAGGAACAACTCAAAAAACATGAAGAACATCTTAAGGTGTTGACCTGGCCTCCAAATTCACTAGATCCCAAACTGATCAAGTATCTGTGGGATGATCCACAGAGGCCCCTCCCCTCAAAGACCCCCCCACTAACAACATCCTGTTCCCAGACACCACAGGATACCTTCAGAAGGTCCATGTCTATTCTCTGATGAGTCCCAACTGTTTTGGAGGCACAAGGGAGACCTGGACAATATTAGGAAGGTGGTCATAATGTTATGCCTGATGGTTGTATGTGTCTGTTTAGTTGCTAACCGTTCACCAGCTGTACCTAAATGACCCCCCCCCACACACACACACACACACACACACTAACAACATCCTGTTCCCAGACACCACAGGACACCCTCAGAAGGCCCATGTCCATTCAGCTTTCTGTTGGACAAAGAGACGCTCCAAGTACCAAGAAGACCCTTTTCTTCCTAAAAATGTTTGCGAGCGCTTCGTATCGTCATGACCAACAAAAGCTCGAATGCACAATAAGAAAAGCTGTGCAGCGTGTGGAGAACATCCGCCAATCAGTCAAAACATTATGGCCGACGTGGGAATATGCAGAATCATTTGACTGGATGAAAAAGTAGTGTACGCCCACTCGTGCAGGATGAGTCATCAGCTAAAATGCTGCTGTTAAAAAACCTGGCAGTAGTGGGTCAGATACTTCTATGTGGGTGACACTGATCAGGCGTAACATTATGACCACCTTCCTAATATTGTGTAGGTCCCCAAAACAGGTGTGACTCTTCAGAGACTGGACATGAGCCTACTGAGGGTGTCCTGTGGTGTCTGGGAACAGGATTATGTTAGTGGGGGGGTCTTTGAGGGGAGGGGCCTCTGTGGATCATCCCACAGATACTTGATCAGTTTGGGATCTAGTGAATTTGGAGGCCAGGTCAACACCTTGTTCTGTTCTTCTTCCTAAAGTGTTTTTGTGGCTGCATCCTGCTGGGGATGTCTGCTCCCATCAAGGAGTGTCATTGCTATGGGGTGGGGGTGCCTGGTCTGGTCTAGGTGGGTGCTACATGTCTAAGTAACATCCACACCAATGAATGAATGAATGAATGAATGAATGAATGCCAGGTCCATGATTCCCAGCAGAACATTGAACTTACTTCTCTTGTCAGTGGTTTTAATGTTGTGGCTGATATTAACGTGCACCGATTTTGTATGTTGCGTAGTAATGTTTGCCTATTTCAAACCGCTCTCCTTCAATTTAACGTGAAACTAAACCCAGAGACTCTTCGTTTCGAACGTTTAAAAACACTTCATCCTGCTGCTGAGAGGTGGTACCTGAATGCAGCGCTGCGTATTGTCTTCCCACTCTGTCCTTGGACCGTCGTCGTGACGCGGCGGCGCAGTGAGCGTCTCGGTTCACGCACAAACTCCATAAACGCCATTAATTTAACTAAACCCTATTAAAGGCTGCGATACGACTGAGCTGCATCATCTTTCATCTTTATTGTCTTTCTTAATTGATTATGATCCATTAGCAGACGTACCTGGATGTCTCTCTCTGACTATACGAGGCTGAATGTGAACCTGCAGCGTATCTGATAAAACAGACTCCTGTGGAGAAACATGAGTCAGCTGCATGATTTTAATTTAGAGCCCGATCCAGTTTCCTGACCCTGCAGCTAATAAAACTCTTCATTCAAGACGGAGATGATTAGATCTTCCTGCAGCTGCCGTTCTTGATAACTTTTTATATATTTGTGTTGTTTTTTACCTGAAAGCAGCCATATGAGGGTTTGGGAAATGCAGACTGAGAGCAGTGACTATTTTTCATTATCCAATCCTTCGCAGCCAGACGCTTGACAACATGTTTTTTTTTTTTGTTGTTTTCCCTCCTTTGTGTCTGAGTAAACACAGAACCCGTCCTCGGAGATATTAGCAGCTTTGACAGGCTGCCTTCAAGTAATCTGGGGATGCTGGCGCAGCTAATAAAAACAAGCGGCGCGCTCTAATGCAATTGCACACCAGTAATTAAATAAAAACAAGAGTGAAACGGGATTTTCCTCGGTAAGGAGGAAGAAAAGAAGAAGGGCCATTACCCGCAGCACATCGGCGGAGCAAAGACAAACGAAAGCAGCGGGGGACTCCGGGGAGACGGGGGACACAAATTGCTGATAGTCTTTCGCAAAATTGCCCGTTCCGACGAGGAGAAGGGTGTTATTTCGAACACCGCCAATTTCAGGCTTCATTAATAAATTGCTGTGAAAAGCTGTGATTCCAAAGTATCTGCGAGTTTCACCGGACGCCAAACATTGTGTTTAAGGCTCTCGTCTTTTCTGGATTTAATCCAAGAGTCTTCTCTCTCTCCGTCCCCTTTTCCTTTTACAGACAAAGCCCATTAGTGTCTCCACTGAAGGGGCTTCTTGAAGTGGAAAAAGTAAAATGTCAGCGCTGGGCAACAGAGGAAGAAATACTTGTTTACTGGCAACATACAGGCTTTGAGTGCGTCCTGGGATTGAAAGTCAACAAGTGAACGTCATTATACGTCTCAGGTGTCCTATGTACTCAAAAAAGAAAAAGATATATGATTGAATTCTCCGTCTCAGATTTTTAGACCCTCTGAGGCTGATGAGACAGAAGCCGGCGTGACTGACGTGTGCAACCTGTTTATGGAAATGAATGGAAATGAGCCCGTTTCACATTTCCGTGGAGATGATTGTAAAACGAGCCACGGAGAGGGAATCCCTGCGTGTCCACCTCCCCGCTGACCGCCCGATAAATGAGTTATTCATAAAGATACGCTTACATACGGTCTCATTTATGAGTGTAGTGTGTCTGTAATAACGCGGGGAGTATGTGTGAGGTGCGACACAGGCTGCTGTTAATCGTTTACATCTTTGGAAAGAATTTAGTGAGAAAATAAAATCGATTCCAGGAAACATTTATTTTCAGCATCAGTCTTTCTCGACACGGTTCTTCACTTCTTGATCACATTTGAGGAGAAACATGAGGACAGTTTGGACACAGACACGTGAAGCACTACAGAAGGTCGTCAGCTTTAGCAGATCTTCAGTCTGGAATGACGTCGCTCTTAGAGAGAACTAACAAAGTCCCAAATCTAATTATTATTGACCTTTAGAACAAAGAGATTGCTGGAGGTCAGGATGTACAGTCTCTCATTGGTCGCTCTGAAGCCCAGGATCGGTTTATCCGAGTCCAGGCTCGCCACCTGTTGCTTGGCAACCTGTCCTACCTGACGGCCCTGCTTCCTGTTGAAGAGGACGGTCTCCACCGGCGACGGCTGCCGGTAAATGAACGCGCGGCGGAGGCACTCGCACAGCGAGGCGTAGGAGAAGTTAGGAGCGCAGGTGGCAAACTTCTTGTCCCGCTTGGACGCCTGGACGTAACCTGTGGAAAAGGAAGGTGACGTCAGAGACACGGGGACGATCTGGGACATTTACCGCTTCACTAAGAGGAGGCAATGAAACGGTTATTATTACAAGGAGTCACGTGCTCATGAAAACGATCAAAACTATTCTCCCTGAGAGTCTTTGTGAGCTCGCCAACATCTGTAGCAGCAGACCGAGTCTTCAGTGGGTTAAACTGACCTTCTAAATAATTTTAGACCTGACAACCTCAAAAAGAAACGTTAAACCTGCTAACTTTAAAGGTATAAAGAACACTACACAGACAGCAAGCAAAGTACCGTATTTTTCGTACTATAAGTCGCACTTTTGTTCATGGTTTGTCTGGCCCTGTGACTTATACTCAGGTGCGACTTATATACTAAAATGTATAATTTCACGTGTTCGTTATTTTCACACTGACAGCCGCCAGAGGGCGCTCTAGGCATGTGTGCCAGTATCTGCTACTTCTTTCACTCCCGCGTAATAGCGGCATACCGTCTACCTCCGCAGTTCGTGGAGTTGCTCAGAAGTGACACAGAGGATGTGAGATCGACAGTTTGGTAAACTAGTTATGTTGTTTATGCTACATTTATCTGAATAACTGTTAATATGTTACGTTAACATACCAGACACCTATTCAGCCCTTTGTTCTCTATTCTATTGTTATTACTATAACTTGTCTTTGAAGATGAAATGTCTGTTCTTGGTCTGATTTTATAAAATAAATGTCGACTTATATATGTATTTTTCTTCTTCATTATGCATTTTTTAGCTGGTGCGACTTATAGTCCGGAAAATACGGTACATAGCCTGTATAAAGATTATCAAATGTGAAGCCAAAGCAAGTAGAGCTCCCCCTGGTGTCTGGCTGCAGTATAGGTCATAAGCTCCGCCCCCTTTCTGTTGGAATCAGAATCAGAATCAGCTCTAATGGCCAAGTATGTACACATACAAGGAATTTGACTCCGGTAACTTTTCTCTCTAGTAAAGTACAGCGTAAACAGGTGAAAGTGAATGGTGGACGGGACTTCAACCGAACTAAAACACTAAGGCCTCCTTACTTTTGTTTAATAATTCAATAAAACTTTAATCGTGCAAACAAACGAACAAAATGCTGCAATCAAATCCATACAAGCAAAAACAGAACCAAACTCTGTAAACAAACGTAATAAATGTCCTCGTGCAGTTTTGTGGTGGAACCTGCTCTTAATATTATTTTCTGTAACTCAGTCAGCCTCTCTGCTCCCACATAACGGTATGAGTTTAAGTCGCCACATGTGACTGGCCACATGGCGTGCCCATCAAAACAAAGTGCTATCCCGTCCTGACACTGGCAGAGGTGAACGAGCAAAAGTACCAAAAAAAAAATGCGGGGAACCGGCTCTTACGTGATCTTCTGATTCTGCTCTTAGAGCTGGCTCTTAGTGACCCATCACTAATGCTCGGTGCTTGGACCACATGCCAAAGCGTCCTTGAGCTCTCAGCGCTTGGCACCGGTGTGTGGATGTGGATGTGCTTGTGTGAATGAGTGGGTAGACGTGTCACTGTGACTGCAAAGAGCTTCAAATACAAATAGGTAGAAAAACGCTCAAATGCAAGATCTATCTATCTATCTATCTATCTATCTTTCTATCTATCTATCTATCTATCTATCTATCTATCTATGTGTGGGTATACATATATGGCATGTGCCACCAAAAAATTTTAGAAGTGGCTGATATCGAGGAGACCTACCAATGGCTGGAAAAGGCTGAGACAGCACAGAGGCACTGATCTTGGCAGCACAACAACAGACCCTAGGTACAAGAGCCATAGAGGCCAAGATCTACAAGAGTAGATCAGATCCAAGGTGCAGACGACGCAAAGACGTCCCTGAGACGGTCCAGCACATAGTAGCAGGGTGTAAGATGCTAGCCAGCCATCCAAAGCCTC